>JACWFZ010000010.1:982741-1308547 GCA_019775285.1 Cystobasidium slooffiae
CCCCCCCCCCCCCCCCTCTCTATACATGACGGGGCCAGAAGCATAATCATCATGTGTGGAATACTGAACTGATGATCCGAACTTTGCTTTGCTATCCATTAATTTGTGTTGGAAACAGGTCTGGACTTGGTAAAAGTCTCCAATACCACGCAAGGAATTCCACCTCTGCAACGCGAAGTTCAACGTACCCAACAAAACAATGCATAACTCTATCGCCTAGACACTCTCGACGCAATGCCTCAAAAGTCGTCGTCGTTAAAGGGAATACTCAGTCTCTATCGATTTTAGTCTGAAGTCCGTTGCACAAGAAGATACCTCTATATCACACTCGGTTGAAGTGAATTAGTCCAGAGTCAAGGATGCTTCAATAAAGCTCATTTCATCAAGATTTTCCATCTGTTGCAGCAGCATACACAGCTTCTTTAAGCCTATTGTGTTCCGAAACAATTCGATATCCTCCACTTCACTTCACTCCAACCCACTTTCCTACCTTTTCCCTCTCTTTTCTCTCTTCTAACATCTCAGTGCGGTTTTACCATTACTCTTTAAGTCTTCAAGGAGATATCAGTTTTTACGTTTCTCGCCCGCTCGTCATGTATTGTCTCTCCTCCTCCTTCTCCATCCCTAAAACTATCATGTTGTTTCCAATGGTCTCTTCAAATTCTATGTCAACAACACCACACACACCTACTACTACCACTATTCAGTGCGAATACCCCATTCTTTTTTACGTCTCCTTCATTAGTTGCCTTTTCAGTTTTTTGTCAATCTGTGCTAGCCCTGGGCTCTTCACAGCCGTTGGGAACCCGATAGACGGAGCTAGAAATTGTTCGCTTTGTACTCGCTTGACACTGGAAATGAAAGACATGCCGATCTACAATCTATTACTTGAAGTGCTATTGTATTGCCTTGCCTGGCTTCATGAAACGGTATATGATATCCAACATTCAGCACGGGTTTTGCCACACGTTCATTGCATACACGACTCTGGTGATGTTGACTGACGCATGGACGCGACTCTGGGCGGTAAAATAACAAGCTTTCTTATGTGTGCGAGTTCGGAAGGGATGGACAGGAATACGATGTACATTGCCATGACGGTGCAGATCAGTGGATCGCATCTACAGCGTTTTGCTCCGAGCTCCTCTCGGATGCCATGCCATGCCATGCTTTTGATGATCTCTTTGCTCTGGGCACATTCCAGCGAGCGAGCGAGCTTCAGCCCTTCTTTTTAACTTGATTGCAACCACCTCAAGCTATAATAACTAGGACAGGACTGCTGTGCGGCTTGGACTACTCATTACACGTTCACTACTCAGTACCACGCTACTTTCTTCATTCAATACATCGCATTCAGTACCATCCAAGCGTCCCAAGTTAGACCATAACTACCGACAACACCAGACGACACCCATGAATACATACGCGAAGACGGCAACGGCGGCACTTGCTGCTTCACTGCTGCTACTCTCTGGCAGTACTCATGCCCAGTCTACGTGTAATGGGCATGCTGAGCTCGTAAGTCCGTGGTACTTGCACACTCCTTCCAGAAGGCTTGTTCGCGCAGTCGTTTGTGTATTCAAGGTGGCGCTGTGCTTGGAAGGAAGGACGCGATGGACAGCACTACGAGTTTACAAAGCTGACACTGCTGTTCTTGTGTGATGCAGTGTTCTCGTCAATACAGCAACGTAAGCTGGTTTGCCTGTCACTAGCCTGGTCAATTGGTGTCGACAGCTGACACCATCCTCCTTACGCGCACACAACAAAATGGTCTACTTTCGACATCCGATACATGCTCCAACTGAACAAAATGTAACAGGTTTCATACGTTGGAGCACACAATTCCTACAGTGTCCAAGCAGGTTCCATAGCCTCAAACCAAAACTATGATGTTACAACACAATTGAATAACGGAATTAGAATGTTACAAAATCAAGGTCATGCGCAAGATAATGAAATTCATCTTTGTCATTCATCTTGTCTTTTATTAGACGCTGGTATTATTACTGATTACCTTGGAAAAGTGAGAAGTTGGTTGGATGAAAACCCAAATGAAGTTATTACTATACTTTGGGTTAATTCGGATAGCATGTGAGTTTTTTAGCCTGAACTGGAGATGGGCTGTGGACCGGTCAATATGGATAACAGATCTTGGATATGGATACTAATTCATTGCTTTTCTTACATGTGATGACAGTCCCGTAGCTCAGTTCGGCGCTGCTTATCAGGCTGTTGGACTGGACACAATGTCATACGTACCCACTTCAACACCAGTAGCATACAACGCATGGCCTACATTACAAGAACTCATCTCATCCGGCAAGAGAGTAGTTAGCTTCATGGATTACAATGCTGATTATTCAAGTGTGAACTATATCTTGGATCATTGTGAGTTCCATTCTTTCTCTGCCTCTCGGCTATAACATTGTTATAGCAATTTGCTCTTCCCTTCGGCACACACGAGAAAGAAAGAATGTTGCTGATGCTGATCCCAAAAATGTCTACTCCACCCTATCAATGAACGTACAGTCACTCACTTCTGGGAGAACCCATACGACCAGACGGACGCTTCGTTCCCTTGCACAATCGACAGAGGAACGGCCGATACCCCAATGTATATGATGAACCGTAAGTGACGCGGTGTCATTCTGCTTAGACAGTCCTCGCCATATGGTCATCTGTGGAGATGCTGACATTAGCATCTTCTGCTTTCATTCAGATTACCTCGATAAGAACCTTACCTTTTTCGGATCGCAAATACCTGTCCCAGATACAGCCAATTTGGAATCTACAAATGCAGTCTCTGGTTCTTCTTCCCTCGGTCAGAATGCAGCTGAGTGTGCTGCTGAACATGGTCAATACCCTACATATATGCTGGTCGACTTCGTAAGGCTTTCCCTCCTCGTATAGACACTGCTTGTCGTTCCCATTGACTGACTTTGTCGCATCTTGTACGCACACAGTACGACATAAAAGATGGAAGCGTCTTTGAAGTCGCTGCAAACTTGAATGGCGTCCAGTATACACCTATCGCGATGGGTAATGGAACAACAGTCGCATCACCTGGATCATCCTCAAGTTCAGGGTCCGGGTCAGGATCAGGATCAGCTTCTAAGTCAAGCTCAGCTGGCTCTTCTCAAAGAACAGGCTCAGTCACATCAAACAGCAACAACACGGGAGCTGCGACGGCTGGTACGCAAGTATCAGGTCTTGCTACATTAGTAGCTGCATTGAGTGTGATAGCGGCTAGTATTGCTGTCCTTGCTTGATTTCGTGTACAATCTGTAGATTGGCTTTCTTCTTCTACCTTGATGGCGGTGAGGAAGTCAACCTTCGAAACAATGCTACACTTTCATTTATTCCCTTCTTGTACTATTAGACACTTCAAACTAGCATAAATGGACAAAGCACAAACTTACAACATTCAGCAGATCTATGTATGTCTTCCTTTATCGATCTTGTGCTCGAGTACTGTCAGCCGAGGCGGGGGATTCTCGATTGCATAGTAAGCGGGGCCCAGCTTTTGGAGAAAGACTCGCATGTATCTATTCTCTGCTCTTCGCTTTGCATCAAGCGGACTCTGCATATACTCTCCTATCATTCAAGTGGTACACTGGCTCTTCCGCTTGTGTTTGACCTGCTTTATGGGCCATTGACGGCATCCTCCGCGCTCGGTGTCCTCTAATTCCTGCCGATACACTACCTACTCTAGCACGGCCGGCTTCCATGCTCTAGTACGCGTCCGTGAAACGTATATATGTTACAAGAACTGTCGCGCAGGTTACATAACAAAGCTATCGTTCAAATTCTACAAGATGGCCGCTGTGGTCTTTGAAGAAATGAAATGGCTCGATGGCGAGCGAAAGGTACAAGAGCTCATGAAGGTACCTTATCAAGATAATCCGACCGTACCGATGTTGAGCGGAGGAGCTGCCACTCTTCTCTCACGCTCGCCTTTACTTGCAGTCGGCACTGTAGACGATAACGGCAAAGTATGGACCACTTTATGGGGAGGTACACCTGGATTCGCGAGGGGAATACCTTCGATGGAGAATACCATCGCTATGAGAGTTCCCGTAGATGCCACGTACGATCCGGTAGTTGACAGCTTGATGGGCGCAAACGGACAGGGTGGCGCTCTCAGAGGGAAGATGATAGGTGCATTAGCTATCGATCTCGAGACGAGACGTCGAGTAAAGCTCTTCGGTAGAGCAATCGCTGGAGCTTTGGGCCAGACGGAGATTGATGAAAGAGATGCTGCTGAGCTTCAGCTTATTGTAAATATTGAACAAAGCTTGGGTGTAGGTTTAGAGCTTCATATCGAGATATAACTGACCACACGCTGACATAGGGACTCTTTGCAGAATTGTCCAAAATATCTGAATAGCAAGCACGTCGAACCAGCTTTCTCCGTGCCGAGTCTTGAGTATGAAGGTTCACATCTTTCCGAAGAAGCGTTAGCACTACTTCAAGACGCGGATCTGTTCTTCGTCTCTTCCGCCAGCGGTGACAAGGATATGAGCACGAATCATCGAGGCGGGCCGAAAGGCTTCGTTCGAGCCGTGAAGCCCAAAGACGGAGAGCCTTACAAACTTGTATGGCCCGAGTATAGTGGGAACAGACTATATCAAACCCTTGGGCGATTCTTCGACGATCCTCGCGCTGGACTGATCATTCCGAACTTCGAGACTGGAGACATGCTATATGTTTCTGGGAAAGTAGAACTGCTTGTGGCGCACAAAGCTGCAGCTCTTCTACCACATTCAAATCTTGCGGTCTGTCTAACCATAGAAGCAGTCAAGCTGGTCAAACAAGGTCTATATGTCAGAGCAAAGGAGCTAGAATTCTCCCCTTATAACCCGTCCGTCAGAAAACTGGCATCAGAGCTATCACACCAGCTTCCAGATTTGGATGATAGGAATTCGACGACAGTGCAGTTGATGTCACATAAGCTTATCACACCTACCATAGCAAGATTCACCTTTGCGTTCTCTGAAGACATCCCGGCCACGAAGGCGAGCTACACACCTGGACAATGGGTAGCTCTGGATTTCTCAGGCGAGCTGGATATGGGGTACAGCCATATGCGCGACAACGATCCAACAAGTATCAATGATGATCTGATCCGGACATTCACCGTCTCATCGACGCCGCCTGTACAGCCTGGGCAATCTTTCGATATAACCATACGTAGGATCGGGAGAGTAACGGATTTCCTATTCCAAGCTGGCCAATACAAGTTCAAGAAGATCGAAGCTGGAGTCAAAGGCTTCGGAGGCGACTTCAAGATTGATACTTCGGCTGGCAAAGCGGGTTTCATAGCTGGTGGAGTTGGTATTACACCATTGATGAGCGCTGGACCGGCATTAGATGCAGGACAGATTGATTTATACTGGACGCTGCAAGCCAAAGACCATAATCTAGTCCTCGACTTCTTTACGTCAAGTCCCCATCTAGCACCTTCGGCCCGAATCTACTTCACGAACTTGGATTCGCTCGATCCTTCAGCTAAAGAAACGTTTCAGCAAGTCTTGCAAGATTTGGCCAACAAAGGAGCTAAGGTCAGTCAGCGGAGACTTGTCAAGGAAGATATAGCGGACAGTGTAGGGCTGCAGCATTGGTACCTGTGCACCTCTGTGCCCCTTAGGAGTACCATCATGACTTGGCTTCCGGGAAAAGACATTCATTACGAAGATTTCAATTTTTGAACATATTACGTCTATTTGTATCTAATGATAATGTAGCCATTAGATTGTTGTTTTGGTGTACTGATACATAATGCGGCTCCCAGCACTCTCACGGTCGCCCCATCTGCGACCGGCAGCTTGTAAATTCGCTTCAAACCCTTGCACATACAGTCGCTCGTAATCCCACAGTCCGCTGAGCACGGGAGCCTAGGCCATCTTGGTAACGTCCGACCCGAGATGCTTGTCGCTGCTTGAAGCACGAACGATGCCTGGGCTGTCCACTTCGGAAACATCGTCTTCTGGCTCGTAATGCAAATCCTCGTGCCAGCCCTTAGTTGCCATACCAGGTACAGTACCGACGAAGCGGCACAGGATGTAGTAGAGTCCGAACGAGACGATGAATCCGACGAAAAAGTTGAGCTGATAGATGCGCTTGGCTCCCAGAGCTACGTCTGATGCGCCTACTGCTGCTCCGAAACCTATCATAGCCACAGAAGTCAGCATCCGTTCGCCCGTGCTAATCGAGATAAGCCGAAGCATACCAGGTGCATTGGGAATGATACCGCAGATGTACGCGACATACGCTCGCCAGTGAATTCCTTTCCAATAGTGAGCGAATCCTGAACTAGACAAAGTGTACAGTTCTGGAACCACCAGTCGACCACGGCGAATGAGGAAGTAGTCGCAGAACAAGACTCCAATGATGGCCGAGAGGAAGACACTGTATGAAGCGAGGTATGTGGTGAAGTTGTTGCTGGACTTGAGAAGGTTCCACGGGCACATTCTACGAACACAAATGCAATCGATGTCAGCAAGAGAGCGAGAGCAAAGCCTTTCGGGCGAGCGCAGGCTGTAACGCACGCGAAAGCCTGTGAAAGTAACATACTAGTCAGCGTAAGAGCGAGAGAGCATCTATAGATAAGACTTACAACAACGACTGCGACATATCCACCTCTTCGGATGGTCATGAAACGAGGTAGCAGAGCGGTAAGGTCGGAACCGGCGGAAATGGCTAAAGGCAGGGATCAGCGAGATTCCAAGGCCCGTCGAACGAAGAATTGACTTACTGTTTGCCGCGACATTTGTTCCGAGTTGTGCAATGATGAAAGAGGCGGAGATGAAGAATACACCAGCTCGCGTTCCGCTGTCGTACGGGTTCTCCTCCAGCATCTTGCTAAGCATAGTGAGAGGATCCCAGAAGGCTTCTCCATAAATAGCTTGCGAAGAACTAGCGACGATAATACCGACGAAGGAGACTAAACCGAAGGTCATGGGAATCGCGACAATCTGAGGAACGACGGCATTGCTTGGCTTGTGTGCGAATCGACTGAAGTCCGAGGCGTTGCAGATCAAAGTGGCGAAGTTGGCAATGCTTGACATGATGCCATCGACCATATGCCAGCCGAGAGCGCTTCCACTAGACTGGGCAGGCTGATGAATGATAGGGCCGATACCGTTCGCGCGGTGAATGACCCATGCCATGTATGAAATACCTGTTTCGAGACTGTCAGTATTCACCCAATGCCAGCATGTCATCTTTCCAAGCGCTATCTACTTACCAGCGATTGGAGCCACAATAGCCTTCACAGTGAAGAAGTGTCGAACCTTCTCAACAGGTAGCCAAACACATGGAATGTGCATGAGGATGAAGAGGAAGAATCCAACGAAATCACGTGTGGTAGTACCGCTCGAAGCAGGCATCGAGTTGGGTAGATTGGCATAGCTAGGCGCCAAAGATCGAAGGAGGAGCACAACACACTGTCCTCCGATCCAAGACTGAACACCAGTCCAGATACTGCGAAGGGACATGTCTCCATGGGCTAAGCGGTCGGTTCCAAATATCTTGCAAGACCGGCGAATAAGCTTACCATGCCATTGCTGCTCTGTTGAAGACGGGCCATAATGAGCCGAAGATACCGAAACTACCTCTTGCGAAGACTGGGAAGCCTGTATATACATAGATTACCGCACATTCATGGTCAGTCATTTGTATCCTGTAATTCCAGCCTTGAAGTGTAACGCGCTCAAGGCTCGGAAGCCAAGCCCAAGACAGAAAAAAACTAGACTGACCGATATGATAGACACCTCCTGGTCTTGCGCCTGCAGCGACTAGGAAACCAGTGAATGTGTATCCAATCCAGACGCCTTTATAAGAGAAAGAACAGAGGAATAGTCTCAGCACTGGGTTAATTTGCTAATGAGGTGTGGTTCCTGAAAAATCCCCACATATCCATGCTTGCCACCAGCTCAGAGCGGGTAACTGCCGGAAGAAGACGGTCAGACTCCCTTGTAGACTTTGAGAAGCTGTAATTTATACTCACCATCGCTGATGCGATATACCATGTGTTGCTATAGCAGTCATTTAGCTCGTTATTTCGAAAACGAAGGCTTCATCTCGATCAGCCTTACAGATTGCTAGATTAGCATAGATTGGAACGCGAGCGCAGCAGTCAGTATCAGTTTCGGTACGAGGCTTACAAGCGAGATGTGATGGAGTGTACTCACAAACCATCAGCAATCCAGAATGTAGCAAAATTACGCGCTTTCCACAGTCTACGACCTGCTTCTACAGGTTTCAAATCCTCATTTTCGATAAAGAGCTGCTTGTCATCTAGCCCTCTTGGATTTGGAGCTTCCAGAAAATGGATTACTTGTTTCGTCTTGGCTCCCATCTTGACCTGAGTGTAGTATGAGAAGACCTTGCCTCTTCTATTGCTGTGAGGGCAGATGGCCTACTTTGCCGTTGTCATTGACGGAGGAGGGAGAAGAAGACAGAGAGGAAGAAAATGTGGCTGCTTTAACGCTCCGAGAGATCTTTTCTGCCGCTATAGGAGAAGATACGATAACCTCCTCCTTATCTTGCTGCTTAAGTTATGACACGGTTCTGTCCGTTAGCGCGAACGCAACAAAGATAGAGATAGCTGGATGACCGTTCCCGTGAATAGAAGCTTGGAACTCTGACACCTCAAAAAGCGCTACTTTTTTTCTGTCTCACGATAAGAGAGATCTTCTTATACGACTGATCGAAAAAGAGAATGTCTTGCCCACGCTTAGCTTATCAAAGCAGGGCCGGGGGATGTGATGGAACACCTAGGTACTGTAGCTAGCTCTAGATCTGCCACAGTAGGTTTGCTGTCAGAAGCTCGTCAGTATCTTTCATGTTTGTCTATCATATGATATGGAGGGAGATTGCAGAAGGTCCAGGCGCCCGAGACGGTCTCGTACGCTGTGACCTGATTATCGTCTGGTTCGCCTCGCCGACAGCATCATAGCAGCGCTGTAGCATAGATCATAGCGAACGCTTTGCTCCGGGGCACATGTACGCCAGACGTCTTCCACCTCTATACACGCTTCCGTTATTGTGGTCAGGCTGGTCAGCCTGTCCCGAACGGTGTGATCGAAGGGATACAGCAAGCGTGTTCTTCGATGTCTGAGCATGCTGGATGGACGACTTGGCCTTGAAGACCCTAACATGTACCATAGCTTGGAGAAGGGCGCAGTGAAGTTGGTACTTGATCAAGGACAACCCAATATGCGAATGGCCCATCAAATTCGCGCGTGCGCTTGTCGTTTGTGCGTGGGCACGTGCACAATTGTAGAGCATTAGATATGAAAGGCATATAGAGGCTGCATGTCTAGATACAGAGATCGAGGAAGCATATAGTACTGCTCTGCTGGTTCTAAACAGCTTGTATTCACCCGTACTTCCGCTGAAAAAGCTTTTGTGCTAGCAAGGGCCCGGGCCACTTTACGCGCTGCTGTCTCCAGACCTCTTCTTCTCTGTGTTTTTGTGTTGAGTTCAAGTGCACTACATCTGACTTAAGCTTACATACGAGTGACATTCCAGCATGACATACTGAGATGGTCAGATGCGGTAGTCTTGGTCAGTGACAACATCAACCCATCACAAGTATCAGCCATGTCTTCGAGCAGCAGCAGCAACACCTCGAGTCCTGTTCAAGGCAAAGGTCATGGCCATGGACATACGCGAAGTCGCGCTTCCAGAAGCAGCATTATGAGCGACAACGATATAACAACAGCAACAGCGACAAGCAGCAGCAACACATCAGCAACATCATCACCTCCAAGTGCTGCTAAAGCAGCTGCAATCACGCGACAGACGAGCATGGCGAGAAAGAGGGCATCCCTGGGAGCTGGCAGTGTCAATGGAGCTGCAACGGCGAAGACAACAAGTTCGCAGAATGGTCCAGCATCCAGGCGGACAAGCAATGGGCAGCAATACATGAACGGCTCGAGCAGTGTGGCCATGTCGAGCAGTAGCAGTGGTGGCTCACTTGCTACTACTGCTGATATCGAAGATGTCGAAGACGCTGAACTGTCTCGATTGACACGCGAGCAGCTTGTTGCTCTCGTTCTAAGGGAGCGGAAAGAGAAGGAGGAGGTCAGTCAAGCATCGATGTGGCCTACTAGCTATATATATACTGACTCTCCTGATCTTGCACTTCCTGTTATGCTGCGTATAATCCCCCACAGACCGACACACAGCTGTCAAGGCTCTCCGCAGAACACGCCACACTGTCAGAACAACGCGCGGACCTGCTCAAAGCACAAGCATTGCACGAGAGCAAACTGAGCGAATCCTATGCTTCGACTGAGAGATTGGAAGGAGAGCTACAAGGGTACATGGACTCGCTCGAAACAACGAGAGAGGCTTTGAAGGAAGCTGAGAAGACGAGTAGAGAAGCCCAGAAGCGTCTGCGAGATCAGGTGGGGCTGTCTTCACTGCATCATAAGCAATGCTTCGGAGTGTTTTCTACTGAACCATACTGATGTGATATGTGCGTACTTCTGCGCTGTCTGTCTTACCCAGGCCGAACTGTTCGACAGCGAACAAATGAAATGGAACGAAATCGAGCAAAGCCTACAGAGCCAAATCAAGCAGCTGAATGATGACTATCAAGCGTTGCTAGCGACACAACACGCAAGATCTGCGTCACATGGCAGTAATGCATCCGGAATGCCCGAGCACACACAGCACTCATCCACAAATCATTCACTTTCTCCAAGTACACCTTCGCATTTCGCCACTGCTGCTGCTGTTGCATCAACAACAGGTCCCGTAGCTTCGCCCACATTCCAAATACCAGAAAGTACATTAGAAGAACTATCTTTCCTCCATACCCGAATTTCGATACTATCGTCTGAACAAACAGAGTTGACAGAAGAAGTGAAGAGACTCACTAGTGAATTGGAAGAATTACAACGTGTCAATTTTGATCTACAAGAAGAGAATGAGAACTATGAAGTTTTGTTGAGCGAGAGGATGATAGCTGGTCACTTTGGTCAGTTCGCTGCTGGTGCTGGCACTGCTGCGGATTCGGGGATTGGAAGTAGTATCAATACTTCGATTCTACACGACGGCAGTCTTGCCGGAAGTAGACCACCTAGTTCCCTTGATAGGCTAGACGAAGAAGAAGATCTACTGTCATCGGATGACGAAGTACTGTTTGAATCGTCTGGAGATGGCAATATCTCTACTGGAGCAGTAGCAGCCAACATCACTCCTAACAGAATAAATCGAAGTGCAAAGAAGAGACAAAGCATGATGGGTATAAGTGGTGGTGGTGGCCTTGATCTGGAAGCTGAACTGGATAGAGCGCGTCAAGAAGAAGAAGAAGAACGCCAAAGAGCGGAGGAGAAGAGCAGGAAGAAGAAGGAAAGAGACAATGCTGCGGCTGCGAGAAGGAAAGCGAACCAATCGACTGCTACGATGGCGGACGGGGAGACGCTGCCTAACGATGTTGAGGGACTGAGGAAAGAGATCAAGCTCTTACGACAGGAGAACAAGGGGGTAAGCCTGACTTCGACTGAAGCCTTTGCCATACGTAGCGAACAGTTAGCTGACTAAGTCCGGCATTGAATCACAGCTGTCGACGTATGTCAGCAAGATTCTCGAGAAGATCATTGGCATTGAAGGCTTTGAGAAAGTTCTGTCAGTCGAGAAAGATCCCAAGCCTTTACCAACGCCGACAACGGCACAAAGCCCGCCTCCTCCTACGCCAGCCAAAGTCACTCCTGCATCTGGGCGACCACCGCCACTTCCAGCTCGTACGCCTTCACATGCAGCTACACTTCCATCCGCCGCTGCTCCACTCTCACCTACTGGACCAGCGCCGATGAGCCTTGCAGATACTAAGAAGAAGAATCGCTTCTCGATGGATTGGTTTGGATCTAGTCTGTTCAAGGGGACCAGCGCGGCTACTGCTGAAAGTCAACCTAGTTCTGCTGGTACTACTACTACTGCGGGCACATCTGCCCCTGCGCCTGGACTGAAGCCTATGATGCTCACAGGAGGTCCTGCTCAGAAGACACCTACTGTAGAAGAGGATGAAGACGACAGAAAGACCAGAGCCAGAGTGAGCAGTATTTGACTTCTTCTGCGAATGAAAGGCTGCAATCGCTGACGAAGCTTACTCGATAGCTACAAAGCGAGATGCGCTTACTTGGCATCGACACGACCTCGAGTCCAGCAACGCAAGGAGGATCACCAGGTTCCGTGAAGATAGGCGCCAACCGTTCGCCTGGGCAGCGTATCTCTAGCGGAAGTGGTAGTTACCCAACTTCACCGCTACCTCCAGGAGTGCCGCCCAAAGAGGGCTCGCTGCAGCGAGACAGCCGGTCTGACGTCGATACTGCTCGAACATCCGGTTTGAGCGAGGGATCCTCAGGCAGTCCAGCAACGGAGACAGTCAAGATTCGCGGCCATCGTAAACGACCTTCGGCTACATTTGCAGGTGGAGCTGTCCCCGCGTCTGCTGCAGCGGGCGAAGCTGTACCGCGTACGAGGCCTGTCAGCGTCGGTCTTGGTCTATCATATAGCAAAGATTCATCTTCTGGCTCAACATGGAGCGCTGGCAGTCCGAGCATAACGGCAGACAGCGAAGCAGACGATAAGAGGTCGAGCGCTGCATCTCAGGATAGCCGCGCTTAGGTTTGGGAGATCGCGGAGGGGCACGATATTCATTCAGTCATTCAGAGCTTGACGACGCATCTAGGGCTTCCGGACTATAACGCCAGTAGTGCTTTCATTTTTTTGTACAACGACACTTGGGTACCACGTGGACGGTCTGCAACATATCCATAGCAGATTATTCTGAAAGAGCGTAATCCTCTTGAATGAGAAGTCTCTTGCGAGACGTCTCTTGCAAGCATAATGCCCTCTGCCCAATATTATTCGGGCCTTCGAGACTTCTCCAAGGGTACGATAGTATTTTGAGCATGCAGACGGATCGTCTCGAATGGGTTCGCTGAGAAGGCCTTGTGCGACAAAATTGCGGGCAGGCGGTTACGCTCTTCATTGCTATACATCAAGTGAAGCCATTAGAGACTAGATAAGGTAATGAGGCATAGTAATGGACTCACAGCATCTTCTGTCGCTGCTTGGCAGACATGCTCTTGTGCACTGTATCCTCTCCGATCTTATTCGGCGCTGTCTTGGCCTTCTGCGACAATTGCTTGTTCTCTGCTTTAGTCCGCTTTGCTAGGAAGCTTTCTGGCGGTGGAGCTATGGAAGCTTTGGTAGCTGTTGAAGTTCGCGTAGTGGTGGCAACTGGTACTGCGCTCGAAGTTGATGCTGTGGGCATAGCGTCGTCCAGCGCAGCAGTCATTGAGTCAAGTCCTAAACTTTGCTTCTGCTTCTTCTTCAGCCGTTTGTTGTGGGACTTCGAGTATGGCGAGACGGGTATACTGCTTTCGACAAGTTCTGCAGTTTTGCCATTACAGTCGAGAGGCCGCGGGAAATCGGCAAAGTCAGCACATTGTACCTCTCCATTGATCAGCATTGAGCGAATTCTATTCACTTTGCATTAGTGCTGCTCGCTTGTTCTTCTTCTTCGCCTTCTTGTTCGGTTGACTGGGCACGACGTTTCCATTTCCAGCTTCACCTTCTGCACCATCTTCTTGCGTCTGCATTGACCGGTGGTCAGCATCGCACAATCTTTCCAGCAGCTCAAGTAGTCTCACCTCTTCAAGTCCATCTAGGTCTTCGTCTATATCGAGAGCGGCGGACTCCTCTGCCGCCATATCCATCTCAAAGTCGTCGACATCTTCACCGATTGCCTTCGAGAGTGGCACGGCCTGCTCGTGCTTCGGAAGACTACGTCGAGCTGCTCTGGGCTGTTGGCTGTATCAGCGTGTGTCACTTCGAACGTGTACGATGCTCTGAGCTTACCATGACTACAGAAGAGTGAGTTGTGGTGTGGAAGCAAATGGCAATGTCTCGGAACGAAAGCACGTGAATCTGAATCTTATTTTCGTGGAAACGTAGCAGGACCTTCAGATCTCAATAACGCTGTGAAGCGAGGTACACTGAATCTTCGACTGTACTGAACGCTATGGCAGCTAAAGCCCTGCTCGATGGCATCCAATCTGAATCCGGCCTCGAGGTACGTTACTGCGTATTCTCGGGCCTTTCTTACAACGAGACTCTGACGGCGAATCGTACATTTGCTCTCCCTGGAACAGTTCCTCTCAGCCATCAGATACCATACAAGTCCGCCTGGCAGCACTTTCTTCGCTCCACTGGACGCTATACTGTCGAACTATGACCCACACGCAACAGAAATCAGCACTCTCAATCGCGGCAATGTCATCGAGATACAAGGCCCTGCCGCCTCTGGCAAGACACAATGCCTGCAATTCTTTGCTATGACTACTTGTATCCCCCGTGAATGGAACGTCTCTCTTTCGGTGCGAGGAAGCTCGCGCGCACCTAGACCCGAGAAGATAGCAATCGGGGGTCGAGAGAAGTGCGTCGCCGTCATTGACTGCGATGGCCGCTTCGACATAGAGCGAACATATCACCTTGTACACTCTCACTTGGTTCGAAGAGTACAGGAGCATGCAGCCACTATTCCATCGCTGTATTCAGCTGAAGCGACGCCCGAAGCTTTACATGAAGAAACCTTACGCGCGTTGAAGCGAGTGCATGTATTCAAACCGTCTTCATCAGCCTCCTTAGCTGCAACACTTCTTCAATTACCTGAATATATCATGAAGAATAGCCAGTCCGAAATGGCTTTCTTGCTGTTAGACAATATTTCGGCATTCTACTGGCAAGACCGTTACCAGCTAGAACAACAAGCCAAGTCTGCGAAGAAACATTTCACTAGAAGCAGTCCTATGACACATGTCCTACACGCTCTCCATCGCGTCAGACAAATAACGGGAGTCGTCACTGTGATTACCAATTGGGCTTTTCCAGGTCAAGGCGACCGACATCCTACAGCCAGTTCACCGTTTTACCGCCAGCATCTCAATAAGCCATACCCATCACCATTCGTATCGGCGCCTGACGGGACACTACCGCCAGTCCCGGAAATCGATGCCCACCATCCACTGAGTACAGGCTTGACAAAAATGAATGTCACACATCATATCACACTACACCCGCCGCAAGTCAAGGTCGTTCCGAAAGATATGAGCCTCGAACACGCTGTCAAGGAAGAGCCGTATAGGGTGATGGAGCAGCAAGAGCTGGGAAGCATGGCTTTCGTACGCCTACCTGGAGTAGAAGATGGAGATTTATTAGGTAGATGGGACTTGGTGATACGCGCAAACACAGTTGAGGGTTTATGAAACGGGCGGTGCGCGGCAATGAGTATCAAGGGGTCTGAATACAGTTTGTTGTTGTAGCTAGGATTAATCTAGCCACTGCGTAAATTCATTTCACGCTGTATCGCATGAAGCTGGCCGGATAATGGGCGTCCTTGACGTGCTTCTAAGTACAACAACAGTGTCTCCGGGCCGAAGAACACTCTGCTGGCTTTGCTGACTGTGCAGGCCACGCATCGAAAACTTTTCTGCAGGTTGAGAAGCCTTTCACCTTGATGTATGCATGCTCTAGGCTCGAGCAATCTGTAATAACTATAGTAGAAGGGGGATGTGACTGATGTTGTTTGTTTTAACGAGAAATTAATGCGAAATTTGGCATCGAAGAGCTTAGGGTATATATACCTCGGTAGAGGGAGTTTGAGAGCCAGCAGCCAGGAGAGGTAGGCTCTGACCACTAATGTCACCGCTCTAGCATAACAGCGTCCAAATCATTCTGTTTCACTTTTTCTCCCTCTGGCTTGATAGGCGGCGTGGCAGATGTTGCAGTGACTGCCTTCGCTTTAACGACTGCTGCAGCGGTGATAGCAGCACGCCCCGAAAGACCTGCGTCTTCGCCCTCGCACCAAGTTGGAAGATGCTGCTTTTCGACGCATGTCCAGTCCTGGCAATGTCGATATGTGATCAGTTGCATTGTCTCAGCCGGGTGACCACCGAATGAATAGACTTACAGGCTGGAAGAGCTCAATAAACAGCTGATCCATAGCTCTCGACTTGGGAAATGAGAAACGCCTGTACTCCTCAAAGATAGCCGTGCTTGACCAGCATTGCATCTTCCGTAGACATCCCACTAAGCATCCAGTTCTATGCTTGCCTTTGTTGCAATGGATGAGTAATGGGTGATTCCGCTTGTCTAAGACAACAGATAGCGCTCGGCGGATCTTCTCATCTGGAATGGTGACAAACGGTTCCTGAAAGGTAAGGAAGGTAATCAGTAAACTATGACTTAGAATTGCTTCGTTGCGCTGCTACCAACCTTATTGCCGGGAATGCCAATCTGCAAGAAGCGGATCTTTTCCTTCTTGAAAAAGTCCCGATTACTTTGCGGGTACTCCTCCTCTTGCACGAGCGTAAGTACAGTCTTCAAGCCCAGGGTCTTCAAGAACTCGAAGTTCTTCGAAGAAGGGAAGGAGGATCTGTATACTCCAGGAGAGACCATGGCGAAGTTATCAGGCGGTCTAAGTAAAGGTTCTTCGTGTTCTGAGGCTGCATCACATAGATCTGGACCTAGTAAATTACGTGGTGTGTGCAAGCTGCGTGACCGCTGAGGAGACAAAAAGCCTTGCTGGTGGAAAGGATGGAGAGGAGAATAATGTTGGTGGTGCGGATGATGTCGAGGTCGTGCAGTTCGACCGGGCGAGAAGCTCGGCTCGGGCGAGATCACACCTGGAGTGGTCGTTTGGCTTGTACTTGCTGTCGCGTTCTGCCAGCCTAATGGCGATGTGGAATGCCTGAAGCCGTTGAAGGCTGTCAGGGTGTCGCACGAAGGTGTTGTGCTGGCAGATGTATTGGAGGACGATTCGGGCAGATCAAGTGACGGAGGTGGTAGCTTCAAAGGCTGTAGATGCAGGTTGCTTTGCTGCTGTGCGCCGGGAAGAAAGTATTGCTGAGGCTGATTACTATGCGAGTGATTGTGATTCGCATAACTGTAAAGTCCTCCGTTGTAGTAACTGTGAAAGAATGGTGAAGTTGATGGCGAAGAATGATTGTAGTTTGTGCTAGTCGTAGAGGTTGAATAGCCGCCCACTGACTTTGCAGCTGGACTGGTTGATCTGCTAGCTACCGAGCCTATTTCAGATTGTACAGCGTATGTATCGTCACCGGCTGTACTTGAAGCCGATGAAGCGTAGTCTTGCTGTCCGCCTCGAGCTGGACCGGGCTGGTATTGAATGCTAGCGGCTGCATTGAGCAGCGACATGGGCTGCTGTTTAGAGATGTTGGCAAGAGTAATAGAGGATGACATGCATGACGAGGTAGATGCTGCGGATGGTGTGTCGGTATCTACCATATCAGCAGGGAAGCTTGAAGTGTCTGACGAGGCTGCACTGCTTGCTGAGTAGGCGAGTCCCGGCATCTGTGAGACTGACTCGTTGGCTGGCGAGCTGATGCACAAGTCAGCTGGGAGAAGACTCGTTGCAGCTGAAGGCGTGGCCATCGAGTCCTCCGGTAGTACTGTTGTGCTCATTGACGTCTGTCCATTGTAATTGTGAGATTGTTGCTGGTGCTGTTTGCGCGGTCCAGTAGCAGCTGAAAGACGGCGCTGTTCCTCTCGCTCAAAGAGCTGCTGGAGAAAGTGTGGGATGGGTGTTGAAGATTGCGAAGCTGATGCTCCGAGAGTAGGAGACACACCAGTGGTGCTTGATGAAGCTGTTACAGATGAAGAGACTGCTTCCGCTGCTGCTTGTAATGGCGACTGCGTAACCATTGACGACGACAAAGACGACTCGGCTGTGACTGAAGCGGTGGAAGGCGACACTGCCACGAGTGATTCAACAGGTAGCAGAGTACCCATTGATGCCTCCTCTGTGGGTGTCATGGTTGAGTCCTGCATCGTTTCAGAAGCTTGCTACCCTGTCTCGAATGCTGTCCTGACGTTGTCTTGCTTGCTTGCTTGCTCGCTGGGCTGGCTGCTGAAATACCTGAGCACCAGTACCGGCCGCTCTGGCTTTTCAGAAAGTCGCAAAGAGCAGTCGACTAGCGACTTGCGACTAACAACACTTCATCGTTGAGGCCATTGTCGTGAAAAGAATCTCCTTCCCGACGGCTTTTGCTCGCTCCTCTGCTTGCGTTGCGGTTTCTTTCTGCTCTCGATGACGGGCCGTTGATGACCTCGAAGAAAGCAGTAAGCTCCTGCTTGCGACAGGAGCAGTGTGGACTGTTGTCCCACCGAACCTGTAGTCCTGCTTGAGGGAGATGTTGGCCTTTGCGACTGACTGGCGTTGGTCTGCGGGAGAAAGAGCCGAGTGCTCGGCAGAGAGGCAAGGTGAACTATTTCTTTCTTTGTACAACCACACCGTCTCCAACGTCTCGCGTACCGCGCAATCTCCAACAGCACATCGACACTGTGGCCTGCGGACTACGCAAAGCTTGTCGTACTTCATAGCCTCACGCTGTCACTCCATTGTTTTCTACGGTAGACATCGACTAAGCAAGCGGTCAAGTGGGTCGGACATAGCTTACGGCTGTCTGGCAGCTGTTCCTGGACTCGCTTCATTCGACGTACGCAGTCCACTCGAAACTATGACAGTCATTAATGGGAAGCCGACCTTTCCGACGATCGACATATTCGCAAAGGTGTGACAAATCACGTTATTGTACCGATAAAGACCGAAAAGTCAGTACACTACGCTTCCGATAACTATGGGCAGGCCTGGCCTGAACGATCTGTTCTATCGCACAGCTGGATGGCGCGACAATCCAGACCAGAGCACCTTGGCTGCTTGGCCGGCGGCGCCGCTTCCATATTAGTATTACATCTCTTACACCAGCGATTGGCACCCCTTCGCTAGCTCTGTCTGACTCACAACAGACATAGCACTGCGATATACACTTGTAGATCATGGCAGTGTCTCCAGGGAATGCGGCCGCGTTTCTTATCTCACATGGAGCCTTGATCCCCACAGACCTTTATCCTGGACTTTCGGACACCAGCTATCAACGCTCGATGTTCGCCTGCTGAAGATCAATTGCGAAGGTAGTAGGCTGACTACAAGGTGCCAGTAGCTAGCTATACTACTGCTCGCTTGCTGAGCTGGACATAGCCTTACCAGTCATACTAAGCTGGCAGGAATTTTCGAAAATGCTGATTGCGCCTATTTCAGTGTAATGCTACGCTCTTTTTGCAGTAGTGCAGCTCTCTGAGTCACAGCACTCTCTTTTGGAAAGGGCAAGACAAGTGAAGACTGGCTGGCTGGTACTTCAAGCTACCTGTGGTCGACTTCGAGCCGCACGCCTGCACTGAAGTACATCATCCCATGTTTGACAACACTATGCTCCCTATGTTCCATTGCGAGATGATGTGCTCAGTTAAGATACGGTTGTGGCTGTAGCATTGTCTGGCGCGGTGTTTATTGGGAGGTTATTGCACGTCTAACGCACGGTTAATGCATTGCTTATTAGCTGCTAATTCATTGCTCATGTTGCAGTGCTAATAATCAGCTGCGCCATCCGGTGCGCCTGGGACGGGACTACCGAGCAAGCTCAGACATTAGGCATAGTCACCTTGTACATAAAGGCAGCCAGATATTCATAGTCTCCCTTGTCTTTCGTACCAAGCCTTCAGATATTAGCAGAGACGCGACTTTGGGATCTATATAAGGACCTCGTGCTGCTATAAACAGATCTAGAACGGATGAGTCAACATGCAACACCTTCGGCAGGACAGAACAGACAGCAAGTTGGCGTTCGTATACAAGCTGCGCCTACAGAGAGCACTAAAGCAAATACAACGGGGTCCACTATCCTACCCCAACCAAGGGGCCGGAACTGGCAACGCAAGCCTTCAGTAAGTGAGGTACTTTTTGAATATGTAGGTGCTAATGATGTCTGTGCACGACAGGACCAGCTGCGAAGGGCCGTCGGTACAAGAAATGTTGAGAAGCAAACCCGGGACCAGCCAGACTCTGCAGAAGGCCGCCGGAATCGGGAAGCGCTCGAAAATCGTGCACTGGCTAAGGCTGTACAAGTGGACGACACCACAAAACTCAGGAAATTTAGGAAAAAGGAGGCAAAGGACTTGAGAGACCGAATTGAGCAATATGTAGTACGTAGCCAGCAGGCGAAAGTATCTGGGACGCGTGCTCCTTCTAGATCCCCGGGTCATTCTAGATCCCCAACCAGCAGGGATCCGACGGAAGAGGCCACACGGGATGGTATATACGAAGGCCATTGGTAAGCTTCCGTAGAACCAAAAAAGTTGCTTGTAAGTGTGATCTCGTTATGTGTCGAAGAACTTCTGAACATGTTGCAAATTGTCGATCCTCGCGCCCTGCGCAGCACCTATCGGCCCCAGCCACGTCCTGGCGCTCCTTTACCAATTAAAGATTGCATTGTGCTCGTAGTCCTATGCTGACTAAGAGGCTTTCCAACCGAGCCTTTATCTGTCGTCCGTGTTCTGACAAGCGCGGGTATTACTCCTTACAAGCCATACGAGCGAGTGCACATAAGTGTGTGTACCAGACCGAACCTGCAGTTTCCTAACTAGTGACCTCTTGGGACTGTCGGAATAGTCAAGCTTGATCGTTGGCCAGTCATGTCCAATAGGTTGGCTATCACTCAGGAATTATGCGCTCCACATGGAACGAAGTCGCTCGCCATGCACAACTGGCGCTCACTCCAGCGGCTTGTCCCTGAAGGTATCAACGCTGCGTCCGCGCTTCTAGCAGAGCGAGAGCGTCATGGTGTCCGTGCTAGGTTGCTGTCCTACTGTAAAAGTTAGTCCGGGCAGTCAGAATTGGGGAAGGACGCGGAAGGCTCACTCATAGGGTTCTTCTCGTGGAGGGGAGGCTGAGAGCGCGCGCATTACTGTCATGACAGCCGGCGGTAACTGGGCATTGGGGCAGTAGTGATGTCTTCTCTACACTTGATGCCTCTACACTTGATGCACAGGAATGGGGCCAAGCGGGGTTCATCTAGATGTCTATTCTACCTCTCCGGCTTGGCGCTTCTTGACGACATAGTAGCCCGCAACTTGCTTGGATGCCAGGTCAAGCAGGACCTTTCCATTATCTTGCTCTGCCAAGTTGCCTTTGCTGGAAGCAGATCGTCTACCTCTTTTCGGCGGCTCCAAGACCGCTTTCCAGTCAATCTCAATACCCTCATTTTCAGGCCATATACGTCCATCAGGTATCTCTGTAGCTTGTTTCGTCTGAGCAGCGTCTTCATTAGGTCGTACGCCTTCAACGAGCCTGACCATTTCTTCTAGAGCTTTCTTCTTTTCTTCGAATTCGGGTGTACCTTGCGACGGAGGTATCAGAGCAGCCAGCTTGTGCAAATGTATGAATTGCTCGTCGGAGATCTTAGGTGACGGAAGACTTGAAAGGAATGATTTGATGCTGTATGAAGGCTTGAGTGGTATGCCGTCTTCATCCACTGGGACCATAGTCTGACCGACGACAGCTCCCTTCGGCAGATCATGCTGTAGAGGTGCCGAATTGCTGAAGGTTCGCCGACAGGGTGAAGCGAAGGCACATGAACCGACTCGCGACAGGCAGAATCTTGCTATCCGAGGTTGCAGCATGGTAACGAGCAAGGTCTGCGAGCTCTGAAAGTGTTTGAAGCAGAGTCAAGGGAGCTCTCGTCGCCTTTGCGTGCGATCACCTCCAGATGCAGCTCCAAACGATTAGAGAGCAGGACTTGCTTCAGGATTAACAGGTTAGCGTGTCGACAAGTGGAGTAGGGGCAACTGGTCACCTCGAAGTATGTCGGACCCACTGTCAGTGCTGCTTGGGACCAGTGACAACAGCAACTCGATACTGGGCAGCGCACCCGCGACGCCTTCGAAGTCACGCATAACACCGAGGCCAGGTGCATACGCGAGGCCCACACCAGCAAGTCCACCATCAGCAGGAGCAAACTCTCAACCATCTACTGCATCAACATCATCAGTCTACAATGGCAGTCACGTCGAACAATTCCCGAATGGCGCAAATCAGCAGTACACCTCTATAGTTAGATCACAGAGTCCGCTAGCACCTCGACCTCCACTGCCTGGACAGACTCAGAGACCAGTCTCACCTATACAGTGGAACCAGAGTAACTTATCGCAGCAAACTACGCCTTCAACAGCTGGCTTCTCTCAGCAGCAACAAGCCGGACCGTCCGCAGCGGGTCCTTTCTCCCCCACAAGCCCAAACGCCTGGGCGTCATCACCAGAGGCAGGATCTGGACACGCTGGAAGTTCAGCCTTTCAATCCAATCACAACAACATGCAATTCGCACACAATCCTCAGTCTTTCACGCCCGGTCCTGTGCCTGTGCCTCAACCTGTCACTAGCATCAATGGCCCTTCTCGCTCGCTGCATAGTCCGGGCGTACCTAGATCTCCAATTGCAGAGAATCCAGCAAGACCTATCTTATCTCCAAGAGGATCTTCCATCAATGGCCAGAATCAACATTCAGCACAGCAGCAACAGGCGAAAGTGCCACCCTTCATTCGCATTCGCGTGACAGGCATAGATCGCGCGAAGAAGGAACTCGGCATCAAGATGGACGCGCAGACCAACATACCTACCTACCATCGACGCCAATCACCAATATTCGAACGAACGTACAATGAGTTCTCGTTGCTGCATGGAGCGCTTTCTGCGAATCATCCGGAGACTATTCTTCCAGCGTTGCCACTGCCTCAGACTTCAGCTACGAACGAAGAAGAGGAAGATAGGTTCTTGAAAGGCGTGTTTCAGAAGTTCATGGATAGGATTACGAGAGATAGGTTTCTAATCCTTGACGATGAGTTGCGGAGCTTCATCGAAGCGGACTTTGGCGTAAGTGTTCACTTGCAACGTATTCGGAGTGATAATCAAGACCAGACAGACACTGACACGTATACATTGCAGTACACACCGCTCACCAAAGCAAGGAAGCTGAAATCTACGTCTGTCGGCTTTCTTTCACGGTCTACCTCGAAGCCACTCGTAGGCGAAGACGGAGAACCCGACTTTCTCGTCACTTCGAAGGTACACTCTGCAGCGCTCGAGACAGCATTATCCGAAAGTTGTAAATCGCTGGAGAAAGTGCTCAAACACCAAACTGCATGTGCCGCTTCATATGGAGAGCTCGCGACTGCACTGGCATCCTTCTCGACTACCGAAACGCATCTCCCTCTGACAGAAGGCATGAAAGGACTAGCTGATGCAATGACGCAGATTGCGCAGCTGGAAACTGGACAAGCGAATGCAACTGCACTAGTATTGGGGGACTCGCTGGCATACGAAGCTGTAGAAGCCAAATCAGCGAAGGATGCGTTACTCCAAAGGCAGTATAACATAGATGAGTTGAGGAACAGCATAAAGACTACAATCAACAAACGTCGAACGATTGAGAAACTACGTGCCGGCGGTAACATCAAGCCTGAACGTGTCAATGAAGCTCTAGATGATCTAGAAGAAGCTGCGAAACACGAACAGACGCTACAACATCGCGTTGAAGCTATCTCACGCAACTTGAGGCCTGCTCTACAGACTCATTTGAGGACAATGAACGATGATATGCTCAGCATCGCTCTGGGTCAAGCTAGGACTATGCTAGCGTATGAGAATAGGAAGTTGCAGATATATGAAGGAATACATTCCAAGATTGCCAGAATACCCGAAAGAGGAGCTATGGATCAGAGTATAGTCTACTACCATCAGCCACAGTCTGAGACGGCCTCTGGCGCGAATGCTACTTCTGCAGTCCCATCCACCTCAACACATGCTCCTGCACCTCCATCACTGCCACCACATCAAGCATCACACATGTCACCTTCATCGTCTTCTCAGCACATGGCAGCATCAACGTCCGCATTAGATCAATCAATGGCTCAGTCTAAGTTTATGGCCACTCAAGCAGCAATCAAAGCAGACATGGAAGCGCAACGACAACGAGAAGAACGTCAACGAGCGCAATTCGCGCAGGCGAGAGCTTATCAACATAGTAAACAGGCTAGCTTGGGACGTGCCGCAGCAAATACTTCAGTGGCTGCTACTTCTCCGCAGATGCCTAATTCTGCTCCTATTGCTTCAACTTCTGGAACGAGCGGAATGCCTACTTCTCCGCCAAGAGGACCGCAACAGCAGAACCCGAATCAGCCTCAATCCCCGCTGCATTCGGGATCCGCAGGACAATCACAGCCTTCTCAAGCTGGACCACAACAGAATGACAGTCAAGCGAGACAGGGAAACATGTCACAATCTATGTTCATCCCAGCTTCACAAGCGGGTAATGCACCTTCTCAAGTCCGCCCCATGCCTCAGTCGCCCTCTCGACTTCAACGCACTACTTCAATCACACATAGTCCATCAGCGGGCGTAGATCCATTATCTCCAGGTAGCTCCCAAGCACCTGTTTCAGCCGCAGCGAATCAAGGCATGCCGTCTTCAGCTCCTTACCAGCCTCCACAGTATCAACAGCAACAGCAGCTACCATCTCAACAACACCAGCAGCAATACTATCAACAGCAGCAACAGACGCAGCAGCCGTTACATCCCGAACGTCCTTCAGGCTTACATCCAAATGGAAACATGACGCAGTCTGTATTCCTGCCAGGTAGAAATGCTCAACCTAGCTTGAGACCTGCTCAAAATCTAGCAGATGAAAGAAAGAGAGCAGATGCTCGTAAAGCAGCCAGTTTCTTGGCCGGAGCATTCTAAATTTCGTGCCGCAAGATTGGTTCAGGTGGAGTTAGCGTTCTCGTCAGTCAGTATCTGAAGCATGGGAGCTCTTCCTTGTTGCTGTTTGTCATGCTTGTAGCCTAGTTTCTTGTATTTCATGATTACAACCTTCCTCGTTCAGCACCTCTATTCAGTGCGGCTCGCTGCAAATACTTTGATAACACTACAACAGGACTGATTGTACTGATACTACCGTACTACTACCGTTCTTGTCAGTGGTCATTTGTCTTGGCTACCATCTCCGGTCCTTACAGAGCTATCTTGCCAGGCAACACCGGCTTTATCCACTGCAGCTACTAAGGTGCACGTTGAACGACAATGTTGTTCTTCTTCTGGAATTCTTCGAATTCTGCGATGATGCCTGACTGTCAGCGAAGTACACTTGGGAAAAGCTCCGGGATCTTGGCATACCTTCTTCGCGTTTCTTGTATGTCACGCTGAGCTGTTCAATGACGCTTTGCACCTGAGAAAGATAAACATTTAGCATTCATGAGTTCATAACAATGTGTATAGTAGTACGCACTCCTTGATAATTCGTTTGCAGTTGTGGTAGGATATCCTTCACTGTCTTCTGAACGAGTATACCACCTATCATCCTGAAGCATTTCCTGTCGGGATCTTCTTCATTTACTTGACGCAATGTTTCGAGTACGAGGCTATACATACTATTTGTCAGGCTCTACTCTCTCAAACAGTTATAGTCCGTCGGACGTGTCGGCTCACGTATGCTCGTCTGCATCGCGTTCTAGCTCTGAGACTTTGTTGATGACTGAAGCGAAGACGGGGATTAGTAACAGCTCCATGTAATATGTGATACGGTGAATATACACACTCTCAGACAGCTCAGTGCGCCTTCTGTTGTATTCTTGCGTCAATGCTGTAGTCCACGAGGTGTACGCATAAATGTCAATCGAGCTTCGCAACTATCATACGAACGCGATGGACGCAACTCACCAGCATCAGAAGGGCGGGATGGAGGAACAGCTGGTTTACTTGATGAGCTCATTGTCAGTACCACAGAATACTTGAAAAGTATGAGTTGCGTGAAAAGCAAAGAAAGTTGGCCACCGACACAAAGCAAGCGGAATGATTGGACCTTGCAGCGATCCTTGGTGGATGGAACTTGCATTTTGACCATCTGTTGCATATACCCACTTGGATAGGACAGGACACTGGGGAGGACCTTATACCTACCAAGACATCCACAATGAGTCCACTAGCGCGCACCCCCGCTGCTGCTGCCAGCTTCATGCTCCGAGCTGCCTTCACAGCTGGTCCATCATCGACCACTGCCATTCCATCAAGGATTCTACCCATGTTGGCAGGAGCAGCATCATCAGCTTCAAAGACAAGAGCATTCTCATCATCGTCCAGAGCACTGGACAGCAAAGCATCCGGCGGCGGCGATGTCGAGCGACTCTCCACTACCTCGCAGTCCCTCTACGGCAGCGCTGCAAAGGCTACTCAAGCATCACCATCAAGCTTAGTCGGTGGAAGAGTGGGCGTAATTGCTCCCTCTCAAGCACTTACTGAAGATTGGGCTATTCAACATGACTACCCTGACTACTCGAAGGGCCCGTCTGCTCTCGATAAGGCTTCACGCTTGTTCTTCTTCTCTGAGATTCTCAGAGGAATGTGGGTGGTGTGAGTGTGCTTTCAATTTGACAATGAAGTATAAAGACTCCAAAAGCTCATGATGCTATGTCCTCTTGCTTGCTATCAGCCTCGAGAACTTCTTCCGTCCTCCTTTGTAAGCTTTCCGTTCCATCTCTCCCTACTTATTCCTGTCTCCCAGCCATATCTAACGCCCGCATTTCCATTCGCTCGCTTCGCCCTCGCACTTTCGCCACACCTCTTCTTCTTACAGCACTATCATGTATCCATTCGAGAAGGGCCCACTATCGCCTCGATTCAGAGGTGAACACGCATTGAGAAGATACGCAACTGGTGAAGAGAGATGTATCGCTTGCAAGCTCTGTGAAGCTATTTGCCCCG
Source organism: Cystobasidium slooffiae (assembly GCA_019775285.1). Lineage (NCBI taxonomy): Eukaryota > Fungi > Basidiomycota > Cystobasidiomycetes > Cystobasidiales > Cystobasidiaceae > Cystobasidium > Cystobasidium slooffiae. The sequence goes on from JACWFZ010000010.1 coordinate 1,009,425, forward strand.
CTCAAGCTATTACTATTGAATCGGAGACGAGAGCGGATGGTGGAAGACGGACGACAAGATATGATCGTGAGTCTATACTTCAGCAACATATACACAGTGCTGACTGGTCCTTTTCGGTTCGTCTTCTTCAGTCGACATGACAAAGTGCATCTACTGCGGTTTCTGCCAGGAAGCCTGCCCAGTCGACGCCATTGTCGAATGTAAGTATTGACAATTGCTCGCTATCATAACCATCACTCTATCTGTATGCTGAGTTACTCTACGCCAATCACAGCTCAAAATCTCGAATACACAACCGAGACCCGTGAAGAACTGCTATATAACAAGGAAAAGCTACTTGCCAACGGTGATAGACTAGAATCTGAGCTTGCAGCCAACCTTCACTCGGATCACCTATACCGATAAACAGGGACGATAGCATGCGCAATAGGAAGACGAAGTGTCACCAGCAACGAAATCTTCGACACCTTGCCTAATAAATCAAGCAATGAGTGGTAATGATGACCACTCCCTCAAGATGATCGCTTTCCAGTGGCGATTGTCGGTAGAAATGCCTCGAATGAGCAATTCACCTGCATTCTGGATATGTACGAGAGTAATTCCTGTACTGTATTACTTGTTCCCCGATTCTGAAGAAGCAATGCAGTTTTACTTGTATTTCCGTCCCAGCGAGCGGAGTGGCATCCGTAATCTCTTTTTTTGCGCATTGCCGTACTGAGACGGCTGTCTCTTTGAAGCGACCTGTGCAATACTCTCCGTCAATTGTCAACAACGAGGCTTTTCATTGTTACCAGGATTTCGACAATTAATGCTACAAGATAAAAAAGAATTGCAACCGCTGAACAACTCAGGAAATATGAAGACTTTACCGCTTGCCTTTACCTCTACCTCTTGGATTGTTAGCACCTGATCTCTTCCATCTCTCCGCGACAATATCATCCGTTGCATATTCTCTCGTCTGACGACCTTGTGCTTTCTTCTTCGCTTCCGAGTCCAAGAATTGTTTCATTTCCTTTTCGTATTCTTCCTCCTCACTATCTTCTTCAATACCAGCTTCGATTTTCGCCGCTTTCAAAGCATCAAAGTCTGTCTGATTACCTTTTGCATGTCTGAAATATCTTAATCCTGCATATGTTGAATCATGATAATCATCATGTTGACTTTGTCCTGCTAATCTCCTCTCTCTTGCATCCATTAATCTTCTCTTTGCGTTTTCGGTAGCTTCAATGTTCTTCAGCCTACTATCTATACCTAGATCTACTTCAGGTATAGAAGTAAGCATAGCTGATGAAGTAGCTACATTTCCCTCTTCTTCATCCTTTTTAGGTTCGATAAGGTACTTCTCTGCCACTTTGAATAATTCGTCTCGCGGATCTAGAGCCGCTAATTCTTTGTCCACGTCTAGGTCACCCGCTTCTTGACCTCGTCGCTTTTTGAGCTCCCGCTCGATGTACGCCATCATGTGCTTATCGACATCGACAATACCCGTTTGATGCGTGAAATTGTCTGTCTTCATGATCTTCCTCGTGATGGCATCACCTTCGTTCTCGTCCTCACTATACAAATGAAACAGCAGAACAAGGTCAGTCAGTCAGTCAATGCATATTTCAAGAAATTGCATCTGAACAGAAATCGCACCTATCGTCATTCGTATTCAGGCCTCCCTTCTGTTGCAGTCCATACGTATCAACAGGCTCCTCCGCCTTCTTCTTCTTGCGTTTCTTATTGATTGAATTCAGTCTTTCCAAGTCTATACCTTCTTTTCGTGTAGATTGACGTAATTTTCGTAACGCTATAAGCTCAGCTAGATTGCTCGGTGTGCCTTCACGGTCATCATCGTCGTCTTGTTCCGTTGTACTTGCTTCGGGTCTGCGTAATGAGTGGATGATCGGAATAAGAGTGTAAGTGATACCGACAATGTCAGTACAGCACGAGACGCTCAGAATGGCAGTAGATGCTCACTGAGTTGTTCCATTCGCACTCGTAGACGCTTCACCGCCTTCGGCTGCTGTTCCAGCGGCTGATGTAGAAGCTCGTGCAGCTGGACTATCGCTGGCTATTCTTCGATGCGACGCAGATGATGCATGCTTGTTGCGCTTCTTGAAGACTATAGGGGCGCTTGAGGTAGAAGCTTCCGCTACTGGTCCATCTGACATGCTGGCAGACTATGAAACCTTGAAGATTCTTGATTTGGTTATGTCGGTAGCTGAACAAGGGAGCTTTGACAGCTTTCGAACTGGATGCGGCTTTCTTTCAGACTGATCAAGTTGCAACTTCCCAGCTTGAAGACTTCACAGTATGGTGAGCATATCTACACTGCACTTCTCGTCAGAAACGAAGCACAATGCTGATAGACTCTACTCACTTGCTTCCAATGGTGTGATAGTCACGAGCTGCTGCTGCGAATCGGCATAACACTCGCGAACTAGGTATGCTCCGAACAAGGAGCTTAGCGAGACGGCTATTCATTTACTGAGCACGTTGTACTGTATTCGTCAGGCCGCTTCACTTCCCAAGCCACCCTACGAGCTAATCAACGGGCTCTACTTGCTCCTGTCGCGCGCTGGCGGAAAGAGCCTGTCAAGTTAGGTAGGTCTACCTCGCAGGCCCAGTCAAGCCACCGCCAGGAGCGAGCATAGACAGCCCTCAGCAGAATCTTATGCTACAGAGCGATGCTGATAGTTTGCCAAATGACAGGCAATTCGAATATACGCGTGACGAAATGGGTCAAGTGGCTCGAGGAAGGAGGTGAAGATGATCAAGTGACAGAAGAGCAATTGACAGCATCTGTAGACGGTGCAAATAGCTTCTTGCAACCTGCTGCACCTGCGATAGGAACAAGTGCACCTCCGACAGCAGTCAACACGCCTGCAGTGAATACGCCAGGCATCAATACTTCTGGTTCGCAAACACCGCTTATAGCCATCAAGCCTGAGACGCTGTCTATACCTGCAGCGGAAACAACGTCCGAAGATGGTTTACTTCAACCTACGAGTCTTGCGAATGCACCTCTGATAACGTCGCCGCTTGCGAATACGGAAAATGTGGTGCTGGAAGCCCCGACGACGACAGACAGCTCGCAAACTGTCGCGCCAGCGACGACAGACGCTGTAGACGAAGCTGTACCACAAGAAGACAAGCTAGACACAGTGCCAGGCGAAGGAGATGATGGCACTAATATGCAAGTGGAGGCAGAGCAAAGAGAGTACGACACGAACATGGTACCGGAACTTCAAGGCGCAGAAGCGGAGCAGACACGCGCGCTACTTGGTGAGCAAGAGCTACATGCTAGCTTGAGTTGAAGACGAAAGGCACTGACTTTATTCCACACGGTCTCATCGGTACACTTTATGATCTTTCCCAACGCCCTGCAGGTATCGGCGATCCAGTAGGAGGCGGACCTCAGGAGATAGTAGAGCAATGACGCGCAACATACACTCCTTGACATTCTGGAAGAGTCAGTGCAAGCATGGTCCACATAGCTGGCAGAGTCTGCTACACGGCGGTAGACTTATCACGCCTGAGACTAGTGCAAAGCTCGCTTGGCCGGGAGTAATGGGGATGCATCGCATTCTAGCGCAACGTCAATTATGAAGTACTGTCCAAGGTATCAGAAGTCAGGTCCAAGATATCAGAAGTCAGGTCCAAGGTATCAGAAGTCATGTATCAGGCTATTGTTGTTGTAATATTGTTAATCCAGAATCAGGTGTTCGAGCAATTCAAACATGTGACACACAAAGGCCGCCGATCAGGGTGTTCACATTCTCGCCCTTCTTGCGGGTCATCTCACTCCATCAGGCTAACATCACAGCAGCAGTGCATTAGTGACTTTCGAATAGTGAACGACTGCCCTTGCAGTCACTTGGCTATCCGCCATGGACGGCGTCAAGCTGCCGGCAGGGCTGCTGGATAAGGGCTACGAGAGGCGCAAGACGGCTGCACTCGAGGTCGAGAGGTAGGCCCGGGGCCTTCAATGTGTATGCGCTATTGGCTGCTAGCTCATGCACCTTCTCACAGGATGATACGTGACTGTCTGGCCCATAACGACCAACCCAGAATCAAGGCCATCATCCAGCAGCTGGTTACCCTGGCGAACACGCCCGGCAATCAAGCAGTTGCCTGCGGCGGCTTGATGGGTCTTGCTGGAGTTAGGTGAGATTGGCGCAGTCGCAGTAGGATCTCAGATCGTTCAAGTGCTGAACTAAATATATTCCCGTTCTCTTAGCATCTCGCTCGGCCAGCACAATATCGCCCCGTATATCAATGTCATTATTCCACCCATTCTCAATGCCTTCAGCAACCCGGACCAGAGAATACGGTACTATGCATGCGAGGCAATGTACAATGTTACAAAGGTAAGTCTCTTTAACCGTGTGACACACTCCTGCGCAATGTACTGAGTATCCCATTTACGCGCTGTAGGTCGGCAAAGGAGAGATGCTTCTATACTTCAATGAGCTTTTTGATGCAATGAGCAAGGTAAACGCATTCGTTATCACTATCACTGGACAAGAGAAATAAAGCTAAGAAGTACGATCTTTCGACAGCTCGCGGCTGACGTAGATCAAACCGTCAAGAATGGTGGCGAACTACTTGACCGTCAGCTAAAGGATATTGTAGTAGAGCAAGCTTCGACCTATGTATCAGCTCGACCGGCATCACCATCAGAGGATGAGGATATCCCGTCTCACCTTGACGCAGATGGGCGACTCACGAAGGCTCGACTGCAAGCTCACGAGCAGAGCATGCATCATCATGAACACTCAGGCAGGAGGACTCGCAAGGCTTTCTCGCTGGAACGATTTATACCTCTACTCGCCGAGCGCATATATGTCATCAATCCCTTTACGAGGACGTACCTCGTCACGTGGCTCACCGTACTTGACTCCGTACCTGAACTCGAGCTGGTCTCTTACCTTCCACACTTCCTAGATGGTTTGCTCAAGTTCCTGCAAGATCCCACTGAAGACATTCGCAATGCCACCATGCACGTCCTTGCGGACTTCCTGAAAGAGATACAAGAAGCAGCTGAAGTGAGCCGAGTGAAGCGGGAAGCTAGGGCAGCAAGAAGGGAAAAGCGCTTAGCTCGGCAGGAGGCTTCTAGGTCGCGAAGCAAATCGAGCCGTCGGAAGAGCATAGAGCCGGGTGATATGTCTTTAACGATGGAGATGGACAAGGTAAGCATAGCTGAACCGAAAGTTCCATCGAGGCGACAAAGTCCAAGGCGTGGTTCCGATGCGCAAAGCAGGAATGCTGGCCCGTCCACTTCTCCTGCTGTGCGAGAGCGAGAAGGAAGAGGCCTCAGCGATATAGCAGAAGATCACAACATCACTCGGGTAGAGTCTCCAGCAGGCGAGGACGATCACCTGTCGGATCTATCGGGCGAATCGGCATCGGAAGAGGATGAACTGTCGGACGAGGACGCTGAAGGTGAAGGGACTGGAAGATGGGTTCCGGGGCAAGGGGTCAAGATAGACTATGCTGCCATAGTCGAAATCTTACTTCGGCATTTGGAAACAGGAGACGAAGAAATTCAGGCCACGTGTTTACGCTGGATCAACGAGTTCCTTGTTTTCGCCAAAGACACCACCATCACCTTCACACCTCGCCTTATTAGACTCGTTCTTCCCTCACTAGCCCATCACTTCCCAGCAATCAGTCATATAGCCAAACAGACGAATTATCATCTTTTCCGCGTAGTCCAGCAACTGCCAGCTCCGCAACAACCCATACTACCGGCTCGGGAGGCAGAACCAGCTCCACCACCGGCTTCCACACACAACCGTCGCGAATCCGCTTCGACTATTCCAAGACCGCACACGGGGCAGTCCGTCCCTCCTACACCTATTCCCTTTCCTTCCACCTCCACAACGCTGAACTCCAGCTCTTCTTCCACCAAGCAAGCGGTCGAGCGAGCCGCTAACCTCGACGAAATGATCAACGAGATGAACCATTCAGGCAACCTTGGCTATGGCAGTCCGGAATCCATGCAAGGGAAGTTCTCCGATAGTGAGGTCGATCCATTCGACTATCAGCTTACTGTCGGAGTACTCTTGGAGTGCCTACTGGATGATAGTGAGGAGACTCGTATAGCCGCCTTCCAGTGGCTTTCTATGCTCCATCAGAAAGCCCCACGAAAAGTGAGTCCGCATCGTCAGCCACTACGAGCTGCTTAGCTGAACCTTCCATACGTTAGATTCTAAGCATGCACGAGACCTTCCCTGTCTTGCTCAAGATGCTTTCAGATCCAGCCGAAGAGGTTATCAAGGCAAACTTACAGTTGCTAGCACAAATCTCGTCCAGTTCAGAAGAAGATTCGTACTTTCCTGTCTTTATGAGCAATCTCCTCCAGATATTCAGCACAGACCGCAAGCTGTTGGAAACCAGAGGAAGCCTTATCATCCGTCAACTTTGCTCGAGTCTGAATACCGAGAGGATTTACCGGACATTCGCGGAGCTTCTGGTGAAGGATGAAGACCTGGAATTTGCTAGCAGCATGGTGCAAAATCTGCATACTATCATGATTACTTCGCCAGAGCTGTCAGACTTCCGCAAACGCCTGAAGAATCTCGAAACCAAAGACGGTCAGAACCTCTTCTCGGATTTATACCGTTCCTGGTGCCATAATGCAGTAGCAGCCTTCTCGCTGTGCTTGCTTGCTCAGGCATATGAGCATGCTGCCAATTTGCTGCAGATATTGTAAGTACACGCACATACATATTTATTGGGCCGGGCTCACGCATGATGACCAGCGCCGATCTGGAAGTTTCGGTATCACTACTCATACAGCTTGATAAGCTTGTGCAGTTGCTAGAATCGCCGGTATTCACATGTGAGTGGAATGCGCTTCCCGAACCAATGCAGGTCCTGACGCAGTCCTCCAGCTCTTCGCTTGCAACTCCTCGAGCCGGACAAGAATCCGTACCTCTTTAAATGTCTATACGGTCTTCTTATGTTCCTTCCACAAAGCAGTGCTTTCGTTACGCTCCGGAATAGACTGAACGCTGTCACCCCGCTAGGCTTCATGCATGTGGCTCCTCGAAGGTGAGTAGACGGCACATATGTGTAGAAGGTCAAGTATGCTTACCACTTTCGATGAACAGCAGTAGTACATCGTCGTCTGCGTCGTCCAGTATACCGGGCAGATCCACTATTAGAAGAAACGATGACATACGGTGGCAAGACCTGTTAACGCACTTCCGCCAAGTTCAGATGAAGCATGAGAGAGCACGTCGCTCGCACATGAACGATTCGGACGGGCAATCGACTGCCTCAGCGCCCTTGACAGTCACTGTGAGACCATCGAATGGCGTGAATGCGCGCCGGAAACCAGATCAGGGACCGCCATCAGTCACTAGTCGTGCTCCCAGTGGGAAAGCTGGAAGTGCCGCGTCGAGAGGCTCGCCGCTGAGCGGAAGGCCCTTAAGCCCGCCCTTGCCGGGTTCAAGCGGAATTCGGGCGCAGAAACGTGTAACGAGTATGGGCAGAACGCGCATAGTGTAATACTCGGTCAGCAATGAATGATGGCTGTGGCAATACGGCTCAGCGAAAGCAATTGTTTGGCGTTCTCGCGCACAGGCGCTTGCAATCCGTACTCGACGTGTCAGCATTTACCGATAGCTGCTGAGGTCTGGGCTTGGTAGGTGCCACGGGCTGACGATCATTCGTATGTATGATAATGTGGCACTGTTTTGCTCTTCCTAAACTCACAAGCGTCAATAGCTAGTGTGAAGGGCCCTGAGCATATTCATCACAGTCTACTTCTCGGGACCCTGCTGTTTTGATGATGATCTGAGTCCGAAATCCCTTCTCTCAGGAGGAGAATGATCACCTGTCTGACGATGCATATGCATCGCAGCCAGCTTGGCCTGGCTACATTGCTGTGAGTACTCATTTAAACTCAGTACTGAACTGTGACGAGTTGATCTCGTACCTTGCGGCCATGATCTGAGAGAACTTTGAATCCTTTCTGTCAAGGCGGCACTTGCAGCAAGCTGAGAGCTGGCCAGTAGCAGCAGTTCGCTGGTTGCCGACTGTCCCTTAGTGGTCTTGTGCAACAACTCGTACGACTTATGTAATTCGCTAATTACCTTGGTTGTAGCGGAGTGCTGAGTCTGGACTAGAGGCAGAGCAGTCGACGTTAACAATTGCTTTAAAGCCATTTCTGCATTTGTAATGGCAATGCACAGTTGGCGAATATGTTCGGGGAGTCTATCCTGCATGTCGCCCTTCATGGCTCGGGTGATCTATGGTATGAGGGTTCAGCGGCACTTATGTGCCAGTGAGAGACTCACAGAACCTGATTCTGTAGCCTACGTAATGTAGAGAAAGTTGGTCGTGAGAAACAGAAACATTGCACCGAGTAAGCTACCCTTTGGTAGCCGTCTGTTCCCAGAGGGCTATGAACTACGATTGCACAGCTAGCTGGTAGACGGTCTTTTTGCTGGACCGTAAAACGCGCCATCTGCGCTTATGTTGTGGCGAGGTTGGTGGTGAACATTAGAGAGAGTACTTGCACCCTCGCTTCGAGCACACTCGTGCACCAGACTAGTCTGAGCTGGACGAGTTTAACGGCGTTTGAAGACCTCCGGGACTGAGATCGATATATGTGTGAAATGATGCGTGTTCAGGCTCGTGTTGCATGACAACTAAGCTACAGACCGACGCTGTGAGCGGGGAAGTCGACTACGCAGGTATCCTAGCTTATTGTGCTTCTGTCCTGACACATTTGATGGGCAGCGCAAGCACGTCGATAACGTGTGCAACATTACATTGGCAGGACGGAATGGTCTTTTGTCACGAGGATTGCTTGTGACATGGACACCAATAATAACGTGTGCAACATTACATTTGGCGCACAGGCGGGGCGCTCTTGATGCTCTTCTTCTTCTCTGCTTGGTCTCTCCGCTTCATGACCTTGCGTAGCTTGCGCTTGTCCTGCGAAACTTCCTCCATCCGTTTCGATTCTACCATCTTCTTTTTCTCGCCTTTAAAGCAAAGATGTGTACATCAGCTTTCGTACGGCAGTAGCGGATATCAAAGGCACAGAACTCACCTCGTTTCAGGTAGAACTCGCTCTTTCCAGAAGATCTCTTCTCCTTTTCTTGGTGTTTCCACTCCGACATGACAGTAGCTTGACGTCGTTGTCTTTCTGATTCAGCTTGTTTACTCTGCAAGCGTTGCAATTCGTCCGCCATCGCATCCAGTTCATCTGTATCTACTGCTCCTTTACGTTTCCGAGCTACTGAAAGAGCGTATCGGAGTCGTTTGATCTCTTCTTGACGTGCTTCGTCGATGAAAGAATAGGAAGTTCGGAAACGGTTGTCGTCTAACTCGCCTGAAAGCGCATCGAAGCGAGGGTCGCGGCGATTCTAAGAGATACGGAATATTTTCAGCTATTGAAAGGTGATAGGGCCATAATATGAGACATACAGTCTTTTCTACTTCTACTACTTGCCGGAACCGCGGTACGGCTCGTTTAGATGTCACTTCAGCAGGCCTGAACACAGTGCAGACGGAGTCAGTATATGGCACGATGCAGGGACTTATTCGGACGAAAGAACTCACGCATGCTTGCTATCGCGAGCTTTCGGGCGAGCTAGCTTTGATCTTGCCTCTTTTTGCGATACATTAGGTAGATTTGCAACTACGCCTCGACGAGCTTCCGTACGACCGCGACGAGTGGAAGTACTTGCTTCCTCTGTGTCGTTCGACTGTGACTGCGCTGCTTTCGATGTAGATGGTTTCGAGAGCTTGTTCAGCTTTTTCTGAGCTTTGATGAGTGTTTCCAGCGGTATTTGCTGTAAATCTACGAACACGAGCACAGATGTCAGAACGTTGCATTCGGTGAAGGTAGCAGAGCAAGAGCGACATACCAGCCTGTACACCATCTAGATAATTGTGCTCCTCTTCCATCTCCTCCTCCTGCATGCTTCCTGCATCACTCCCCGACACGCCGCTTTGATCATCCTCTGAATCGTCTCCAGCTGCTTCGTCCAAGTCGCTGTCGCCTTGATATTGAGCATAGCTAGGAGCTGCTTCGTTCCTGTATTGCTCAAACTCGTCTTCGCTCTCGTGCTCCAAGTCTAGGTCGTCTGATTCGGATTCTGAGTCTGTGGCCGGTGGCGACAAATTCTGTTGACGCTTGGAGCTGGATGAGGACGATGGCTTCTGATTGCGTTGCATTGTCCTCGCTCTGGTCTTGCTTGAGTCTGCCTTGCCGGATTCTCTTTGCGATCTGGATAAGCTAGACTGTCTGATTGCCTTGTCTGAAGTAGCCTGATCATCTCCAGCTCGTTGCTTTCCCTTGTCAAGGCGCACCATTCCTGTATGGCGGTCGAGACTGTGCCGATGTCAACCAGCACTCAAGCTCAGATGTTTCAGCAACGGTTTTAGAGTGTCTGAACAATATGTACGCCTGCACTGTCTCTGTGTCAGTTGGAGCACTTCAGACAGAGTTTGACCTATTGGGCTGTAAGAAGTGTAAGCACGTGCCGGGTTGCTTCAATATCTCAAGCCCTCGCTTCCAAGTAAGGGCAAGTACACGTCTTCCTGCTGGTTCTACGAGCTTACATATTTTGCTTGTGCACGAACTGCTGCCCCTGTCCAAGATTGGCATATGGCCCAAGGCGCCTGAACTAATATATATGTACAATCGAGGGAAGATATTCTGCGGCAGCGACGGTCACTTCTTCGCATATGAGCGCAAAGTCATGCCGTGCTGGCTCGCCAGGTTGTTCGCATCACCGATACTATGCCCTTTGTTCTTGGACCTGACACCAGCAGGAGCGGCGGCACCGCCGGCACCCACAGGCTGTCTTGTGGCACCGATACCGCGTTTCGTTACAGGTGTAAGCGCGCGGGACGACACCCTAGGTTTCATGCCGGATCCACTGGATCTCGTATCTCCAGGCCTCGACGCTCTGTTGGTGGAAGGCGAAGGAGCCCGTTAAGGTCAGAAGCGCTCGGCGACGGTGACAACGGGGGTTTTCCCTGTTGAGCTCTCTCCAGATTGTCGATGGCTCTCTGTGATTTCTTCTGCTCTTCCGCTCTGACGTATGTTTCTTCAATCTGCGCGAAGGTCATGTAAGGAGCCGGTGTCCCGGCTGGGACTTCTTTGGAACGGCTTCCTGACATGCTAATAGAGCTCGCAGGCTCGAACTAACACAATCTCTATCGGGCCTTCGTTGTTGTTTCTGAAGCTTCGAAGACTTGTAGAGTCTACTGAGCCTGCGAAGTCAATTCTCGGGTAGTGTAGTTTTCTTGTATAAACGGAAGTCAACCCGAAGAGCAGAGTTCACAATGGACTCCTTATTCCACAGTGGTCGCTTGGAAAGGTTGTGATTCTGTACCTGCCGTGATGCTGTAGCTGCTGTGCTTCTGTACTTGCTGTGCGCCAGTACTTGCGGTGCTATATGCTTTACGATTTTCGCAGTTTCAGTACGTCAGACCAGCTCACATGAGCAGGTCCAGGACAGTCAAACGAAGGGTCCGTGCAATCTCCCGTCTGGCTACCATACTGGCTGCCTACCAGGCATCAAGAGAGTATACTCGCGATTCATCGCACTTGATGTCAGTGTGCGACAAGACAGTGCGAGATGGCGTGTTGCTTCTAGGAACTCACACGCAGATACTTAATGAACATCAAGCTTGTACGTACTGCAGATAGCGTGCTTTGAGGTTGAGGTGCTTGCTGGCTGTGAGGACCTGATGGAACCACCAAGATCACGCAATGGGCGATTAATCAGCCTCGGCCCGAGTGACAAGACAAGTTCTTCGGGGTGCGCTCACCTGCATCAGTCGGCCGTTTTGTTGCTAACGCCTTGTGTGTGTTTGCTCCAGACCACCAATGCCAGTCACAACAACACCGTAAGCCGGTGGACAGGGTGAGACTTGTCTGGCTGTAAGTCTCCGTGACGACTTGTTGTATTCTATTGAACAGGAGGAGCAGTCTCATCAGTCATTGTCTATACCGTGGTAGAGGGTCCCAATATAGTGGCTGCCTGGTTCTTCAGACAAGGTAAGAATTCTCACTTACAAGCTTCCTGTGTGAATTCCCGGCCTTTAGCTTCATGAAACCAAATACGAGTGGCTACATCGTTCAGCAATACATGTTATAGCTGGCAAGTCGAATGGAGACGAAATTGTTGCACCCTCGGGTACTGCGTCCATGGGTGTGTTGTGTAAAGCTCCTGTTCGCCTGTCCTTTCGCAAGAGAACCGATATCTCGACGAGGACCTAGCTTGACTCATTCGGAGACCTCCCTGTGGAAAGTGAAAGTAAGAGAGACAGACGTCATGCTTACTGAATCACCCGAGCCGCCTGTGTGATCCACGACTGAGCGTCCCCAGTAGGTCTTCGCTGCTTAGGTCTGCAGTCGAGTGAGACAATGGAAACGTGGGTGTGATCTTGCACAGATCTTGAAACTGCCAGATTGACCATCGGCTAGATGGTCGTATTCGTCTTTCATAAATCTCCGTCGTGCTACCTGCCTTTGGGTCGCAGTGCGCTCCCTTCATCATCACCATCGTCAAACCTCTTATTGCTGATGTGTTGAGCACAGTCAGAGTTATCGGCACATCGCATTGTTCGATCTCACTTGTAGCCCAGTAGCATGGCGGACTGATGCAACACGATTGCTTCTACATGTTGAGAAGCAGCCCTGAATGATTCTGTGGACCTGATACTTTACAGCAAATTTGAGAAGTAGTTCCCCTCACTCAAAAAACTTTACCTTAGATTCGAGTATTGAATCCCTTGCTCATTGAGCGCTCGGACCAGCCTGAGGTGGCTGCCTTGAATTGCCGTCTAGCAGCAGATGAACTGCCAGAGTCCGACTAATGAAGTGTGGTGAATGTCATTACAGTGGATTGTTGTTGCTACTCTCTCTTGCGATTGGTGGTGGAGTCTGGTCAAGGATGCTTGCGTCCCTTTCCAAAATAGCTCGCTGCCAGCCTTGGAGCTTTGAACTGAACTGCTCTGCTCCCTGCCGACTTGCCATGCTGATCGGAGGCGACGGTTCCGGCTTCCTATCGCCAGCAAGCAGTGCAAGTGCAAGTATACATGAGGTCTGCATCTCCGTCTTATAGGAACAACTACTTACAATAACACGAAGCTGGTCAACACACGAAGCCTGAGTGCGCACCTACTGTCCAGCGCGAAACGACATAGAAAGCACCGGGACGGCGGCCTCAAGAGGGTGGAAGATTCCGTTACTCTTTCGACTGTAAAAGTAAATGTCACTCCTCTTGGCTTGAGCAATTATGATTATCGCACGTTGTTCGCGATGCCAAATTATCGGACGAAGGTTGATTCATCAGTGCCATACGAATAATCACACCATTGCTTTGCCCGGTGAGGCGCATCAAGGTACAGGAAAACAATTGTCAAGTCATTCAATAGAGCATGAATGAGTGCACAAGTCACAATAGAACAAGACAAAACAACGACGTGCAATTTGACCGTCCGTTGAAACCGCGTAAAGTCCAGCGAAGGCTATGATATTCTGAGTCCACAAGTTAGCAAGCTCGAATAGACGCTTCTACCGGCCGTCATTTAGTGCTGTTGCTGCTTCCACTCGTGCCTGTACCTTTGGCACTCGTCCCGAATCGCCTGAACAGCTTCTTCTTGGCTGCAAACTCTGCTCGCGCGTTCAATATCTTCTCCTGCTTCTTTTTTTCTGCCTCCATAGCCTTCCTGCTCTCGGCCAGTCGTGCTGTTTCTTTGGCCTCCCGTTCCTCCACTGCCTTCTGCTCCCGGGCCTTCCGTATTTTTTCTTTGGCAGCTTCTGTAGCCAGCCGTGCCGCTTCCTGGGCTATGCGTTTCCTGTCTGCCTCCATGGCCTTCTGCTCCCGAGCCTTCCGTTTAGCTTCTTTGGCAGCTTCTGTAGCCAGCCTTTTCTCTTCCTGGGCTGTCCGTTTCCTGTCTGCCTCGATGGCCTTCTGCTCCCGTGCCTTCCGTTTAGCCTCTTTGGCAGCTTCCGTAGCCAGCCGTTTCTCTTCCTGGGCTGTCCGTCTCCTGTCTGCCTCCATGGCCTTCTGCTCTCGAGCCTTCCGTTTTTCTTCTTTGGCAGCTTCTGTAGCGTGACCTTTCTCTTCTTGGCCTTGCTGTTTGACCTCCATCTCTTCCAAGGAATGAGGCCTGTCGGATTGCCTCAATCGCCGCTCAAGAAGGGCCCACGATTGATTGGATAGTGTAGCCCTTAATTCAAGAATCAGAGACGCTCGTACACCCACCGAGACAATAACTCACTTCGATGACGGAGCTGCGGGGTCTGACGTGACAAATGTCTTGGTTGTTGGGCGGAATAGATCAAGCGACAATGACAGCAAGACGCGGGCCAAAAGAAATCACGGTCTGAAATGTTGTTTGTTAGAAAGGCAAGCAAGCTCAGCGGCTCTTTTTGGAATGATGGACTTCTGCGCTTTCCGCTTGCTGGTGTGCCTGCTATGCTGGTATGCCTGCTGTGCTGCTGTACATGCTGTGAAGCAGGCTTCGACCAGCTCAACCTGCAGGCACGGTGTGGACAGGGTGAAGAAGAGCGTGACCACGGGCTTCACTCGAAGCTTCCGGGTAAGTACGGGAGACGCTTTCTCGTCACGTGGGCTTAACGCTGAGTTCATGTATTCGATAAGAGACTGTTTCGATTGCATCTTATTATTCAACTTTTCAAACGCTTGAGCGGGTATTAAGCCTGAGATCAGAGGCTAGCGTAGCATTGGAACTACAGTAGAGTCTTTCACCAAGCATGTTCGTTTTCTTGATCCTTCATATACTCCGTCACGAACTGTTTCAGCTGGCCCTGACCAATCCTTTCAAAGCGGGAGCATCTGATAGTGTTGCCACCAAAAATGACACAACTGACAAGTCGAACAGCCTCAGCCAAGGACGTCAAACGGCTCTGCCACGGTATGAAACTCACTTTAGCCCACGGATTATCTTTGAAGCCGTTCCCTCGTCGCGTGCAATGACCAGGACGACACCCTCTGATAGGGAAACTGGCAAGTTTCGAATGGCTGCAATGTCGCCATAGCAGCTCGTGAGACTCTGTCAGAGAAAAGCAAATCAGTTTATGCCGTAATCCGTTGATCCGCAAACATGGTGAGGTAGCGTACTAATACATCGCGCTCTGTTGTACCTTCAGGCAAATTCTCCAGGATGACAGCGAACAATTTCCCCATTTCACCTTCCGGCTCTACAGCTTCTTCAACTTGCATATCAGATGATGCGTCAGCTACAGGAGCGGCAGTCGTGATAGAGGAAATAGCTGCCAGATTGATCTTTGTACGCTGATTAAAGCGCTGAGATCGGTACCTGTTGCGATGTTTTGCAAAGCTTCTGTTCCTATTTCCTTTGCCAGCTCTGTGCTTGAATCCGCCCAAAGGTGATGAAAGTCTCTCTAGAAGGCTAGGTTTAGGCTTGATGAAACCTCTCCAGGCTTGTGCACGAGCCGAGAGTCGAGAGTAAGGAGGCACATAAGCATCTCGTAAAACGACGGGTTTCTTGCGTTCAATCGAATCTTCAGGGACATGGTGATCTCGCCAGTACTTTGTACAATCTTCGTAAGGCTCTCGAATTGTAGAAACATGACCTTCTTCTTGATTGTATTTCACTTTCTTGAGGTTACCTCTGATATCTTCAACGAATACTTCGAACTTGTCACCGTTGTAGACTGTCACTACGAAAGCCCAGAGATCATTACCGTTTGTGTCTGTGTACTTGAAGTGCTCTTTGATCCTCTTGGTCTGCTTTCGGTAGTCCTTCCAAGAAGTTGGTTTGGGAGGTAAAGGGAATCGGAGCCTGCCTTGTTTTTCCTTAACTGGACTTAGCCTTCGGCCAGTAGGATGTTGAGGTTCATCATCGAGATCAATCCAAACGTCTTCAGAAGGGATTGAAGTGACTGCTCTTAAGTGTTGTGCATTGTTTACTTCATCGTCACTGTCTCCATCGATAAGAGACACTACAGAGCGATGCTCCTGATGAGAAGAGTTGCTGCCATGTGGCAGAAAGAAGGCATTTCCCTCGCTCTGACTGTGGGGAACATTTCCCCTCTGTAAATGAGAAAAAGGCTGGAAGAATGACGACTTAATTAGACGCACATGCGATGATGTAAGGAAGACAACACTCACTGAAGTAATGGAATGGTTGTCACCGAATTGGAAGAAGGTGCGTGTAAGTGCTCTTTGCTTCACGATGTTCACTCGAGGTTCATCTTGTTTGGGTATAGCTTCCTAAGCGTGTACCGGTTTGACAACCGACTCTCTCAAGTCAATGAGATCGTCTGAGCTGAAAGAGGTTGAGGGGGTGAAGGTGTTTTCGTGGCAATTGGAGACAGAGGTCGAAGCCGAAGTGGAGCTGTGCGGCATTGCTCTGTTGTTGATGTGGAGGGAGCTGAAGGGGTCAACCAGAGAAGAGGGAGAGGATAGTGAAGAAGACATGATGGGAGACACGCAGAGTAGATGAACACAAAAGCTTGAACGAAAAGACCTTTAAAAGTCTCCCAATGCCGAACCGACAGAGCAGTATCAGCAGCAGTCAGAGTTGACCATCCAGAAGCTCGGTCATGTGCGTCTCTCCAGGCAGCGAAGGAGACTGCAACCAGAACCCGAGCAGCATGCAGGTGCAGTGAAGCAGCAGTCCGGATTGAGTGCAGCAGTAGTCTTCAGGAGCGTTGCCAGATGGCCCTCCGAGCCAGAGAGCGGTGCTTTCAGTCAGTCAAATCCATCCAAGTCGACGCGGAGGTAAGCGAAGCCGATCGCCTCATGAGTGCAGCTTTTTTCTTTCAGCTCTTTCGCCTCTCAGCTCTTCAAGGCCCCGTCACCATCGACTACAGAGCCACTCATCTGCTGGACATCAACAGCAGCAGTGTAATGTCATGGTGAGCCCTGCTGGTCCAGGCAGTGGCAGCGGCGGCAGTCAAGGTCGCAGTCTCACTCCAGCCAGCTATCACCAGCAGCACAGTGCCGCCACTTCAGCTGGAGGTGGAGGGAGCATTGGAAAGAAACGGCTGCACAACCATCAAGCTGGCAGGCAGCAGCACTACGATAGAGCCACTGGAGGCATGAAGAAAAGTAAACTGGCCCAGGCTGCTTCGGCTTCAGCTGGCCCTTTTGCTGCCCTTCCAGACACCCCTGGAAAGGCGAGCTCGAATGGATTCAAGCGTGGAATCTACCTCGCATTCGTCGATAATGCGCTGCAGGAGAAGAGCAAGGTGCGCTAGCATTATTGTCCATTGACTGTATAGCTATCTAACAGTCTCTTATTTCACCTTCAGGGCCGTCCGGATCCATACAACGAGCTCGTCGCTCAATTCAAAGCCCAGTCATCTCCAGCAGCAGCGTCAAGCTCTTCTTCCACTTCTTCACCTTCAAAGAATGGCACAACGAACATCAAATCACTCATTGAAGCTCTTACTCATGTAGTCGCACAGCTAGATCGCTCACATTCCTTGCTGGTCGATTCCGTTCTTTCCTTACCATGGACAGCAATGGACGAAAGCTTCGTCATTTCTCACATGCGATTCGTGCGCGCTCTCTTGACTTCAAGATCTGAATTTGTACAGATGACATTGGAGAAGATAGTCAAAGGTTTCCGCTTTCGTAAGCTCGCTACTTCTGATAGCACGAGCAGCAGTTTGTGCGAAGTATGCCTTTCTGACCTGAACATGCTCTCTTCGCCACTGCCTTGTACACAGAACAAAGTGTCGCTTTTGCAGCAGAATCAGCCAATCCAGATACTATAACTCGAAGACAGACCTACGAAAGACTACACACTCTCCTTAGCTCGCTTATATACCTGATACCAACACTCCCTTCCACACTCTGGCCAGTACTGAATAAATACTTTCCTCACAAACGAGAAAGTCGCAATTCACAAGTCGTCTTCATTTCGAATGCTCTCCGGATAGTGGAGTATTGCCCTCAATTAGGTGAAAACGTGCTCACTGCTGTTATCGTTCGTGCGCTACAAATAGATGTAAGAGCTGTCTTCTTGATCGAATGACTGGCAAGTAGAGCTGAGAGACGTCCATGTTTCTTCCAGGTCGAGATCCAAGTTGACATTGACGATCTTGAAGATGATGAAGGTGTACTAGACGAAGAAGTATTCGGTTTCAGTCTGGAGAATCCATTCGACCGAGTAGTTGGTGACGATGACGATTCAGATAGTGATTCCGACGATGGAGATGGAACGATGAACCCAGACGATATATCTTCAGACGATGGAGACAGCAGTGATGATGAAGATGCTAGACCGAATGAAGACAACGACACGCCGAATGAGGACCAAGCTGAAAAAGTGCTTTCGCCGAAAGTAATCAAGCGATTAAAAGAGATGGCAGCCAAATTGGATGCTATCCTACTTGTCATGTTCAAATTTCTAGAGAGGATCAAAGTTAATACCTCATATCTCGGTGCAAGACCTGGGTTGTTCAACAGTGCCTCTCTGAGAACACTACCCGGCACGCCTATACCTTTTACTTTCGATACACCAAAAGGCGAGCCTGAAGAGAACGAAGCAGCAGATTACCTCACCTCACATAATCATGCTCTATTACAAAATGTCGTCTATCGCGTTCTTCTTTCCGCATTTGAAGAGAAGATCTTACGTACATTCCAGACACGACACACGCAGTTTGTCCTCTTCTGGTATGCTTCACTCTCATCTGATTTCGCCGATGAATTCACCGGAACTCTCCTTGGCCGAGTAGTGAACGATGAAGAAACACCCACTGTTACTCGCGTAGCTGCATCAGGCTACGTTGCCAGCTTCATCAGTCGAAGTAGCCATATAGATAGCAATACCGCACGTCAAGTCATGTCCCTCCTCTGTCAGTGCCTCGATTCAGAACTTGAACAAGTTCGTTTCGCAAGTCAAGCAGGACCAATTTCAGGTCCGGAAGCAGATAGACTCGTCAAGAGCAGTATAGTCTTCTATGCTGTTGCTCAAGCTGCTTTCTATATATTCTGCTTCAGATGGAGGGATTTCTTGGATGAGAATGAGGAAGAAATTGACTTCTTGGAGGGAGTACCTTCGAAGAGAAGATGGATGTTGGAATTGGAAAGCTTGAAGATGGCTGTTAATAGTCCTCTCAATCCTCTGAAGGTGAGTAATCGACGGTCATTCGAGATAACGCAGGCCGTCACTGACATGCTACTTTCTCGATAGATGTGCGCACAGACTGTAGTCTCACAATTTGCAAGAATGGCACACAAGACCGACTTCATGTACTGCCACTCAATCATTGAGCAGAACAAGCGTCAATCACGCTCTCGGACTGTGGTCACCGGCGATTCACAGTCTGTCGTGACGCCTACGGTGGAACACCCGTATGCCTTGCCACCAGCTAAGCCAGCACGCACAGCCAGCCAGTCGTCGCAACAGCCACTCATGGAACAGAGCATAGTGCAAGATACGCTACGAGAAGCACAAATCGACTCGCACTTCCCCTTCGATCCATACAAGCTTCCTCTGTCCGCACCTTTCATTCAAGGTATCTACCGTGATTGGGACGGAGGTGGCTTCGATGACGATGACACGGACGAAGAAGAGGAGGAGGAAGATGGTGTAGAGGAAGCCGACACCTCCACTGAGGGTGCTGCCGAGACTAGAGGAGAAGAGGAAGATGATGACTCAAGCATGGCAGCTAGCAGTATGGACAGCGATGCCATTATGCAATCTTTGAAACCTTCTTTCCCCTCCGGAGCTGTCACCATCAATGGCATGCTCGACCCTGCACTCATCAGTGACGAGGATGAAGATGCCAATGCTTTCTCCAAGTCATTCGATGCGATGAGCGTTTCCCCTCGCTATAACCGGTCCCTTCTCTTCTCAAGATCATGAAACAACATCTTCGTCAAAGTCAGCACCTCAATTGGGCATTCTTTCGTTCTTCGCTTCTAGGTATCATACCCACATCAGTCTTCCGTACAGCATTGTGCCACTTCTGCTCCAATCAGCCAGTCTTTCCGTCTATTGTTAGTTTACATTGATGTTGTAGTTCATTTCTAGCACTTTTGCGGTGAAGCAATGTATCTTGAGTCTTGCCTTCCGTTCTCAAGCGTCTTAGCCACCTTTCGCAAAGGCACTTCGATTGCCTTTAGCGAAATGATGCTTTTCCTCGTACAAACCCACGAGCAAGTGCGTGAAGATGGCATCCAGAGGCATTATTCAGCCACTAGTAAGATGTGTGCGGTCAAGAAGTGCTCAGAGTGCAGTCCTGCCGTCAACTAGCTGCCTGGCTAGCTCGAGCAAGACCCTACAAGCAGCAAGATCGCGGTGGCAGCCATGCTCTACATCCAAGCTCGCATTCTCAACGGCTTCATCAAGGCAGAGCGTATATGACGAGTGAGTAGGAGACTATGATTTCCGACTTTGATACGGTAGGCTGACGCCTGATCCCACATTCAGCTTCCGCAACATTTTCGATGATGCCGAACGACCGCCAGTAATCGTGGACTCATGTTCCGAAACAAGCTTCAAGTTGACAGATGGAATCATACTACCTTGCAATGCTATCTTCCACAATGGAGTAGCTTTTATGTGGGACACGCCGCCTGCTGCTTTTGACTGGAAAGACTGGAACAAGGAGATGTTTGAGATCTTCGAGTTTACCTCTCCAAAGCCAGGTATGTCTTGCTCATGCAAAGCATGATTATCTTTTCATATTGCATAAGCTCACGAGTCTCTCTCTTGCCCTGCAGACATCTTACTTTTCGGAACAGGAAGACATACGCTTCCGCCACCTGCTTTCCTGCGGCCCTATCTGAACTCGCTCGGCATTCAGCTAGACGTGATGGACTCGGTGAGTGGCATAGGACTTGCCTCTCTGCGCGTTATAGATTTGTTGCTCATAAACATATACTCCCAGCGCAATGCTTGTTCAACATTCAATCTGCTCGCCGAAGAAGGTCGTAGAGTCGCCGCCGCTGTTTTGACACTGACACCTATGGAATCAAGAACTGGCGCACCTATCGAAGGCTTAAAACAATAGCAATGAGACACGCCGGAGTTCGAAGAATCACAAGAGAAGGCACTGCCATCGACGTGTATTGTAATGCACTGCGCCCGAAAGGGATCATAGTAATGTAGCTATATAAACATGAGAATGTGAAGATCCCAGAGATACAAGGTTTACCGCGCTGGTATTGTTCCACGCGCTAATTTTGTCGCATCGCTGCATTGTTCGCCTTTCATTTCTGCCTTCCGTCGCTCCTCATCCATCGCAGTATCATCATAGCAGATTCCTGACCTAAGCTATAGACAGCATCATAATCAGGGTCGAACATGGCTGTATGACTGCAAGATTAAGAAGTTCGGTTAGATTCAGCGTCGAGATGGTTCATGATGATCTGAGACTACTTACGCCTCTATCTCATTCTTGGCTTTCAGATTCTTGCTCGCTGCAAAGCGCTTTTGAGCTCGAATGTACGAGTCTGGTAGACTTGCCATCGTCGGAAGAATGCAAAACGTCCGATCTGCTCCCTCCAATTGAGTATAGAAGCTAGCATCAACGAAGACAGAGGGCGACACGATCAGTAATGCTTGCTTCACTCTCACGAAGAACTTCAGGAACGTACCAGAAGAACTGGACATTGTTTTCCTCCAGGTCCAGCAATTCTTCTAGACGTTCCCTCAAATCTGACGTCTTCCATAGAACACCAACGAACTCAAGATGCGAGGTTACCCAAAGCTGGCTATTCTGTGCTGTATCGACTATCTTCTGTCTGCTATACCAAGCTGTACCTGCAGCCGCTGCGAATCTGTTATTAGGCAAAGAAATCTGGTCAGCCGCCGACAAGTTACGGAATTAAGACAAGCGTGAAAGAGACTTACGCCGCCGCGCCAGCAGCTGCATAGCCATACTTCTGCCAAGGAGCACCCGCACCAGCTACGTTACCAGCAGCCGCTTTTCCAGCTTGATTCAAAGTGTCCGTCAAAGTAGAAGCGGTATCGTCTTGATTTGCAGCTTTTTGTTTTCCTTTAGCTTTTGATGACGAAGAGACTGATGTAGATGTACCTGATGTTGGTGAACTACTCCTTGTTGAAGCTGTGGATGATTTACCTTTGTTATTGCTGCCGCTTGCAGGTGATGCGGATTTGTTATTGTTCAGAAAAGCCCAGCCGACGCCTACTGAAGAAGCCACAGCTTGGGCTTGTTGTACGTAGCCCCACGCATCTGTTGCAGAATTCTTGAAGGTGCCAGGGTGAACCCCGAGATCTATCGGCCGGAAGTGTTAGCACCGTAGTCGGAAGAATGGTGGTCTGGACTGCTGGGCTTACAAGGCGTATCATATGAGAGAACTCCAACAATCTTCGGCCATATTTCATCGGGCCTTTTGGGTACGCTATCATCTCTCCTTCTCGCTATTGACCTCGCAAAGTCAGCGACTACGATGCCACCCATACTATGGCCTATCAGTACTACTCTCGCCAGTTCTTTCTTTCCATCGGAAGATTTAGCAGCCGTTTCCATTTCCAGTTCAGCAATCCTCGTAGTAAGCCATTCACCAAAGTTATGAACGCATTGCCCTAGTTCACCTCTTGTGTCGAAAGCTGGATATACCCAAGCGTGAACATCGGATTCAGGGCCGAATGTCGTAGCAATACTGTGTTGGAGACGACTTGGATAGTCGCCGAACGTCTTGTCGTCGCCTTTGAAGCCGTGTACGAATACAAGCACTGCGAGCCGTGGATTGTCCTTGTTCGGCTTCGAGGAGGATGTCGCCTTGCTTGAGTACGAGGTGTTGATGAGCTGGAGGTCATCGTCACTACCGCTGTCGGTGTCGCGGTCGACTTGCATCTTCTTCAGCAGCTTTTGTAGGATTTCATAGACTTGACGCAGCCAGCAGATTAGAGCACCGAGTTATGTAGGATTGTAGCGTGTACCACGTTGTCATGAGCGCAACTTGCAACTGACCCCCGGATCGTCACGTTCTCGCCTTTCTCGATCATCCTCCCACCGTTGCAAAGCCTCGCGCACATTTCAGCCTGCTCTTTCATTCCGCTACCAGTTCCTGTCCTCATTCTCTGCAGCTCGTAGCTAGGCACCAGGCTACAGTACGCCTCGGTAGCAGCCGCTCCACCGCTGCCTGCTGTTTGCTTGCTTGCTCGTTGCAGCCAGCTGGCGCTTGGGACTCTTTTCGCTTGCGTCGATAACAGCCTCGGGAAGGCGGGCAAGGAAAGTAAAGAAGAAGAATGCCCAAACCCTCACTCAGCCAGAAGCTGGCCAAGAAGCCTTCAAGAAGCTACCTCAGCAAACTCGACGAAGCAGGCAATGACACTGGATCCGTCCTCTCCTTCCGCTCTGGCGAGAGTGGCTATTCCAACCGGCCAGGCGGTATTGATGATGACACAGGCTTTGGAGGCAGTCCTGGAAGCAGTCCTGCACGGCGGAGATACTCAAGCTTGCCTGGTATGAAGATCAAACCTCGCTCCTATGCTGCCTCAGACGTAGGAATGTCCTTCTCCTCTGCGAGCGCACGCATCAAAGACAACTCAGCCACCTTGAATGGCGGAGCAACAGGCTCTGGAGACCGATACTCCCCCGCTGGTGGAGACAAGAGAAGGAGTGTCACATTCGGAGATCTCAACCCTGCTCTCTTCAATGAACGCGATAATCTAGAAGTCATGTCGGATATCGGTGGATACGGCCGCTCCAGGCGACACCGTACTTCATCAGTCCTCTCTTCGATCGACGGAGGCTCAGATGCTGGAAGTACAATGTCACAAAGCAGGAGAGCATCTGTCCGTAGAGGAAGCAAGTCGGAGAAAGTCACTCGCACGACTCCATCCATGGATCTTTGGCATAACAATCTGGGTGGACCTGGACTCGTGCGCCGGTCTGAAGCCTCTGGAACAGTCACTTCTACTAGCAAGCCTACAAACGATATAGTACAGCGGAAGAGTACGCTCAGCAGTCCTAAGAAGCTCCTTGAACGTGATCCACAGCCATCAAGGCGCTACTCTATGCAGCCAGAGGGTCAGGCCGTCGCAGGAGGCTCTTCGTCGAAAGGCGTATCATCGCAACCAAAAGCGGATAATTTGAACATACCTCAAGATGGGAAAGCTGGCTCGACATCCTCTAAAGACTCTTCTCCGGCTGGTTCAGAAGCATCTTTCGGCCTTCGCACGAAAGTCCACTCTCGTCACACTCAAAAACAGCGCCTCAAATCGGGTCTGGATCCAGTTGGTTCTTCTTCTGGAGCTCAAACCGATGGAGCTGCCCCTCCTGGCTTGAATGGTTCAGCAAGACCTGCTGACTTGAAGAGGTCAAACTCGGCTTCCTCCACCGGAAGCAAGAGGAGCACTAGATCCACCGCGTCAACTGCCGGAGCCGCAAATGGATCAAAAACAAAGACTTTGGACCTTCACTCTAATACTCTAAAGAACAACCTCATGAATATGCCTACGCCGCCTGCTTCACCATCAAAAAAGAAGGTGAGTCAGCGTACAACAATACTTTCCTGTGCTCGGCTTCTAAGCTGACTCTTTATTTTTTGATCTAGCGAACACCTGAACAGGTTGTAGAAGCGCTCGCGAAAGCAGGCCTGCTCGAGCGAGTGATGGAAGTCGTGCAAGAAGCAGATGAGGAAGAGTCTGGCGTCTCGAGTACGGAAGGTACTTCTGCCAAAGCCTATCGGCAACAGCAGGAGCAGCAACCACAGCAGCACCCATCTGCCCAACACTTCCCGCCGCAAAGTACATCTAACTCCACTATGTACTTCTCTTCTGCCCAGCCGGTCGCACCCACTCCGACTCACCACCAAGCTGTGCCACCATCTGCCCCTCAACCTGTCCCGATTCCAGTTGAGAGAGAAGCGGAACCAACCAGAGAAGAACTGGTACAAACCCCAGCTTCCGAATTTGCAACCCCGCCTAGCACGCCTCCTGACACACCTGTCGCTACTGAAGCGCCAGCGGGCGCACCATGGGGGTCGCACAATGAAGGTGCCGATACTCCAAAGCACTCCCAGCCAAGTGTGGCGCCAATAGTGCCGTCGCAACCAGTGAAGGCAGCAGAAAACCTACCAAGAGAAGCAAATTTCCAGAGCGGAAGTCCAAACGGGCCATATAAGCAGACCGACCATATCATTGCTGCTGGTGTCGTGCCTGTCCCAACTCCGGGCAGTGGCCCGCCTATCAAACTTGAAAGCTTGTCCGCTCAGTCTACCTTCGATCCGCATCTCGTCTCTCGCTCGCTGCAGGGTACACTCCTTGTCCTGGCGTACCATGATCTTGCAATGGTGTTCGCCCGCCTGACCTGGAACAACTGGGCGAATTACGAGGAAGTTGCAGCCACTCCCATACCAGCTTCATATGGTACTCCATCCGAAGATTTGCGGAGGTATCAATTCACGTGGTCTCTTCCACCTGGAACAAACGGTGCAGACGTTCAGCTTGCATTGAGATTGGAGAATGGAAGCACAAATCAGGCACATTGGGACAACAATGGAGGTCAAAATTACTTTGCGATGCTTTCACCAATACAGAGAAGAGAGCCCTCGCCTACCTCTGTTAGTGGACCGACACCAACCGGAAGTGGACATGCGACACCTACCTCTGCAGTCAGTCAAGACGGCTCGAGTGCTGTCCCACCAAGAGTCTTCCTGGTCCGCACTGCTTCAGACAACAACGAGTCGACTGTTCTGTACGACCCCAACAGACGTTCACTCGTTATTGACGGACAGACGATGAGCTACCTTCCGCCGTCAACGGAAGTTCAGCAGTCTGCGATACCGTTCCCACCCGGTCATACTGCTGCGCAACCTATCAATATAGAGACTGCTTCTACAGAGTCGTCCTACTCCGTTCCTACCCCCAGTGCTTCGATGAAGGACGGCGTCTCGAGTCCGCCAATGATGGGAATGAATGGTACCGGGTCAGTCAAGCAGATGTCACGGGAAGAAGCCGCCGCCGTAGAGAGAGCCGCAATGAACACAAGCTTGCCGCCTTCACGTACACATAGTATATCGAGTCGAGCTAGCGGCGATAGCACGAATGCACCCTTCCACTATCCTTCTTCTCGTGTCGCAGCGTATCAGGCTTCGGCACTGCAGCAGCAAAACAGCTTGCGCCGACGCAACTCCCGAGATTTGCATGGCACGCCCGATATGCCTAGTATTATGACTGCTTTTGAGAATAAGCAGCGCACGGGAAGCGGACCAGACGACCTATCTGGCATCTATACTACCGAAGGACGCAATATTAGCAATACGTCATTGCCAAATGGCGGTGGACAGATGCACGTCAGGTCGCCTACATCAGATGGTGGCTCGGTCAGTGCTCACTCACAAGGAAACATGTCCTCAATGTCCGTTCCAGCTGCTCAGCGGGTGAACACGAAGATGGAAGCCAAGCCGTTCTCGATGTCAGCTTTGACAAGTGGCAAGGTTATCTTGCCTACCTCAAACTCTACTATGCGAGCATTGACACTTACTTCAAACGCTACCCAAACCCTGAATCGATCTTTCTGGCGCAACAATACGCAAAAGACCTTGAGACAGAACCCGAAGCTACCTGACCACCTGAATGGGAAACTGAACTCTTCAGCCACGATCACATACTCGAACCTGACGCCGGTACCACACAAAGTCAGAGGGGATGAGTGCCTGGTGCAAGTCTTCGCTTGTGCTCTGGATTTCTGGGACAGGGCAAAGGTGGAGATTCTCCACACCAGAGGACAAGGCTATGGCTTCGTACCCGGCCGTGCGTTTGTGGGCAAAGTATTGGAGTGTGGCAATGATGTCGACGCTAACAAGGTCAAGAAAGGTGACTTTGTATACGGTCTGGCCGATCTGAGAAGGGTAAGTCATTCGTACGGTCGCAAACAAAGATTTCATGCTAATCTCCATCTGCCTCTTCTAGTCCGGTGCCTTGGCTGAGTATATCACAGTACAGCGAGGCATGCTATCGCAAGCGCCAAACGGCGTCTTGAGCTTGGAGCAAATCGCAGCCATCGCACTCTCCGGTATATCAGCGTTCCAAGCCATGGACGAGCTATGCTCGACGCTTCCACGAGGCTCGAAACTTATCATCATGAACGCACACGAAGGTGTTGGTGCTTTAGCTCTGCAGCTCGGACACAGTCTTCGACCAGGTGGTGACTTGTGGATGATTGGCCATTATCCCGCCGACTTCTCGGATGGGGATTCAATTTTGAGACAGCTTGGAGCTTCGGAGACTCTATGTGGTGAACCTGTGGCTGCTCTTCAAAGCTTGCGGGATTCAACGTATGATGCAGTCCTCGATACTATCGGAGGAAGGAAGATTTATGATGCATCTAAACGTATACTACACGACGATGGATATTTCGGTATGTAACTGGTCGTCTGCATAGCACGAGGACAAACGCTAACGCCATACTTTCAGTCACTACCGTGGGCGATGCTTTATCAATGCCAACGCCCAAGGCGAATTGGCGCAAACAATTGAAAGCTTTGTTCAAGAACAAGGATAAAGTGAGTCAACTTGAACTGGCTATCCTCGAACCACTTGTTGACTTCCTTTCTGCGCAGAAAAACATCATGTACTGGTTCCCAAGCGTGGATGCTGATGCACGTGCTGCATTGATCCGCCTCAGGGAAATCGCAGAAACAGGTCAAATCAAGCCTGTCGTCAAGAGAGTCTACAAGTTTGAGGACGGTACAAAGGCATTCCAAGGGCCGAGTGAACAGGCTGTGGTCATGCTGCTGGACCAGGAGAAACTGATCAATGGCGATACATCTTGAAGACGCTTTCGATCCAAGGTAGCATGACTCAAATCTTACAAACTATACGACGCACGATACACGACAAGACGGGGAAGTACTCAATAAGTAAAAGCATTGACATACTAGCCTACATTACGATACGATACATACTATACACATACCCTGTCCTAATAATCGGTCTCTTATACCTTGATCAAGCTCAGCAGCCTCTCTGTACCATTCCATACACGGCTCATTGTTGTCATAGCGAGCAAATTCATACACTAGTACGTATATATTCAAGTAATGCAGACACAATCTCAAGATACAAGTCGAAAGTCCGTCGATCGCCTTTGCCCTGTTGCCTCACACACCTTACAGCCAAAGAGCCAGCCAGCTAATAGCACTTCAGCTTAGCCGTCACACCCCCATTACAGGACAGCAAGCATGTCGAAGGCTCAAAGCACACCGCCATACGGGCAGGACCTACCACCTGCAGGGGGATTTGAGCACGTTAGATATAGGCGCAACTTGCCTGTGCGAGGTCCTGGAGGAGCCGTCGTCTTTGGAGGCATCTTTGCGATTTGCGCTTTCGGATTCTGGAGGCTTGGTCAGGGTAACCTAGAACGACGGTGAGACCAGCTTCCATCTATTGACTGATAGCTCTAGATCTGACGCCTGCTATTACCATTGTGTATATAGTGAACTGCAACGAGAAAAGGCATGGTCGAGAATCCACCTCGTCCCGCTCATCATGGCAGAAGGCGACCGAGATGTATACAGACGCTCACAAGCAGCATTAGCGAGAGAAAAGGAGATCATGAAGGATGTTGATGGATGGGAGGTGGGTTATCCACTGCTTGGACCAGCCTTGCTGTCTGCTCTGGGAGGCGTGCTTTCCTCGTCTGTGGCATTGGCTGAAATGAATGGCTCTCCATCCGCAGACCGGCAAATCTGTCTACAACACCAAGAAGTACACGCCATCGACTATTGTTGTCTTATAGAGTCCTCATATGCATTAGGAACTCGAGCTCTCACCTTTTCACGATATTTTGAAGCGACTAAGCCGGCTTGCAGCTTCCTGATAATGCAAGTCTGGTTCAGCAGACACACTGACGCTTGGCCGGAGCTATATCAGCATCTCTCGACGAGTGTCAAGGGAAGGAAAGGAAAAGTCGATGATGCATTGCGAACGGACCAGCTGCGATACACTATAATAACTTAACAGACGGAACTGCTGCGACGGCTCCAAGATACTGCTACACAAATTGAACACCCCTCAACTTCTAGACTCGTGGTACGCAACGGTCGACACCTCGGTATTAGGAGCCTCGTCAGGAAAGTATGCCTGATGCAAGATCTCCTCTGGCCGGCGTAGCGGCCTTCGCTCGGGTACACTGCTCGCACGTTGAGGTGACAAGTCTCGCGGTGATGTGGCTTGACTTGGATTACTTGCTTGTGCAAAAGTTGTTGCAGAGGGATTGGAAGGGTTTGCAGAAGCTGGAGTTATCGCTGGACTATCGAGAGGGAACGATCTTCTCGACAAGATGGGCGCGCGGGGTGGGATGATACTCCTTCTGCTATCGTGGTTGCTAGACCCAAAAGGTTCAAGTGACATTGCAGTAGTGCCACGCGATGAACCAGTGTTCAAGCCGCCCAGACCAGCTACACTGCTTGACGAACCCAGCAGTTCCGTAATTGAATCTCCGTCTGCAGTACTACCTCCCAACATTGGGTCATGACTGGGTGAAAGCAGGAAGCTGGGTAGAGCTGTCGAGCTCGGAGCTGCGGGACTTTGAGCATTGCGGCGTTCTTGACCACCTTCCTCGTCTTCTCTGGCTCCACGTGAAGCCTGCCTAGAAGCACGTGTGAAACTCTCAAATGAGCTGACCTCTGCTCCATGGGAAGTGTCTAGCTCCCAGGGATCAGAACTACTTTGTCTGCCAAACAATGTGTCTAGCTCTTGTCGCTGTGTTGCATTTACAGCTGGTACTGACTCGCTGCCAGATCCAGCAACATACAGAGGTGATCTTGGAGGCTGAAGCGTGCTAAGGGGTCTGGTCGCTGTTCGAGGCAGAAGAGCGTTCGCAGCACTTAAAGCTGCATTGGCATTTGGAGGTGAACTTTGCTGACCACGAGTAGCATGGAACCCGGATCTTCGGATGGAATTGTTGCGCTGCAAAGGTTCGTAGCTTGTACGTATCGTTTGCAAGCCTCGTAGTGGTCCCACTTGGGGTGAAGTTGGGTTTGGTGGTAAGTTTGAGAAATCGCCACCGACTATAATAGGAATCGTGGGTGGAAAATTGTCGTTTGGAGCAGGTATATCTCTGTCGACATTTTCCGTTGACGTACGCTGGAATGAGGTGTTGAAATAGCTTGGGTATGAACGATTCGTGCTTGATGCATTGGCGCGTTGCTGTTCAGCCCGCTCCATAAGGTCCCTCCGTCTCTGCTCAAGACGCTGTAGTATTCTCAACCGCGAAGAAGCTGTGTTGCTGTTATTGGTGTTGGCAGATGTTGCGCCATTGCCTTGAATGGTCGCTAACCTGGTAAGGTTCGTGCGAGCGGTGTCTCTTTGTGCTTGGACGGCAGCAAGGGCACGCTCGACTGCTCGAACGCGCGAGTTGTGGTCCTCTACCTCGGAATCATCATCATCCGACCATGTTGTTGTCTGGTGGCCGTATATACCAGGGTTGAGGTCGGGCCAGTCTGTACTGTCAAACAGAGGCTCTTCTTCATGCGGGTCTTGGCTGCCGGTAGTAAGGTTGAGCATTGGAAGCGGACTCGCAACTTGCCGCTGAGCATCGGCAATGATAGCATCATACTCAATTGTATCTTCTGCTGCATTGTGACGGTGCTGCTGACGGTCTGTATCATCGGCGTGGAGGTAGCGCCATCCGTGGAGACGCTGTGATAACGATGGCACCTCACCGTGCCACGCCCGGCGTGCTTCAGCGCCTACTTGATCGCGGTGAGCGGCAGCAGCAGCAGCAATGGAAGAGTATGTCGGCTGACTAGAATGTTGATGAAAATGACGAGCTTCCTCTATCGCTTGTTTCCTGCTTCTTGCTCGCGTAAAGACGTCTTGCACCAGTATGTCGATCGCCTTTTGCGCTACGGGGTCCTCGGCATCAAGCAGCTGTACGAATTTCTCGTAGGACATGACAGGGCCTTTGCCTTTTGATTCGTAAGGTGACTCGAAGGAGCGTTCGCTGCAGGCCGTAGGAGATATGGCAGCGATTGCAGAGAGTTCATGCATTGTATCCCAGTTGGTGGCGGAGTGTATAACATGCCGGATGGAAGGGTTGCAATGGAGAGCACATGTCAGCATGGGTCACCCATCTACAAGCAGACTAGATATAGAGTGAGCATGGCTCCAGTACGTATGACTTGCGAACCACACCCCATGCTCTACTCTAGCCTGCCAATGTGAGCCTGACTGACAGCAGCTTGCGCATCTTGGAGGTAAGGGCTTCATCAATGCCGGTTGAGTTCAGGCGGCCCATGGCTGGGTCTGAGGAGTGTTGATAGTATCTTGCGAGTGTGTGATGCAGTCGAGGTGGTTTAGAGTGGACGCCGCCGTTCGGGGCTTTGAGTCCGTCCAGATCCAAGCATGCCGCGTTCAAGGCGAGCGAGCTGGCTCTCTGCTTTCTTCCAACAAAACACCTCGTGCCTCGCTCAGTCTGGCTGGAGAATGTCATGGGTCCATTCAGCATGCGTACTTCTCCAGTCAGACTGCAGCAACTACACTTTGCCGTGCTGAGATCCGCCTTGCGAGGCGTCATAGATCAATTCCAGCATCTTTGGCTGGTTTTCACCGAGGAGAACAGACCACACAGGGCGTGGTTCCGCCGACTTTGTATCCATTCATAGAATGTGATGCAGAGCTGGTGCTGTGGAGAAGCTTTCTTAGAGACACCGTCTCTGCAAGGCTTGTCTTGGACTGCCCGCCTACAATCTTTACTGCAATGAATCAAGTTTTCGTCGGATGAAGATGGTCCTATCGCCTACTCGAGCCGTAGACCGGATGCCCGGGCGACCTTTTTTGCAGGTTTTAACGTAGAAGACACTATGTTGATTCGACGAGGCAGTACAAGGACAAAGTGACTATCAACGTTGCTCAGACTAATCGAAAGTCTGCAGCCTGGTAAAAGTGAAGTCTCCTTGTCCCAGTGAGGCTACAGGTGCGGTTTCGGCTGCGGAATGTACGACTTCAAGATGCATTTCGCCGTTCGGTCCCTCGAAGGCGTAAAATAGGGAGTCGTTAGACTCGCCGACAGCCTGCAGTATCGACAAGAAGACCATCAGTAAGGTATCTGAAGGGAGTCAATCGCCATGCAAAGGAGGCTTGACTTACGCTCATTGGTCCGACCACGCTTTCCTCTGGTCCCTGAGCAGAATAGCGCTTGAACCATTCTCCATAGTAAACATTTCCTCCAAGATGATGCAAACTCGCAAAGTCTCGAAGAATGGCGTCGTTTGTATCCCAGATCGCCATCAGTGAAATAGGTGCTACCAGTCGTCCCCAATAAGGTTGCTCAAGAAAGCGAGCACGAAGTGCTCTGACAGTCTCAGGGACCTGCTGGTCTTCGGCACCGACAATATGAAGAGGCAAGAGACCTTCGGCCTGATATGTTCCCTTGAGCTTTGTGACATCAATGACTGGGCCATGATTATCGTTACGCTTGGGTAGCTTGTCGGGACCCGTCTGGCACAAGATGTTGTTCTCTGTCACACTGCAGAACAACCACTGTCAGTAATGTTCTCGGTGGGGATGTTGAATCAGCCGAAGGTCTAGCTTACCGCTTTTCCCAATCGATGTGTTCAATACCGAAATGATCCTCGAAAGCTCTCAAGGCTATGATATTCATCGCTGCATTGGCACGCCACGTCTGGTTCGCAACTATGGCAATGCCGAAGTCTCGGTCTGGTGTCCATAAAGTGAAGGTACCGTAACCCGGCATTCCGCCATGGTGTGCTGCCACATTGATACCGCTGGGCAAGATTCGCTTGTTAGGTTAGCGGTACGACAAGGCGAAAAAACGGCGGTCATGACCCACTGCAGTTGATGACGCTCTACTCCTAGACCGTATAAAGGCGTCGAGAACTCGGGGAAGGTCGCTTCTCCAATGTCCTTGAATCCGAAGAAGCATTGCTGCATATTACAAACAACCCTGGGTTTGATGATCTCCCCAAGTGTCTTCGCGGAGATAGGTCTTGCTTCGTCAGGGCCTAATTCATCTTTAAGAGTCTTCATAAGGAAGCTGATCCATTTCATCATATCTGAGCTTGTCGTGAATAGTCCGCCTGGGCCTTCGAGTGGGTTGCCAGGCAACATACGTTCAAAATAGAACGGAAGGTCCAGCATCGTACTGGCATCATCGAGAGTAATGCTTGGCATTGCAATATTCGGTCGTGCTTTTATGGAACACATCGTAGAGTGCTGCATGCCCAATGGTTTGACAATATGCTCCTCGATAAAGTGAGCATACGTCTGGCCAGAGTACTGCTCAATGATATACGCGGCCACGGTGAACCAGCGGTTGTCGTAAACCCATGATTGTCGGAGTTCAGCGTGACATCGGGACGCAGAAAGGTGGTCGAGGATTTCCTTCTTCGTGCCTTTGCACAAGAAAGCGTACTCTGCGGACCCGGCATTGAGAGTGGCCACCAAAGTATCAGTCAAAGCCGCCTGCGTGTGCTCATACCAGATGATCTTACTTGGCTACTCCCGTCGAGTGAGACAATGCATCAATGAGAGTCACGTGGTTGGAAGTATCTTCGTTCTTGAGCGTGAAACCCGGTATGAGGTCCTTTATTTTGCTGTCCAGGGAGAGCTTGCCTTGGTCAACGAGGATTCCGATAGCAACAACGGTGAAGAGCTTCATGTTCGACCCGATGTAAACCATCGAATCGTGTGTCATGGGACCATTGGGAGTCTTTCCGAAACCTCGAGATGTGCCGTCGAGTAGCGAGAGCGAGATACCTGGTACACCCCAACGCACCCGGACATCTTCAGCGAAGTCAGCGAGACTCTTTTCGAGGTCTGGCATATTTGCAGTTGCTGCGAAGCAAAGGTTGAGTGTGCGTCTTTGTTCGCAACGTCATTTGAGTCAACTACTAGTGACTCCAGGGTTTGGCTTTAGAGCGGTGCATGTCTTTTGTATGCGGGAGTACGTTGGAGGGTTTCCGCAAAATAAGGAGAACAAAGGCGGTATATACGTTGTTTTGTGATGCATTGGTAGTTCAGCTCTTCCTTGGTTCATAGGGTCAGTCTCAGCTCTGGGGTCCGCTCTGACAATCGTTCCTGACGCAACTTGAAATAAGCAGGAGTAGAAGGTTGCAATTGCCCGGTTTGGTACGCTGCAAGTGAGATCAAGTGGCAAGGAAAGCCGGCATGTTGTAGCAGCAAGTATGCCCTTCGGCATGCGAATCTACAGTACTATCTCTGGGCAATAGAAGCACTACGTCTTGTCACCTGGTTTAAGTTCCATTGCCCTAGACCATTTCCTTCCCTTCCTCCTCATACCCACGACAAAGTTAATTTAGGTACCTTGTTACCAGCGCTGCCAATTTGCTCTGACAACTCATCGAACAGTCCCTCTGCGCTGTTAGATACATATACTATGCAAGAATTGATCTTGCCTCAAAACTTGCTCACTTTCACAAAGGTATAGTCGCCTTCGCCAAGTGCGACTTTGGGGGCTTTATCCTTCCAAAAGCCTTTGCATTCTATCTTCACTTGACCGTCCTTTTCCTTGAAAGCGTAGAAGAGTGGCTTGAAGAAAGGTGCAAACGCCTGTGAAATCCACAAAAACAGACATAAATTCCGGATTCATGTGCTCAGGTGACAAGGTACTTACACTATAAGTAAGGAGAACACCCTTCTCTTTCTCGGGAGTCGAACAGAGTTTAAAGACCTCTCCGAAGAAAACGTTATGTCCAAGGTAAAGAAAGCTCATACAGTCTGTTAAGTACGCTTCGTCGGTGTCCCAGATCGCCAATAGAGAGATTTCGCCTGCGAGGCGACCAAAGGTATCTTGTTGTAGAATCCGCTCTCGAAGGTGTTGAACTTTGGAGGGCAGACCCTCGTCGTTGACGCCGACAATGTAGAGAAGAGGACAGCCTTCAGCTTTATAGGTGCCTTTCAGGTCTGCTAATTCAATAGAGGGTGCGCTGTATCCGTCCAGGTCTGGCATTTTGAAAGGTCCAGTGGCCCACTTTGCTTCTTTATCGAGCATCCTGGCGGAGTAGAGAACAGCTCAGTCTGAGACGATGCTCGGGTTGCAGCAAGCTATATCTCCGGCGTACCTTTTCTCCCAATCTAAGGACTTGATTCCGAAATGCTCTTCAAAGGCGCGAATGGCGATAAGATTGATCACAGCATTGCCTCTATGAGTCTGATTGGCAACTATAGCAATGCCAAAGTCTCTGTGTGGAGTCCAGAGAGTGACAGAGCCATATCCTGGCATGCAACCATTATGGCTCGCTACGTCAATACCGCTTGACATTTACAGAAGCATGGAATTAGCATAGGTATCAAGCCATAGAAGTACATAGTCAGCGATGTCACTCGGACTCACTGCAACTGGTATCGCTCGACTGCAAGAGCGTAAAGAGGCGTCGACAATTTGGGGTATGATGCTTCGCCTATTTCGTTTCCTCCAAACCATAGCTGACCGTCGCAAAGTGCTCTTGGCCTTATGATTTGCTTCAGCGTCTCTGGTGAGATGATCTTAACATTGTTGTTGGATGTATCGCTAGCATTAGCCGTCCTCATAAGGTAGGCGACCCATTTAGCCATATCTTCGCTAGTGGAGAAGAGGCCGGCAGCACCCTCCCATGAATTACCAGGCTGAGCATTCGTGAACCAGAATGGGAGATCTGTTGTTGTTTTGGCGTCGTCCAGGGTAACAGTTGGAGTAGCTGCATTGGATTGAGCTTCTCGAGGATCGAAAGTAGAGCGGGACATATCGAGTGGCCCGAGTATATGACTTTTTACAAAATCAGAGTAAGTCTGACCGGAGAGTTGTTCAATTATGTAGGCCATCACGCTAAACCAGCGATTATCATATGCAAACGATTGCTTAAGCTCCTTGCTGCATCGTGTAGCGCAGATGTTTTCCACTATGTCTTTGTGGTGGTCATTGTAACGAAATGCGAAGCAGATGTTGCCGCTGCGAAGACCCGGTATGTCAGCATATATGTAAGTATGTCTTGTCAAGAAGCTGGAGCTCACCTTGTACAGCCCGTAGAATGCGACATTGCATCCGCTACAGTAGCGTGCTCGGTAGTATGCTCATTTGCGACTTTGAAACCAGGGATAAGGTCTTTGATCTTGCTATCAAAGGATAGCTTGCCTTGATCTACGAGTATGCCAATTGCCACAGCTGTGAAGAGCTTGGTGTTGGACGCGATTAGGCATACCGTATCTGGAGTCATGGGACCGCTTGTGGGGCTACCAAAGCCTTGAGAGCGTCCATCGACTAGAGACACTGAGAGAGCGGACACGCCCCAGCGTACTCTTAGATCTTCGGCGTAAGCTGCCAAGCTTGCTGATAGGGGAGCCATCTAGATTAGCAGGGGCGTACGTATACTGATGCGGTCTGCGGTCAATATAAGTATAGGCAGAGAAGCAAGATACCACAAAAAGAACGGCAGTGTATCGAGAATAGATGAAGAATTGATCAGGGTGTCCAACGCTACAGAAAGGCTCGCGACAGCCTTTGAAGCCTGAAGTCACAAAGGGAATTAAACTTGTAGAGAGCCAAAGTGCTTGAGATCAGCTTCCACAGCGACCAGTGGTGGAAGTAAAGGCGTATTACTGCCAGACTACTTAGCCGTTCAGGTAAGCTAATGTGCCATTCCACATATGGCGGCGGAAAACTTTGGGGGTCTTGCAGCAACTTCTGGCGCGTTTATGGAAGCACACGAGCAGGCTTCAGTAGAGGTAGTGACAGCGCGTTGTCAGCAGACAGCCAGTGTACAGTCGGCATGCATATGAAATCTTGTTGTCTTAGGCAGGCAGGCAGGAATGAAGCAAAAGGGTCGCTGTGTTCTTCTGCCCGCAAGCCACAGCGCAGACGGTGGTGGCGAACGAGCATCGGGACTGATATTGAAGATGTTCACATGGGAAATTGCTAGCTATTTGAGTATAGACAAGCATAATTCCTCACATCGACTATGCTGCCCTGTAGTGGCCTTTGGTCTCTAGTTACATTGGGCGCACTTCCACTTTCGTGAATGCCGCCACGGCTTCTGGTGTTGCAGACTCTCGCTACTATCTTGCCTCTGTCCCAGCCTGGAATATAGATAGATACTGAAGAAGGTGGACATCCTACACAGCATCAGTTAGGCACAGTCTACTGTATCAACAGACAGTCCAAGCTTCGCCCTTCCTCTCAAGCCCGCCAGTCGCGCACAGTCGCCCCCAAACTCGGACACGCGCCTCTCTCGCTGCAGCTAGCTAGGCCAGAACAGAATATCCCGCGAGGCAGGAGCAGCAAGAACAGCAGCAGCAGCTTATTCAAGAGGAGCATTAGCGTAACATATACATAGGCCATCATGCAAGCCATCAAGTGTGTCGTGGTCGGTGATGGTGCGGTCGGAAAGGTGAGGCGAGACGAGCACAGCTGCTGGAAGTGACAGAGTTGTCGGAAGGTCGCTTTCACACGACGCAATAACAGCTGCTAATTGTGTGATACCATTGCATATGCTCTGGCTACGCTCCTCATAGACCTGCCTGCTCATCAGCTATACCACCGTGAGTTCCCTTCCTGTCTATGGGTCTTAACTCTGCAAGAAACCCCCGAAAGCTGAGCGCGCGACTGTCTCTCGATTCCTTTTCGAAATACTTTGCAACTACTCGCGCAGAATGCATTTCCCGTGAGTAGAAGTCGTATATTTGTCTATGGAGGTGAGGTGAAATATGCTGATATTATCATGTCAAACAGGGTGAATACGTCCCTACCGTCTTCGACAACTATTCGGCCAACGTCATGGTCGACGGCAAGCCCATCAACCTTGGACTCTGGGATACCGCCGGACAAGAAGATTACGACCGTCTAAGACCTCTATCCTACCCTCAAACAGATGTCTTCCTCATTTGCTTCAGTCTAGTCAGCCCTCCATCCTTCGAGAACGTGAAGACAAAGGTCAGTAGCCAGACCTGAGTTTCAGTGCAAGATTGGGTGTCATTGTAGTACAGATATGCTGACGATTGTTCCGGTTTCCTTTTCAACAGTGGTGGCCTGAAATCCAACATCACGCACCAAATATCCCCATCATTCTAGTCGGTACCAAGCTGGATCTACGGAATGATGAAGAGACAAAAGAGCGTCTGAGAGAACGCCGGATGGCCCCTATCGAGTATGAGGATGGTTTGAAATGCAAGAAGGAGATCGGAGCAAGACAGTGCGTCGTCCCTACCTATCCATATATCCTGCTTTATCAGGCTGTTACTGACTAAACTTCATATTGCAGATATCTCGAGTGCTCTGCTCTGACGCAGAAGAACTTGAAATCCGTATTCGACGAAGCTATCCGTGCAGTGCTACAGCCAGCAGCGCCACCCAAGAAGAGCAAGAAGGTCTGCGTAGTATGCTAGAAGAGCGACCGATGCCACATAACACTTCAAAGCCTTTTTTATTCAAGGCGTGCTTCGCAACTTTTTGCGCAGCGCCTAATGCGTTCTTTGCAACTTCTGCGCGCGCAAAGTAATGCCCTTTGCCGTTTTTTTTACCTTTCCTTTTTCTTACCTTAGCTTGGTTCGAATTACTCTGCATTATCCTTCATTCTCCATCGCTTTTTCCTTCTCTTAACAATCCTTTAGATCTCTTCTGGCATTAGCTGTCTACCATCTCGTGTATGTATCGTTTAGGGATTCTTGTCCACACAGCTACAAGCGAACGCGAAAGTTTGTTGCAGTCCATTATGCAAAGCAGTGGTAGTGCGAGCAGGCGGTGCAAGCATTGACGGCGTCTTCGCCCCAGCAACAGTTGCTCAGTCGTGACATCTTTCGGATCAAGGATTGCATAGAATGTCGTACAACAACAAGCAAATACTGCATGCAGAGATCCAATGCTAGGTATATCAATAATACGGCAAGACTATCGCTTCAGTGTCCTCTGCTTTTCAGCGTGCTCAACAACCTTCTTCTCGACGAAGAGACCTTTCCTCTTGCGGACACCATCCATGTATCTTCTTGCGACGTTCTCTCTGTCACTCTTCTCACCGAGATCTTCCAACTCTTCTTCGGTAGTAGGCACCCAGAATGGATCTTCATCCAGCATTTCGTAACCATGGAAAACAAGCTGAGGGCTAGCAGCTCCCGAGGTACGCTTCCTGATCTCATCGGCAAAGTTGAATGACTCAACTACAGGAAGGAGAGCTGTGATTGTGAAGAAGGATGTGCCCTCCTTCATCTCTTCAGAGACAATACGACCACGGCGACGGGCGACTACTCCGTATACTTTGCCAAGTACATCGGTTGAGGCTTGGATATCGCATGAATACATGGCAAGCAGGAGACGAGGCGACCAATCTAGAAGACCCTGGCGGAAAGCTTCTTGTGCGGATGCGATCAAGCTGCCTGTGACTTGCGAGAAGCGTGTATGCACTGGAGTGTGACAAGAAATTAGCTACTGTTCGCTGTTTTCAAGAAGAGATATCAACCCTCACGGTGCTCTGCATTTTCTCCGGATTCGTCAATCTCAATCTTCTCAACGAAATAGGCCATACCCTGCACAGGTTCGTTGCATAGCGGGCCTCGCAGCGTGCTGAGCTGGAAGGCAGTGTCGATACTTTCGTCGAACGATCTGACACTGATTTTCGAGACGGTGCCGGTCTCTTGTTCGTCCAGGTTCTCTGGGATGTTCAACTGATCCATGTTATCTTCAAGGGAAGGAGAGGAAGCTCTCGCTGGCGTAGCGGTCTTCGAGGTTTTAGTCGCTTGCGACCGATGCTGCAGAGATCTCGTCACGCCAGACAGGTTGTCGACGAGGATATTGGGTCCGATCCGTCTCGGACCGAAAGACCAAATCTTGCTTGTGATGCCAGCCCATTCTTTTCCTGCTCTGACAAACAGCGCATCCAGCTGCTTCCAGAATTCTGCAGGGCTCATTCGCGCGATCTGTCCACCGGCGTCGCCTTGCTGAGCAGCTGAAGCCGATTCGGCAGTGACGTCCTCCGCTCCTAAACTGCCAGCGTCGACTCCAGCAGTCAGTTCACGCTCTTGCTGTACTACGCGTCGGACCGCATCCATATTGCTGATGAGGAACTGCGTGACTTCCGCAGGTAGAGGTCTGGCCCGGACTGTGAACGTAACGACTCCGTTGAGAACACTGCCGTTCATCGTTCCTCTTGGTGCATCCTTAGTCTTCGGCGCAGGCATCTCAGGTGCTTGAATTGCCGTCTCACGGAACGGAACAATTGGAGGCGAAGCTTGTATCTCAATTTTGGCAAAGCGTTCGCGCAGATCTCTCAAACAGCGCTCCAAATGAAGTTCGCCTGCTGTAAGGATGACGTGCTCTCCTGTCTCTTGCACGAGTGTTTCAACGCAGGAATCGGCCTGATTCAGTAACCGAAGACCCTCAACAAGCTTGGGCATCTCGGCTAAGGTGAATATCCCTGTCAGCTATGATGTGGAAAAAGTGTTCAGACTGATTTACTCACATGGATCGCGGGGCTCAAGAGCAACACGGACGATAGGCGCAGACTGCACCAAGACATTAGCAAAGGAGAACGGCAGAACGGTTGCAAGAACACTCACGGTCAAATTAAGGCCAGCCAGATTGACGAAGCAGTCACGATCTTCTGTCACTTGACTCAGATCAGAAGCCACATCTTTTGCTCCAATGCCGCACAGTGTGCCGTTTCTTAAGATCTTGCCTTCGAGACCGGCTACTGCGAAAACGTTGCCTGAAGGTACTTGATCGACCATAACCAAATCTCTGCCCATCATCATGTAAAGGTATTCGACCTTGACGGCAGAGATGAATTTGCTGTTGCGAGGATGCGTAGGTGGTAGGGCAGTGTTATATTTGGGTAGAAGCGCGTATACGGTCTGTCCAGCTCTCAAGGTGCCTGAGTATAAGCGTGAGAATCCTAGAAGTACTTCTGCATCTTCGTCTACTTCAGGCTGATCCGAGGTGTCTTCGGATAGTATGATGGCTTCTCCGTTCGACTGCAGGGGTTGTGCTTGTTCCGTCACTACAGCTCCCGTGGCGGCCAAAGCAGCAGCGGCTTCACGACTGGCTCTACCTCTCTGACGCATTTCTTCTGCTGTCATGGGTTTCTTCTGATTCTGAGGCAGGGATTTGGCAGGCACAGCGAACATCTTGCTGACATACGCAACAACGAAGGCGTCGTCACCTGCTCGACCGTAATACATGTCCTCTTCCAGCTTGTTCTCAGGCTTTACATCGGTTTGCGAATGTAGGAGCTCAGGATGCA
The DNA here is from genome assembly GCA_019775285.1 of Cystobasidium slooffiae. Lineage (NCBI taxonomy): Eukaryota > Fungi > Basidiomycota > Cystobasidiomycetes > Cystobasidiales > Cystobasidiaceae > Cystobasidium > Cystobasidium slooffiae. The sequence continues at coordinate 1,050,563 of JACWFZ010000010.1, forward strand.
GCATCTTGGGTATACGAACGGCTTGCGCTTGCGACGGTTGCGGAACTACTTCGACGACCGCTCTGAAGGTAGCGGGGGCTAGGGGAAGCCACTGTGAGAGTATAGCAGTTAGAAGTTGCCGATGTTCCTTCGTCTTCAGCTCTTGCGGTCTAATCTTGACACCCAATGCACCGATAATCTTCGTGATCTTGTCCATGTTACTGTATAATGGGTCAATGTCAGTCCTGGACTACGTTTATTGCATGGCCTAAAAACTTACTAATTCAGTATGACGCTGTCATATACAGCCCACAAGTTCTCAAGCACAAATTGCACGAACATAGGCTTCAGACTTCTTTTGCCCAGATGTTTCCGCCCGAGAACACGTTTTGTTTTCGGATCAAGGTAAAAATCTCCCCACAGCACTTGTCTTAGATTTGTCTCTTTGATGCCCAGTCTCTTCGCGTGTATTTGCGCAAACTGGCTAATTCGGAAAGCCCAACCGTCTATTGCGCTGGCGAAGATGACATTACCCTGCTCAGGCGCAAAGTAGATATCTTCATCGTCTTTCTCTTCATAGACTTCATCGTCTTCTGCATTGTCGTCGGCGGCATTGCTTGACGATCCATTGGAAGTCGAAGCTTCAGCATCTACATTCGCCTGGCCGACAGCTTGATCCTGCAACTTCTCCTTCTTCTTAGCTAATCGTCGGGCTCTTTCTTCTCTCCACCGCAGATCGTCTTCCATGCGCTCGCTGGCGTGAAAGCTGCCCATGACAGCATTCACTTGTTCGACTAGTTGTGTGAGGTGGTGGTGCGCTTCGATAGGAGCTAGTCGTAGCTCAGTGATGATTCTGTCTAGCTTGTTGATAACAAGGATAGGTTTCAGGCGCTCCATCCACGCTTGCTTGAGGACAGTAATAGTCTGCAAAGGTATCGTTCTGTCAGCCTCCGCAAGTATTTGGAAGACGAGCTGCGTGAATGCCCTCACCTGCGTGCATACACCTTCCACGGCGTCGACCATGACTAAAGCACCATCGCACAGTCTCGAAGCAGTAGATACTTCGCTTGAGAAGTCAACATGCCCAGGCGTATCAATCAGGTTGATCATGTAGTCTTCAGGTATCGGGTCGCCACCTGCACAATTCACAGGGAAGGAAGGTCATGCATCAGCTTCTGCAGTCTTTATATCACAGGTTGATAGCAGAAAAGTAGAGCTTACCATCAGGTCCCTTGCGCAATGTGCGATAACTAAGCGAGACAGCGCTACTCTCCATCGTAATTCCTCGTTCCTGCTCGTCTTCTCTGGAATCAAGGTAGCGCATCTTTCCAGCCATTCGAGCGGATATAATATTGTTCGCAGCCAGCAGCGAGTCCGCATATGATGATTTGCCATGGTCCACATGTCCTACGATGCTAGATATCCCGAGTTACGTGTGAGAAATATGCTCTGTCGTCAGCTTTCTCCATGGACTTGGAAAAAAGGCAATCGGGTTATTGCTTCCATCCATTTACTCGAGACTCACCAGATATTGCGTGTGTTGGAAGCTGCAAACTTCTTCCCTGACGACGCCATCTTGTTTTGATGAGGTTTGCAGTAGTAGAAAGGTGTGAGAGACCGGCAAAGCGATGATGCTACTGATAACGCTCAAGTTTGAAGGCGATCGCCGAAAGCATGCACTCAAATCATTCAAAAGCAAGTCCAAGTCATTCACACAACTGTTTCCAAGCATTCAAGCAAGTCATCGACGTCGCAAGTCAGCCATATTTGTCTCCCACCTGAGAGCGCAGGCCATCTTCGACAAAGTCAGAAGCGAAAAATGTAAAAGGCAAGTGCTTCATACACGTGGCTATTTCAAGTAGAACGAAAATGGAATGACTGCAGATTTTAGAAGTAACACAAAAGGCAGAAAGCCAAAAGATTGTCCATTACAATGTGGGATTGATGATAAAGGTGGTGGTATGTCTTCCGACGAACGTGAAAAGGGTAGCCACGAAGAAGGAGTGCTACTTTCGTACTGACTTGAATGGACAGTGTGTACGAAGGGAAGAAAAGGAAGGACATAATGGAGCAGTCTTACTTATGTAGTGAGACTTTCGATTGGTTCGAACAAATACATTCTATGCTTCAAGATATTCTTGTCATTGTCACGGCACAAGGGACGGCACAAATAGAGCGAAATGGAAGGAGTAACCTTGTCTCGACTCGGTAGCTCTTGGTATTTTGGTTCTTCGATGTCACCGAACGAATCGTTCTTGCTTCTTCTTGCTCCGTGTTTGCAGGGTCTTGGTCATATTGGCACTGGCCAAATAATGCCATCTGCTTCTTTGCTTAGAGCATAAGACCAGCAAAGATCGCCAGTCCGACAGCTAGAGAAGCCGCCAGTGAAGTAGCTGATGTCTTTCCAGCAGCGCCCTTATCTGAGCTAGCAGCTGATCCAGCACCGTTCGATGCCTTGTTGCTATCAACAGTGACACCGTTTGAGGTTGAAGTGATCTTAGCTCCACTCTGTGCTAGTGTACCAGGCATAGCTTGAGCACGTTCGGTAGGTTGAGTGCCAATTTGTCCATTTCCAACCATGATATCTTGTCCTACTGATGGCACTCCATTCACGGTGACGTAAAGTAGAGCAGGTCCAGGTGCCATAATGCTTGGGTTGGGTGGCATTTGAGCGGAATGAATGACTCCTGATCCATCAGAGTTCAATGTCCAGGTGGAGTTCAACTGAACCATTCTCATTCCCATGTTCATAGCGTGTGTAGAGTAGCCTGTTCGCATAACGACGACCTTGACGGAGTCAATGGCAGAAGCATTATTGCCGAGGTCGCTTGCGGTAAGGGAGATGTTGAAGTAGTCACCACCATAGCTCAAAGTGGTAGGTAGGCCAGTAGGAGCAGGACGAGGCTGATCATAATAATCAGGGTAGAACATCTCAACTCTGTATTCGGTGGGGTATTTGTAGTTGATTCCTCGTTGATCAGTGTAGCCAGAGTATGGGATATAATCGGCATTGGGGTTGGAACCGGCATTGAAGATTGATCCGTCGGCCATCAATGTAGCAGAAGAGTGATAGAGTCGCTCGACTGTCATCTCTGGTAGGCTTGCAGGTCGTTGCCATCTTGAGCCAGCAGGTGCGGAAGGATCATAGTATGCAGCGGTCAAAAGCGGGTTGTCACCGTATGATTGTCCAACAGCCCAACTTGTATTGCCGTATCTAAACAAGCGAGAAAGAAGGAGAGTCAGTGCTTGCTGCTTAAACAAGAACAAGGAAAGGTCTAATCTGAAAGTACTCACCCAGCTGTTCCGGTAGCAATACCGTTCAAGTGGAACAATCGGCCGTCTGGTAGAATGATGAATTCTCCCATGCTGCAGTAAGCCAAGAAAAGAAAAGTCAGCATTTATTGTCGCATAGGGATTCCAGTGAGAAGCATTGATTAGCTCACCTTCTTCCTTCGAACATCTTGTCTACTCATGGTGAAAGCGGTATTAATCACGTGATGTGAAACGAAACAGGAGAAGTACAAAAGGTATTTCATCAGCCTCATGAAACATGCCAAGCGAATCTCCCGGCAGAGAAATCATAACTCACCCTCTTCAACCCATTCACTCGATACATCAGGTGTGATAGACACACATGTATCATCAGCAGGATAAGCCGCCACGTTCCAATTGGGGTTTGTCATCCATTGATTAGGTTGGAGATCCGTTCCACCGCAGAATAGAATGGTAGCAGTCCAGTTATTTGCTGGTGTCAATGGAAGCATCGCTGTTGCTCCGGAAGCAGGATACACTCGCACGGAATGTGGAATGTCCGGCAGAGGTTGCTCAATGTTGTTTTGCCAGTCGAAGATTTCGGCTTTGAGATTGGATTGGATGAGGAGATTGCCAGATGGTAGAAGCCATGTGAGAGCATACCTGAGAAAAATGCAAAGGATGTTAGCAAGTGTCCTAGACCTTTTCGTGTAATGACATTTTTGCGATGAACAACTCACAAATTGCATGGAAGTGTCTCGGCTAGAATGTTCAAACCAACTTGATTTCCTTTCGAAGGGAAATATTCAATAGTCGGGTTATCTGCATATTCGGTATTGACATAACCACCGTCTCTCATTCCACCAATCTACAAAAGCACATGAAAAACAAATAGGGAGAAGATTCGATTCAGCTTTTGCTTATGGGAATTAGGAGTATTTGAAGAAGACCCACAATAATGATGGAACCATCTTGTAATGTCTCGAGTGTAGGATACCAACGTTCAGATTGCATAGTAGATTGAGCAGGCGTTGTATATTCGCAAGTTTCATCCGTGCAGGGATCAAAGAGACGAAGCGCCGTTCCTCCGTTATAATTCTCATATGGAGCTGCACCAGGTACACCATCTCGGCCTGTAAGCAATCCAGAAAGCCATATTAGTAACCTTCAAAGAATGCGTCGTCTGCGGATATGCGCGTTGACGGATAAATCTGGCTCACCTCCGTATGTGACGGCTTTGTTACCGCCCGAAATCAAGACTGTACCATTTCCAAGTGTATTACCACCGGCGCAGAAAGTGTTGGCTGAAGGAAGTGAGTAAGTAAGGGAGGTTACAGCGAAGTCAGGGTCAGTAAAGGGTATACGACGAGACGTTGAATACGACAAGAAGGCTTACTGGCTACTTCTTGTGTTCTCCATGTGTTTGTCGCGGTATCATACTCGACAGCCCAGGCTATATAATCAAGTAGAATCAGCTTGCTGTTTTGACCAAGTCAAGGAGCGACACGGAGAGAGACTACTCACCAGGATGACCATTGATTTCCAATGGGTTATTCTCTACTTTATCAAGGATGTAGACCTGCAGTGAAGGCAGACGGGATATGTCAGTCGATCCCTAGAGACTGGAGGTGCACGCCTATGCAACAAGCCCTAAACAGACACTGCTGCAGCTGCACATAAACTGTGCAAACCCTAACAGGCTCGCCTAACAGGCTTGCAGTGCAGCTGCATCTATTCGTCCGTGCCAAAGGCAAGCCCTAACGGGCTTGCTATTACCCACCTTATTGCCCTGACCCCTAAACAACTGCTGTGCAGAGACCTGAGGAGCACCGACTACCGCCCAAGTATTAGCCTTAGCAGTAGCATTGATGCCTCCATTATCTAGACCTGCTCCTCCAGTTCCCGAGGATGTACCACCACCACCTGTTGATGAGTTCTGTGCTGAAACTGTTGTCGTTGCTGCTGCTGCGACTACAGTAGCTGCTGCGAGCAATTGAGAGCGGCGGGAGGGTCGCGCTCTTCTGGTTGATGAGGCGACCATTGTAGATAGTAGTGTTCGAGGAGGGAGGGAAGTCAAATTGGATGTATATGTGTATGATATGTATTCAAAAGAGTGTTATTGTTGTGTATGTAATCCTTCTCTCCAAGTCCTGTTTCGATAAGTATTGTAATTCGCGATTGTGTTCCAGTGTTGGAATGCGAGGGATTGCAAATCGTCCAACAACAAGGTGAGTGAGTGAGTGGAATAGATGGAAAGAGAGAGAAGTAAGTAAGTGAGCAAGAGTTAAAGAGGGAGAGCGAAGAACACCCTTACAATCCAGTCAGTCAATCCAATCCGAGAGGGAAGTAGTTCAGCCCGACTCGGTGCTGTGTGGTATGCTGTGCTTTGCTTTTTGGAGAAGAAAGAGGGAAACGGAAGAGGCAGATGCAGATGCAGGGCTGAGTGGGAGCAGAGTGAGTGTCGGTGGCGAGGCGGTGAATTGGAGAAGGTAAAGAATAGAAAGTATTGACAAGTAACCGAATAGAGTAAGTAATAATAATGCGAGAGTATGCTTCTTCTACCTACTCCCTCACCTCTTGTTGATGTGATATTCTGGTACACTCACTCACCCTTGCCTGTTGTTTTATTCTTGTGCCCTCCCTCCGAAAAACTCAGTCCCTCTCTCTACCGTATGCCTGCGCTGTTTACGCCTGAATCACTGAGTAATATTTAGAGATGCGAATAATGGATTTGACACCTGCGAGTACACTACACTACTGAGCAAGTGAGACTATAAGAGTAATCACAGTTATACATTGCTTCTATCTGCCTGTCTCGTTCTCTCTCAATACTTCTCCATCACCTCTCTCCCTCATACACGTCTCTACGCGTCTTCCCAATTATTCGCCACAGTCACGCATGCGACCAATGTGTAGATGCCGATCGGCTTCTTCTCTGTGAATGCCCGAGGAACGCAACGCAGCAGCGCAACGCCTTTTCTCCTCATTCATCGTACACTGCCTTACGTCTATGTATTATTGCTGTCTATTTACATACATACGCGTTGCAAGAAACTTCACTCCTCCTCGGGTCAAGACACGTCAACAAACAAACGCATAAATATAAAGCAGAATATATTATTCCTCCTCATCATTCGGCTTCTAGAGTCTAACGGTTTCGGCACTCATTGAAACATTTACTGCGCGCCGCCCTCAAGCAGTGCAGTCTCTTGATGACAACACGGCGAAAGACTATGACCGCAAATAGCAAATGATCATTCGATGGTAATATGCAGCCACCACTGTTTTTGTGCTCATCTGCGACGAATGTCTGGTGTCTAGGAAGTAGCTGGCTTGCAAAGCCTATGTCCCTGTCAAAACCTGCAGTGGCTTCAAGATATGAATTATCCTTCGTGGCCTTTATTTGTGCTATTTGACTTTCACTCTATTCAGCGATAATTCCGCTGACGGGACATCAATTGTGGATGCGCCGCGCAAATCGTTCTCCAAAGCTGACCTACTTAATAGCTTTCGCAAATAGAATCTAAAGTTCCAAGTCATTGAAACAGTCAGTCCAATAAACTGTTGCAGGTAGCCTACTATGCTTGGATCTGTACCTGTATACAAGGTACGTCATATCTCTTGCCTGCTTCAAACTATCCAAAGGCTCTTCGTACACTATATGATTTTGCTGAGTCTCCCACTCACTCAATCTCCTCATCATGCTCTACTCGTCTCGCAAGCAAAGGTCTTTACCAATTCTCCATACAGATACAACCATAGACCGAGCATTCTGTAGGACAAGAAGGAGATCGGTGTCTCTTCTATTAAAGGCCGTAAATTACGAGAAAGGTGGAAGATGGAAGACCTCCTTTCTTCCAGCAAGAGAAAGGCCATATAAGAGTTCTGTAAAAGAAGAGAATTCGAGAGAACTCCCCGTCGAAGAGTTCCGTAAGACAAGAGAACTCGAGAGAACTCCCGTCGAAAAGTTCTGTAAGACAAGAGAAATCAAGTGGAAGGCATTGGAGAGTTCCGTAAAACAAGAGAAATCAAGAGAAAATACCGCTGAAAAGCTTCTTGGAATAGAGAGAAATGCCATAGAAGCCTTCCATTTCTAGCAGCAAGAGAACTCCACCGATCTGTTTTAAGATACTTGGAAGAACTCCAATTGCTGATTCAACCTAGAAGGCTTCCACTCTGCTGATTCAACATGGAAGGCTTCTCTTTGCTAATTCAACAGGGAAGAACTTTTTTCTGCTGATTCAACCTGGAAGGCTTCTGTTTGCTGAATAAACTTGGAAGGCTGACCATTTGGAAGGTTGGAAGACCACCTCTGACGGGTATAAAAGGCGCCTTGTTTTTTTGGCAGGTTGTCTCTCTTTCTTTTCTTCAACTAATTTTAATAGCAACAGAGCCTACATGGCCTGCTCTGCTATACTATCTAATTAACATCGTCGTTTTCAATAGCCCGCTCTGCGTTCTTCTACGCAAACTCCAATAGACATTGCCCTGGTCTGTTGGAACGACATTACTACCAGTCTTCAAACATACCCCGGACAAGGAGCTTCGCCATCTTTGGCATGCCGGAAGCTCGTATACTGGACAGCGCACGGCCGCGAGATGCGGGATATGCTTCCCAGTGTACGACGAAGATAGCATGCGCTTTGCGGAATCTACCGTGTCCTCTGTCAATGGGGGTGTCTCTGTAGGAATCTCGAGAAGGAGTGGACTTGGCAGCTCCAGGTAATCACCGGAATCACGAAGGTCCAGAGCAAAGAAAGAAAGATTTTAAACGAATTGCTCGAGTCATACCAAAATGGTATAGGAACACCTGCACCAGCCTACTGTCAGCTTTCCCAACCCATTCTGCGGTTGTTCGGCGATAGGGTGAGATCTACAGTACAAGCGGTGCAAGCCATTCGTCCTGACTTCGAACTCCAGTTGATCCTGTTCTACAACGGAAGATGTCGAAGCTCCGGCTGCGGATCGCCCTAGACGCTCCTCCTCTGCCGACAGCAAAGGAAGCTTCCGCTGAAAATGTCCCATCGCTGTCTAGCGAAGCGCTGGCGTATGACCGATCCTACCTCTATACTCAGTACCTGGATGCAGTCTGCCGTTGCATATCGGACAGTTCATTCATCGCTTGGAGAGCTCTGGCCAGTCATCCCGACCTGAACACCGGTGCTAGCGAGCTCAACGACCTGACTGGCCAACTCGCTCGGACTCTTCTAAGCAATATCGCCAGAGTCACACTGCAGGAGATTACCCTCTTGCAATATCATCAATGAGCCCGGTCAGGAGTGTTCGAGATCAAGAACGATACGCAAACACCAACTTTGGCTGGCGGCACCTTCGAAGTCTCAAACGCGGGAATGCTCAACACGGCCATTGCCTCGACTCTTGGAATCTGGGATTCTAAGTTACGTCTTCACAAGGCAGCAACTCGATGCAGTCAAGACGACTTGCTCTAGACCTGCTCCGAAGCAATTCGCAGGCATTGGCTTTCATCTTCGTGAGCCCAGAATTCGTGAGTGATAAAGACTGCGATGCTATACAACAAGGTAGCAATCAGTTGTGTGAAGCTGACGACAATGACCCACTGTGCAACAGCTCAATGCGAGTATAGAATTGCGGGAGATTCTGTACAAGCCAGAAATCGCTGGACGGATAGAGCCAATCGTATTTGATAGCGGAACAGACATTTGTGAAGATATCTTCAAGTTTGTCATCCTCGCATCAGGACGTGCACCGTCACTGGATTGCTAAAATACTCGTAGATGCCAATGATAATAATGCCGCGCAGTGACAAGGTGGATCAATTCTTCCGGTTCCTCTGGCCCAATCTCACAATGAAGGAAGTCGCAGTCGAATGTTTGAAGAGATTCCTCTGCCTGGTACCCTTCCGCTCTCATACGCACAATCATGCTCCACTCCTGGTCGGATATTGGTTACGGTGAGCTCCTGTAGCTTCTCGGACTTCAGAATGAATGCCATGCCTTGGGTTCGGGCGTGTGCACACGCGGCCGTAGAAGCTTGGGGACAAGGCCCGCATATACAGAATCTCAGTAAAAGTTTATTAGGCGAAAAGCGCAGTCAAACGCCGAATAGGAAGTCAACAACCATCAACTCAGCAGGTTGAGCGTAGTCAATGTGGTGTTCTATGATATCTGCTGGAGGATCACCAGTTAGCTCGCCTACCACTGAGCATTCGTCATCGACGAAGCACACACCATGCAGGAGACTCTGAGTTTCAATTGAGTATAACAGATATGCGTGACAGGATCACCAGATAGGGTGCTGTACACGTGACTGACGCCGTTCCACCCCTGTCCATCGCGTTGATCTATCGATAGGGCCTGATTTCGACAAGCTGGCATGGAGCAGGCTGTGGATGCCCGTAACCCTCCTCTCCGGTACCATGTCGACTGAATGCATCGAGCATATCAGTCGAACGTTCATGCTGACCATGAACTACAACATGGATCTTCCGCATGCTGGACCGAAATCTTGTAATCAAGATAGTCAAGATAGTCAGAGGAGGTGCTGTGATCAGATGGAATACCCCGCTCTGCATCGAAGCAGAAACGGCTGACAAGCCAAAATCAGAGCTGGTCGTGCAGCATCTGCGAGCTCTGGCCGGGCTGCCAGGCGGCGAGGTCAGCAGCATAGTATAGTGAGTGGGCAATCTTCCACCGTGATTTAAGTACAAGTAGAAGACTAACGAAGACTTTGCTCTGATAGCAGGCACAGGTGAGAACTACATCATCCACTGCGTCATTACAGAGGCTTACTTACTGCATTGGGGTGATGACACTCTTGGTGGTACATCAAGCAACGTAGGACTAGGCAAGAGCAAACTCGTCTCGTGCATGGTCGCACTATCATTCGTAGCGACCACGGTATGCATCACTCCCAAATGACTCTCCCCGCACACGAAGCTCGCAATCTCCTTCCAAGCGACGTGCCAGTACTACTCATGCACGGAAGGATGGCCGAAGAGGATAAGGCAGCCGCAATCGGCTTGATCAATGCACAGGTTATCGCACTCGGCGCCATATACATGAGCCCTGAAGCAGTGAGTATTCTGTCGAATTTCCAACCAACTTGCCTCTCCAGGAGCTAATATGCAGTGCTTCGTCGTCAGCTATCCTGTTGTGTACCGCTCAGAGTTGCACTGGTAAAGGCAGCTATGGCATAGCCTGCACCACGACCATACTCCTGACAGTCAAAAGGCTTGCGCATGTGCGAAATGTTGTAGACTAGACTACAAAGAATCAGCACCAAATAGAGTTTCGTGGGAGCGTGTCGTCACACAAAGTAGAAAGGGCCATCTCAGATGCTGCCGCTCAGTACGCGACTTGCAGATAGGTTCATCAGGCTCTCTTGTCTTCTGATCTGCTAGTTCTTCAAGGGGTGTCACAGTCAGAGCGCTTCACTGCATCAAGATAACGAGCTCGTCCGCCTCGTCGCGTCGATCACCTCGCCGAACTGGAACTCACAATTGTTGCAACTCGTGAATTGTAAGGTCGTCAAGACCTACACTACTACAGAAACTTAGCTGAATATTCGCATGTCCATTCGTGTGTTACATCATGCCTTCGCCACCTGTCAGGAGTACTTTACTCCTCCATCATAATGACAGATCTACAGCAAGAGGCGGAACGCCCTCTAGAAGGCTTCGTAGTACCTCACCCTACCTCGTGTGATTCATCCTTTCCTCCAGATCAGCCCGGTCGAGGAAATACAACATGGCACACTCTGGTGTCTTCCTCAATTACTCGCTCCAATGCATTGAGCGCAGGTATAGCAGCTGCACCTACCGGAAGTGGCTTCCTGGCTTGCCATCGTCACGAACAGGCCGAACTTTACTACATCCTAGCTGGCGAAGGGGAAGTAAGCATTAATGGAGTCAAGCACCAAGTCAAAGAAGGAGACACAGTCTACATCCCCGGAAATGCGGAACATGGTTCCAAGAATACCTCCGAAACTGCCGAATTGAAGTACCTATATGTCTTTCCTACCGATGCTTTCGAAGACGTTCGTTATCGTTTTACACACGAACAAGGAGAGTCTCTCTGACTGCAATGACCTTAGCTAGTAGAAACCTCCCCTGACGAGGCCTTTCAATAAGTATTGTATATCACAAGCTTTGTGGCTGAACTGTTCAGATGCCTAAGTGCAGCGTGTAGTAGATGATGTTATATCATTACATAACGATACACGAATTGAACTCCCTTTACGAAAAGCAAAAGGCGAATAAACGGATCCTCGTACAAGCCACCCTCTGACTGAATGTTCACTAAGCAAGCTGTCCATTTCGACCCTTAAAATCAGTCTTTACCCCCGATAAATCCCCCCCCCCCCCCCTCCTTTGCTAAGCCTGGTGCTACAAGCTATAAAGTGCTAAAGCGAAGCTACTATGCTTGCCACTACCAACGAGAGCGCGAGTGTCAGACCTAGATTCGAAGCTGTATTCGCCGTATGCGCCGATGAAGCAGCAGCAACAGCTTGACCATTGACTGATATAGCGCCATTATTTGCAGTGATACTTGCACCAGATTGAGTTGATGTGCCCCTCAGAGTAGCAACAGGGAGAGTAGATTGAGGTCCAACTTGGCCAGATCCAATCATGACATCTACACCTATTGAAGGTACTCCGTTGACAACCACAAATAGTAGTGCCGGACCAGGTGCCATTACTGATGGATTAGGTGGCATTTGTTGCGAATGCAGCGTAGCACTGCCATCTCTGTGCAATGTCCAGGAAGAATCAAGCTGTACCATTCGCATTCCCATGTTCATGGCGTGCGTAGAGTAGCCAGTGCGCATAATGACCACCGAAGCGGTATCGATGAGTGTTGCATTATTGCTGAGATCTGAAGCGCTGAGTTGAATGTCAAAAGAAGGTCCTCCGTATGTAAGATTTGAAGGCAGCCCGCGTGGTTTAGGCCTTGGCCTATCGAAGTATTCAGGGTAGAACATCTCTACTCTATATTCAGTAGGATAAGTATATCTTGTTCCCTTTTCGTCTACGAAGCCTCGATTTGGGATGTAGTCAAAGTTTGGATTTGAGCCGGCGATAAAGACAGATCCGTCGGCCATCAAGGTTGCGCTTGAATGGTAGCCTCGAACAACTTGCATAGGTCCCATGTCCGAAGGTCTTTGCCATCTTCTGCCGGAACTTGCGTTGGGATCATAATATGATGGTTGCATCATCGGATCATCGGCGTAGGATTGTCCCACAGCCCTGTTGAAGTGCAAGAGTGATCAACTTCACTGCTCTATGTAGCAAAAGGTGCAGACTCACCAGCTCATGTTGCCGTAGCCAGCAGTGCCCTTGTTCATACCATTCGTATGGAAAAGCTTCCCATTTGGCAGAATGACAAATTGGCCCATTGTGCGTCCCTCAGGAAGAGGATCTACGGAACACAGTCTCTATCAGTCCACTACTTCATCCAGCGGTTAAATTGAAACGTAATCAAAGCTCACCTTCTTCCTTCCATCTTGGCGACACGTCAGGCGTAATTGACACGCAAGACTCAACAGTAGGAAAAGAAACAATGTTCCAGTTTGGGCTTGTCATCCATTGATTCGGTTGGAGGTCTGTTCCGCCACAGAAGAGCATGGTAGCTGTCCAATTGTTCGCAGGTGTGAGCGGGAGCATGGCTGTAGCTGCTGATGCTGGATAGACTCGAACGGCATGAGGGATATCTGGTAGAGCATGTTCGACGTTGTTCTGCCAGTCGAAGACTTCGGCTTTGAGATTGGATTGAATGAGAAGATTGCCAGATGGTAGGAGCCAAGTGAGGGGATATCTAGAAGGAGATAGAGAGCGATATGTTAGTCTAGGTTTGACAGTTGTTGCAACTTTGGCACTGTGGCTTACAGATTGCACGGCAAACTCTCAGCCAAGATGTTCAAGCCAACTTGCGGGCCTTTCGTAGGGAAGTATTCGATAGTCGGATTGTCATAAGGTCTAGCATTGACATAGCCACCGTCTCTCATGCCACCAATCTGGAGCATTCCACAGAGCAATCAGCATCTACTAGCGCTCTATCTTTGGTAGGGCTACACTCACAATGATAAGCGAGCCATCCTGCAATGTCTCTACTGTAGGATACCACCTCTCCGATTGCATCCGTGCAGCATTGGAGGCTGTCCATTGACACGTCGAGTCGGTACAAGGGTTGAAGAGTCGAATAGCGGTACCACCAGCATAGGGTTGATATGGTCCTTGTCCTTGAGCTACTTCTCTGCCTGTATTGCCGTAAAAGAAAGCATTCCAAACAAGGCAAAGTCAGCGAGGCTGTCTCGACAACTAGTGCTGGCGAGGAGGGAGAGCGCACCTCCATAGCCGACTGCTTTGTTACCACCGAAGACAGCCCATGTCCCATTGCCAAGTAGGTTACCTCCTGTATTTCACAAGTCCAACATTGGCTGAAAGTCAGCTAGGTCTCTCCACCGGGCAAGATTGCTCCACGTTGAATCTGCCATTCAAACCCACCTGCGCAGAAGGTGTTGGTGACTACATCTTGTGTTCTGTAGGTGTTGGTTGTTGTATCATACTCTGTTGCCCATGCTAGGATCGAAGGGCCATGTCAGCAACTAGCCGCTCTGTATGCAAGCAGGCAGCCCGTCGGACAAGCTGGCTGTTGTTCTGGCTTCCAAACTCCGCCATACGCCTCACTTACCTGGATGACCATTCACACGGGCGGGATTGTTCTCGACTTTGTCAAGAATGTAGACCTAAGCAGTCATACGGGGTAATGAGAGTATGTCAGTCCCTCGTGCTCCGCTGTCAAAGCTCGCCATGCATTCCTGACTATCTTGCCGAAAAAGCGTGATCGGACAGGAGAGCACTTCTCGGCAAGTGTAGCTGGAGCTCCACAGTAAACAGTCACTGCAGATTCATTCGCTCACCTTGTTGCCTGCACCTCGGAAGAGCTGTTGGGCAGAGACACCAGTGACCCCGGTGATGTTGAATGAGTTGGCTCGCTGTGCTTGTGCTGTTGTTGAAGCGAGGATCAATCCAGCTAGGCAGATGTTGACAATGTGTGATTTGGAGATAGTGGCGGACTGCCTTGAGCTTGAGGATGAGACTTGAACAGGCATGATTGTGAATTTAGGAAGCGTCCCAAGCGGAGAAGAGCAACAGGACTCTGTCTATCTCTCTTCACTCCTCCGTCTTGTGCGAAAGTGGGCGTAGGGCTGTGGGCGCCTTCTTGTTTCCTGTGCGTGCTGCTTGTCCGCTAGGTATAACTTCCCACGCAGGCTTCAGTCAAACCCGGTGGACTGTCCACCGCCAAAGCAAGCGAGCAAGAGTACCACAGTTTACGATAGTCCAGAGACAAGCTACATAAGATGATAGTGTGTCACCCACTTCTGTGCTCCAGCCTCTTCGCTCCATTCTCAGGTCAGTTGCCACCATCAAACACCTTGCGATGGGATCCCTGCCTGCATTCCTCATTCTTGAGTAATCCGCTCAAGTTGCTTGAACAAGGGCGAAACTTGGCTAGACGGTATCTTTGTGGAAGATGATCTTCACAACAAGCGAGTGTATGATTACAAAGTGCTCCTTTCGCTAGGATGGTTCACTGCCAGCAGTTCACAAGGTCAAAGAAAGGCCCCGTCAGAATGAACCGAACCGAAATGGCAGTGATCGTCACTGTTTAGACAGAATATTTGAACAAAGTAGCGTTTGCTCGCCTATAGCAGGGTGATATATTTCTACAGCAACCAGTACTTGCATCTACGGCCATACCAAGCAAAAAGCACTGCATCCCGTCCGATCTGCAAAGTTAAGCTGCTTAGGGCCTCGTCAGTACTATGGTGGGGGACCACATGGGAATCCGAGGTGCCGTAGATCTTTTGCTCGAGCGAGCTCTGGTATCTTCTTCTTGTTTTGCTCCTCTTCCCAGCTGAAGGGCATGGCATTATTGTACCCATCTTTCCTTTTGATGCGTGTAGGTCTTCGCATACTAGTTGTGCGGGTGTCCAGCGTCAGCAGCTGCCAGAGCCCTCCTTCAGGACGAGATACGTGCATGAAAGGGCAGTTTTTGCAATAAAAGTCCCCAGGGCAAACACAGTGCATAGCTAGAGCAATAAAACTGACACGTCGCTCATCAATTGAGGTCTCCCCACTTTCACTGATAAGCGGAACCATTACTTGCAGTGCAGCGGTGCAGAATTCTATAAACCTCAATCATAATAATACACCACAGGTAGAGGAACAATGAAAATGGTAAGAATGAAACAGAGGTAATCGGAATGAAATAGATCTCGGTATTTTGATATGCATTGAATGAGACCGAATTGTCCAGTCTTGTAGAGCTGTAATTTGAAGTTTCTGGCATTGGGCTCGTGTGTATTGTTAAAAGCGGGTTCAGGGGCGAAGATTCTGCATATGTCTCTTCACTGCTCAATGAATCTCAGGACAAAGTTGATAATGACGGCAGCTGTAGATGTCAAAGCGAGCAATCAGATCTTGTAACACTCGAAGAAGAAGAAATCAAGTCATATGGGTGAGCCACTCACCCAGTAACGAAATACACAAGCAAGTAGGTCCCAATCTATCGTCATACGGTCCACTTCCTCTCTTGCGTATCGCATTCGCACGCCAGTTGTACGTGATCAAAGCGTAGATCATGACTGCCATACTGACCAGTGTAAACATGCCAGCTGAGATCTTGCCTACTTTATCTCCAAAATTGAGGAGACCAATTGATAGACCTGCTAGGACTACTGTGAAATTGAGCCATGATAAGAACGTACGTCTGAAGAAGAACAGCATGGTTAGGTTGTTGTTTGGGGTAGGTATTGCCTTAGCAGTCATCTTCAAAAAGCAGGTCGGGCAGACACGAGCAGTGTGATGTGTGCTCGGCCCTCTCTGAGCTTGCGATGTGCTGTGCTGCATCAGAAGAGAGGAAGACTCACTCATTCGCAAAGAAGACCTTGGGCTCCACTCTGTATGACCGATGAATGCAAGGGTCAAGAGAATCAACGATATCAGCACTGACCATTTCCATATGTGTGTCATTTTGCAACAATCCCCCGATCAAAGGTGGTGGTTCACTCACCTGACAGGGAGAGCTATACGCTTCGTATTGCTTGAGCGTTGAAGCAGAGGTTGAGTAGACATGGTGGAGAGATAAGTAGTTGGAAAGGATTAAGTTGAGGTCGGAATGCTGGTATCAAAGCAGTGTTGATGAGCGCTCGACGAGGATGACGGGAGGACTACGTCGCTGAGAGGAGGTCTTGGTGGATCAGGGCAAGACGAAGCTGGGAACACACTGCGATAGAAGGATGGCGGTCAGTAGATGAGCATATCACAGATAATACTGATAGAATTGCGCACCTTCTCTACCTCTAATTGGGAGCACAGGCAGTTTCTTGTATGAATTGATTGATGATGTCGGTCCCGCTTGATCTGTGGGATTACTCGTGAAAGGCTGGGCTAAGACACCTGATAGCGGTACCAAGCAGTAGCTCTTGAGTGCGCTTATGCAGCTAGCTAAAGTATGCGACTATGCAATATGAACTGTCGTCGTTGATGCGGCAATGTCGAACCCTTTGAGACTGCCATCCTTGATGCTCTGCACCCAGAATTCTCGATCACCCTCACCACGAGCACGTTCGTGGAGTTCTGCAGGCGGAAGCAAGCCAGATACCGATAAGCCGACCTAGTGTGAAAGAAGCAAGAACACCATAGTAGTAGCGGTAGTTCTTGAGATAGCCATGAACATCAGGAGGGCCACGGTACGCTTGTCTGTCTTTTGGAAGATGAGGCTCGTCGAGGTGTAAATGGAAGCTGAACTGTCCTTTGTGGAACCGCCGTTGCAGGTCGAAGACCTCATCGCAATGCAGCATGCAAACGTGATGAATCTGCCTGAGAACTACAACATGAAGTATTGTGCGTGCAGCTCTTGCCTGTCTCTGCTGCTGTCTTGCTGGTCCTGGTTGATGATGCTGATTTTGGATTACCATGTCTCGTAATTATGCTACCAGACCTGTATCACGCCCTTACATGGCCGCAGCTATCCTACGTTGCTGAGCAAGATGGCAAGATAGTCGGATACATCTTAGCGAAGATGTGAGCTTGCCTTGATTCTGGCTTTCCATGCCCTACGACCGGATCTAATCTTGAGACTGTCGAACCTTTCAATAGGGACGAAGATACTACATTACCACCACACGGTCACGTCACGTCCATCAGCGTGTTACGCTCATATCGAAGATTAGGAATAGCGAACAAGCTCATGCTGCAATCGCAAAGAGCGATGAAGGACACCTACAAAGCACAGTACATCTCGCTGCATGTACGAAAGAGCAATCGAGCAGCCTTGGGATTGTACAGAGACACGCTGGGCTTCGAGACGAAGGATATTGAAAAGAGTTATTATGCCGATGGAGAAGACGCATACTACATGTCATGTGAGTTAAAGGCTGTGCCTTCACAGTGAATGTCTATAGTGTACCAGCGGTATTCTGATCTCGCTTTGCATGTCCTACAGGTAACCTGTAACTTCGGCCACCAAACCGTCACAAAACGTTGTACCGCACCTTACTCGCATCAGTCTGATATCCAAATCGTTCAATCCACACTGTAAACTATCTACCGGTGTCTTGCAGCATCATTGACACATCTAAATCGACAGGACTCTGGCAGTTAACAGACCCCGAAAAAAGGCCGATCGGTTCGGCTCTCAAGGCCAGTCGCCAAATCTCTTTCAACTCGCGTAGCATGGGCTTGTTGATGAACAGTTCTGTTCATCCATACTTTAGCAACCAAGACATCTACTTGCTACCATGTATTGAAGGGAAACTTTATGCAATTGCAACAAAGCAAAGTGAAGGCGATCCTGACCGGAAAACGGAAGGGTCGAGCTAGTTATACTAACCGCCGGCCACAGGATGATATCTTCTTCCCGAAAAGTGTCGCTCGCTGATCGGCACTACTACCGCATCTTTCTCACACACTAGCTTAATTCTACAAAGCACTCATAACGCATGGGATGTCGTCGGCATCTACCTTACATGCGAGAAGCCGCATAACCGGCCGCATGGACTACGCTGGATCTGTCTTTAAAGCAGGATAATGTGTTTTAATCCGCCAAGGCACCGGCATAGTAAAGCGGGGCTCCTTTCCGGTACTCCATACACTAACGCTCTGCATATGTAGATCAGCCTTGAAGTTCCTGCTTCTCTCCTCGCTTTGTCCAGACTTCTCCATCTTCCTTCCATACCGTATCATATCTTCACCCCCTCCCGGACCGCTTCATACAGAATGAAGCTGCTCTCCGCTACCCTGGTAGCTCTCGCTACTACAACATCGGTAGTCCTGTCAAGTCCGGTAGCTCTTGCAGACACTTCCATATTCGCCAGGAACAACGATGGCAAAGGTTAGTCCCTGAATCCTGGTGGGGCAGATGGCCTGTGCTAGAAGTTACAACTGACTTTCCGGTATACCAGGCCCAATTGTTGATTTGGGACAAGGAGGAAAGTACCGAGGAGTCCTCCAGGTATGTATTAGCAAACTATAGCTAGGCCCTTTTAGACGTAGGCAGCTCACGCCACGAACCTGCACAGAACGACGGCAAAGTAGAAAGCTGGAAAGGTATTCCATACGCTGCTCCCCCTGTCGGAGACTTGCGCTTCAAAGCTCCAAGGTACGCACTTGCAACTTGCTCAGCTCCAATCTTTACATGGCTGAAATGCTTTCACTATTTCTCAGAGCGCTCGCTAAGCAGAGCTCGGAGATCCAGGACGTCACGGAAAATGCTCTTGTAAGCCGCATGCATTTGACAAACTGGAAATGAGTCCATGTTGAATATCTAAACTCTCTACAGCGTTGTGTGCAATTCACAAGAAGCCCGGCCAATATCGTCGGACCCCGTGCAGGACCCGGTCAAGAAGACTGCGTGAGTTTATGAAGGTCCTCTTCATTTGGGAGACAGTAGACTGATTCCCCTCAGAATAGTTGAAACTTTGGGTCTGGAAACCCGCTTCCGCCAAAGAGGGTGATAAGCTGCCTGTCATGGTGTAAGCCTTTCCTTTGTTGACCGACTTGCATGAATTCATTGACTCACGCAATGTCTTTATGTCCAGCTACACCCATGGTGGTGGTCTGCAGTTCTCTGCTGCTCCAAACAACGACTTTAGCGACTGGGTATCTCAAGACCAAGGATTCATCGCAGTCAACATGGGTTATCGGTAAGTACACTGGATTTCGAAGCACATGCTTCGAATGAGCATAGCTGATTGACCATCGTATAACTAGCTTGGGCGCTTTCGGGTTCTTGGCTAGTACCGAACTATTAGATGAGGGCGAACACGGCAATGCCGCCTTCTTGGATCAGAGAGCCGCCTACGCGTGGGTAAAGAAGTACATCCACAAATTTGGTGGTGACGGTGACAAGATCACAATCATGTAAGTGTGCTTCTGTCACTTGGCCAGAGGCTACGCTCGACTGACATACACAAAATTGCTTCTCATAAAGGGGTCAGAGCGGTGGTGCGCAGGCTGTCTTGTCACAGATGGTACTATACGACGGAAAGGTATGCAAGCGCCATCAGCCCGGCTCCTTCTTGTTTCGGAGCTAACTTTCTCTTCTGCAGGACGTGCCCTTCCGAGCAGCCGTGCCTCGATCTTCAGGTCAAGCTGACTCGCGAACTTTCGAAGAGCACAAGGTAAGCGGGGCAAGCATGATCTCGATCTTTCTAATGCTCACATGGGCTTCCTGCAGGCGAGAGAAGCTGCACTTGCAGCTGAATTAGGCTGCTCCGACAATCAATCTCAGCTCGAATGCTTCCGAGCCGCAACACCAGACCAATTTGTCGACGCTGCTCTGGCTGTCACCGCAGCGGAAGACGAAAATGGGTACGTCAGCTCTTGTCACCTATCGGTACTATACCAATCCTGACATGTCATCTGCTGCAGAGTCTCGCTATATGGAGGATACACTGCTACAATTGATGGCCACACGCTCACCGATACCACAACCAACTTGTTCCGATCTGGCAAAGTCGCCAAGATCCCCGTTATCGTCGGAGCTGTCACACATGAAGGCAACGCTTTCGCCGAAGGCCCTGTTCAAGATCCCGCTTTCTTTGCAAGCCTAGGTCTAACCGCGGAGCAAGCTGCTAAGGCTGCGACTCTGTACCCTGTCAACGATACCTTTGCCGATTTGTAAGTAGCAACCGCAGAGGTAGCAAAGCATGCATGTGCTGACCTCTTCCATGCAGCACCGGCCAGGGCAACTTCTTTGTCAACAACGCTCGAGCTGGCATTGCTGCTTCCGGCGAGAACGGTTATCACTGCACCTTCCGCCTGCTCGGCGATAGTTACCAGAGGCTCGGCTGGGGCAACGTATGGGCTAGTCGCTTCGAGGCACCTAGTAAGCTGGCCGTCACGCTATCACACCAGCCATCGCAAGACTGATTAAGTTTCTCAATTAGCTGTCGCCACAAAATATGCCGCAGATGCTCCATATCCTCTTGCGCCTGTTCTTCACTCTGCCGACAACTCCTATCTCCAGAATGCCACAGCTGTCATGACAGACTTTGAGCGACCAGTAGCTTATGAATGGCGTGCCTTCATCAGCAGCTTCATTAAGACTCTCGAGTAAGTGCCCTAAACCGAGACCTTGCGATAACACCGTGCTAAGCTGTCTTCTGCAGCCCAAACACATACAAGCTGAAATCGGCCAAGCCATGGCTTCCATACGGAGCTGCTGGGCCCGAGCATCAGCTTCGCTTTGTCACTCGCTTCCAGTTCGAGTCCAACGCAGCCGATTACGCTCCAACCGGATCGCAAGTGGAGATAGCCAACCGACCTCAAGTCGAGAGATGCGATTTCTGGCAGTCTGACGAGGTCGTGGCCCAATTACACAAGTAGAAGTCATAGATGATATATAGGAAAGTCAGAGTATCAAAAACAAACAACCAATACACGCTCTTTACTACCAAATCCAAGCCTTTGTCAGTCCATACAGCATTCAGGATGTCATAAGATGCAATATAGGGAAACCCGGGAGTAGCCTCGTGAACTTTTCAATGAAAAGAAGTCAACTATGCAGTCTACTTTGGCATAACGGGATGCTTGAACTCTCTAGTCTTCGTCTACATCGTCCTCACTGTCGTCGCTCATGTGAATTGTCGGCATAGGTGCATCGTCATCGGAAGTGTCGGAGTCTTCAGGCTTGTCCCATTTCACTGCAGCCAACTCCGCCTGTCGCCCTCCTGAGAAATGTCGCTCCGGCTCTTCCTCCTCGTGGATTACGACTTCGCTTGCCTGCTGTACCGGCTTCAATTGTTGAAGATTGGAGACTTCAGTCGTGCTCTCGAGTCGTCTTTTGCTAAATGAGCCCACCGCCTCGGGTCTATCAAAGGTTCCTAGGGCCATCCCTCCGAAATCTGGACTTCCCGCTTCAAGGTCGTCTTTTTGCAGAATTACTTCCGTGAGCTGCGTGGATGATGTCGCCGTTTTACCGAAGGCAACAAAATTGACGTCTTTGGCAGACGGTGCAGCAGAGGATTTGAATGTCGTAGCCCGAGTCTCCAGCGTTGCAGGCTTATCCATCGACAAACCAGCGGACTGGAAGCCATTCAGGGTTGCTTGCGCATTTTGCACGGACGGACCATCTTGCGCTTCCTCGTGGACCTCTGCGTAATTCGCCGCAGGCTCATCTGTCTCCACATGGACGACCTCCTTGCCAAGCACTGATCCCCCTGTCAGGTCGCGGGTTGCTTGCCTCAAGGCAGCACTCTTGACTAACGGCGGGACGACCGGCCTGATCATATTGTCAACCATACCAATAGCTTGTGTGCATATGTTCCTGCCTTCTTCATCTAATATAGGAGATTGCAAGCCCTGTTCGAAAACAGCAAGGGCGAGTTCGACAGTCCCATGGGCCTCTTTCGCGATGGTCTGCAAGGTAGCGTGGAGACATCGAAGTATGATCGAGCGGATAGCAGGGCAGAAAGAAAGTCCTTCGCTAAGCAATGCATTTGGAGCATAATCTGGGATAGCGTTGAGGAATTGGCCTGATAAGCCGTATGCCAGGAGTAGTCGGAGGGTTTGGTTGAGCAGCGCAGCGGGGAACAGCCATGCACCGTGCAGGATAATCCGATGAAGGGCTGCATACGAGCGTAAGAGATTCTGATCAGCAACATACAACTACGTGCTTCAGGTGTGAACACCGCCTACAAGATAGAGAGTGGTTGATGAGTTCGGCTTCAGCAAGACTAGTCCGTCTCCGGCCCGACATGACCTGATCGGCCTCGAACAATTTGGCACGCTTGGTCTTCCTACTGTCCTGCTTCTGGCCTGATTTACTGCTGTCATTCGTGGAGATGGCCTTGCGACCTTCCTCAGGATCTACCAGAGAGGCAGCGTCACGAAGTATCGCCTGGACAATCTTTGTGATAGGCCGAACCGCCTCATCCGGATGTACTGGAACATGCTCTACTATGAGCGAAGAAACAGCAAAGAAGGTATTGCGGACAGGCCTGTGGAAATGAATATGTGAGCGCAGCCCGCCGGTCATCTTCGGCAGCGATAGTCCACTTACGAGGCCGCAGGGTATGAGCCTTCAACGAAGGACAGCAAGGTCAGAAGCTGTGTCGACTCTCCGGTCAGATGTACACCAGCACTACATGATATCAGACCATCAGCTTGTGCCTAGCACACTTGGACATTATGCAGCTTACCTGGTGACAATCTGTGCGAGTAGTCTGCATGCGTTTGTGTGAAGGATAGGCAATAGGCCGATTTGAGCAACCCGAAGCGCTGTATCGTGGCGTTCCTTCAATGGTGAATATACGGTCAGGTTCAGCATCCGCTGACACAGCTTAACGAGAGTTGCAATTGGCACAGGCACAGGGCGCTCCGTGGGTGTTCTGAGAAGGAACTTGACCTCAGCCTGATGTACCCGGACGCGCCCACTGAGACGGGGAACTCACGCAAGCATGTGTATAAGCACATCGATCAGAGCATGTAGACGTTTTCGCGATGCATGTAGGCTCTCAGCTTGTCCTTGTAGGCCTGTATTGCTTGACGTGCTAGCAATAGGTGGCATGTCCAGAGGCGCGAGACTGGCGACCACACCTTGTTCTGTGAAGACCACAAAGCGATCAGCTCGCAAGCCCATGCACAGTAGGCTGGACCTTACCTTCTATCGTGGTCGATGCTAGTGTATGAAGCAGCAGATGTACGCTTCCACAAATGCTCTCGACGGTCTTCCTCCAGCTCTGTCCAGCTTGAGCTTTACCGGCAACAATGTATACGCTACCTAATAGTCTAATAGCGGATCTGGACGCCGCTACCAGGGTCTCATCCGCAGACCAGGTACATAGCAGGCCAACGGCAACATTTTGTATGTGCTGAGACAGAGGTCGTAAAGGAGATGCGGAGATGACGATAAGTTCGCTGAGGAAGTCAAGTGCTGCAACACGGGTCTGATAGATGGGACAGTAAGTCAATGATTCGAAGCAACAGTATTGCGCATCACCACGCCTTACCTCGATATCACAGCCCTCGTTACCAGCACAATTGAGGAGTGCTTCGCCGAACTTCCTGACGGCACCAGCGTTGGCAACCTCTCTAGCGAACTCTGGTAAGAACCTTGCTTTGTCAAAGGAATACAGAAGGAAGTCTGCTGCTCCTGCAAAGCTATCGAGAGACGCTGGGTTTTTACGCTACATTCCACAAAAAAAACGTGATCGGACTGCTTCAGTATGCTTGCATTGCCAGGCGTTCATCAAGTAGGCACTCACCGATACGACAGCCAGAGCTGCATTGAACCAAGCTCTTGCATTCTGAAGGTACAGAGATTCAGACTGTTGAGCGGTCTGCAAGGCCAGCTGGAAGCCAGTAGCTTGAGCTCCAGCAATTTTCGAGCCCGTCAAGGATGTTATGCGAAGATTCCACCTGAGGACACATTATCAATTAGCCCGGTGACCAGAGTGATAAGATCCCAACTCACCTATGGATGGCACTTTGTGCTTTCTCACTACTTATAGCCTCCTTGTCGGCTTCTGAGACTAACTGAGCATGATCAACTACGTCCAGCACGGGCGTAGAAACGTGAATTGAAGCAGCAAGCTCGTCGGCCACAAGCTGATGATTGAGGATGTACAGCAGCTGCGAAGACGGGCTGACGATTGTGCTGTCCATATTTGACGTGATTGCAGTGATTGCAGCAGACGTAAGGCATAGGCAGGCGCTTGGATATCCAGCGTACAATTCTCGATCATCCTCGTGCGAAAGTATGCACAGATATTTACAAGACATATGACCGAAACCTAACAACGAGGCATGCTATGATTTTACTAAAAGATACTTATGGTAGGCACGACTGCTGAGGATGCGGTGGACAACGAGAATTACGAGGAACGATGGACTGAAAATGATATTACGGTAATGTCACGCGCATCTGTGGCTAACGCAACTGAATGTCTCCAGAGCTGGCTTCCGCGATGTCATCATTACGATTCATGCTGCTTTGAGATAGCCTACTACTCCGCTTTGGCTTCTGTAGATCTTCATCCTCTTCTTCATCCTCCTCTGTTCTTGTTGCAGCCTCTCCACTCCACCACTTCAGTTCAACGGCGCTGGACAGACGTTTCATCATTGAAGGTCTAGAAGGGTGAGAAGCTGAAGCGCGAGGCTTCTGTGGTGACGTTGTATTGTCTTGACTTGGTCGCCAACGATGGACGCTTTCCAACTTCTCCTGCCTTAGACGAGCTTGCTCTAGCTTCTCTCGTTCTATACAAAATCACGGCGTTAGCGTTCGCGAGCCAAGTAGACATCACGCTGACTCGAGACGTGCAAAGGACAGCACGACACTCACCTGCTACAGCTTCTGGACTGTCTTCAGGAGCAAGTGGTGCGAACAAACCTGTACACGGTGGAAGCAATCTCGACGTCAGCGATACAAAACAACAAAGCATGCAGACAGCTGCATCACTTTGCGTTTACTTACCACTCCGCGTAATGAACTGACTCCAAAACCATCCCTTCTTCTCTTGCTGTGGCTTTGGAGGGGCTTCTACATCTGCAGATGACTCCCTTGTGTCTGCTGTGCTCAATCCATCGTCCATGCGCGGACTGTTCAGCGCCGCCACTGCGCCTGTAGCTGCACTCGTTGAGGAAGAGCCAGATGATGATGCGCCTGCTGGCTGCTGTATAGATATGCTTGACATGTCGAAAGGATGGTGGAGCACTGTTTTGTGAACCTGCGAGATGATGCAACAAGCAGAGACGCGCTCTTCATGCGAAAACAGAAAGCTGTCATAGCATAGCGATCGGTCTCGACGGAGGCTGGAGGCTACCAGCAGGTTCATCCATGGCGACAACTGCTGCTAGGTGAACTACTAATACTATTAGTTGATGTACATGGGCTAAAGCTCATCTAATGGCTACAGGCGGATCTTGGCAACCGGGTATGAAAAGCAACCTCTTTACCACTATACAGGATGATGCATGCAGTTTGCTACTACATGCAACTACCTCCTTGCGGTCGGTTTGTCATCGCCAAAGACCTGGTCAAAAGTCTTCTTTGGGTATTTGTCGTAATCAGCACGAAGCTGTATGTATGGTCGAAGCAGTTTCCTATCGACCTTCCGCAGATTTTCGGCATCCAAGAAGGATCCCAGTACTTCCACTTGCACTTCGAAAAGCTTGCCCAACTGTCTGAGCATCTCGAAACGTTCTGTTATTATCGGTATAGCGAAAGTGGACATGGCGTCTTGATACGCTGCAAGATCTTTGGTAAGGAGAATAGTGCCCAAGTCACCGACTGGGAACTTCTTGAAGTGTTCGAGCAGTAATCTAAGAGTTACCAGTCTCAGCCTTTCCGTACGACAACTTAGCAACGACCGGTCAAGCTCACCCATGGAAAACGATGCCAATGTCGGTCAGAAGACCCTCCTGATTCTTGCCCGACAAGCTTGCGAGAACGACTTCTCGCACGCGAAGCATGAAGTTGCAACATGCGGCGCAAGGCTCGGTCCGTTCATTTTCAAAGAGATTGGCATCTGCCTTTGGCTTAAAGTCCATCTTCTTCTGTCGTGAAAGCAACGTTGATAGCCAGTTCGTAATAGCTGCAGGAAACACAAGTAAGCCGTCGTTGACAAGCCACAGAACGTAGAAGAGACACACCATCTGTTGTCCTTTGCTCAAGCTCGTTTATCCGGTTCTCTATCCGCGACATACTTCCAGAATTATAGGCTGACATCTCACGCCGTATAGCGAGAGAGCTACCCGCGAGAGGCAGGATAGCCGTTGAAACATAGCGTTGCCATAGTTGAACAGCAAGGTCGACTTCTCGGATAACCTTCAAGCAGTCAATCGGAGGTTGTGTCTTGCCGTCCGATGTTGACACGAGTGAGATAGCCGTATCGAGGGCCGTTTCCAAGTAGCCTTGTCCGAAGCTGTCACCTAACACTCGCAACAAAGCAAAGGCGTTCTTGGGTGCCTCCGACGCAGGCGACAATTCCAACATACGCCCGACTGCTTCAGCATGCCATCTAAGCATGCGCTCGGCTGTTGCTAGGGAGATTTGACCATCTTCGTCTGTCAGATTCAGGAGGTCATCACCATTTGAGGCATTTCCATTGCTACTATCCCGTAGTCCCAGCCCTCCTGGCGGTGACTTGACACTCGGGCTCGCTGCTTCGCCGCTTTCCCTGCGCTTCTCATTGGTGTTGATCCCGCTGAGCTTCATCAGCTGCTTCAAGCCACGAGCACCTTCATTCTGCATAGCTGATGCTGCTGACGTAGCCTTGTCAGTAACATTTGCGTTCTGAGCCGCCGTGGTAATCTTATCCACCATTCGGTCAAACATGTTACTGCCCGTGGCTTTAGTCTTAGAGTGTAGTCGATGCCACCGGGTAAATTTGACAAGACAGCCAGCATATAGCTCTGACAAGCTCTTCTGTTCTCGGTCGATGTACTTGTCCAGGTAAGGAGAGAATAGCTCTGCTAGCGCGAGATCGAGAATCAGAGTACTACTTGCAGTCCCGCTTCCTAATGTTGAGGTGTTTCCAGACAGGACAGACACTCCTGCTAGGGCTTGCTGATCCGCGGTTGCATTCGACCCAGCAGGTCCACTCGAAGCAGACTTGAAGAAATCAAGAGCTTTCACGTCTTCGACTAAGGCATTTGTCGAGGAGCGTGCGAGGTAAATGACTCGGAGGAAGGCTAGTGTGGAAGAGGAGGCTGTGGTTTCAATGATTGATTCGATCTGAGCTTGAATGACTTGAGCAAAGACACGTTGGAGGAAGCTTTGCATGACTATGTAGGGATTGGGAAAGACTGCTGTGATGATCTTGCCTTCTTGCCCCACTGTTACTCTAATTTCGTCGTATAGGGCGCTCAGTCCAGGCTCGCTATGTGGAGCAGGAGCGTCGGGGTCCGGCAAGCTGTCCCATCTGTGCCCGCCTTACAGTCAGCGAGTGAACAGTCACAGAATAACTTATGCGTGACTCACATTGGACTCGCTGTAATAGCTCCGGAATCTGCTATCCTACTTCTCGTAATGAAGAAATCGTGTTGATTGACGTATACTTGCACACAAGACTGCCCGCCATTGAAGTCGAGCAATACTTTCGCACAGTGCTGCAATAGGTAATGGTTGAGCTTATACTGATAGCATTTCGGCGGCGCAGCAACTCACAGCCATCATGGTAGGGTCTCCTCGCTGATAGTACCGATCAAAGTGCTTGAGCATGTCCGTCTCAAATTTCTCGCAGTACTTGTCAATAGCGTCGCGCGTCTGTAAAACTGCAATTAGATTCCAGCTATTCGTCTGGATATGATGGATGACCCACTGCTTCGCCGTCCTCCACATCCTCGATCTCACGAGCCACGCTGGCGAGTCGTCGCAGAACTCCGGCCAACTTGGTCCTTCCTACGCGACCTTCCTTGCGCAAGGCTTCGAGACTGATTGTAGCGGCTACATCAGGTGTGCTCAATATCTCATGGTCACACAGGACTCACCTTGTCAGGTCACCTTTTGCAAAATCATAGTAGTATGCAATTATGTCGCGAGCTTCGGCTGCTCTTGTCCGGAGGCGATCTAGTGTTTCGAGCTCGTCACCTGAAGGAAATGAGTCAGGTTAGGTTTTGGAAAGTACAAGGTAGATACTGTACTTACCTACACGAACGGTCGTCCGCCCTACTTCTGTTATGCGTGTTTCCAGGTTCTGAAAGCCGTTGTTGACAGCCTAGAGAGAGATGCATAGATCGATTAGCTTCAACTAATATGTCTTGGAGATAGCAGTGAACCTTACGTTGAAGTTGTCTCGTAGTTCCTTCACTTTGGATGAATATTGTCTTTCGGCTGCTTCAACTTGCTTCTCGGCTTGCTGCGTCTGTCGTGCCACATCCTTGCGGAGCGGGATCAGCTCGTCGACTGCTTGTTCGAGAGCACCGATAAAAGCTGTTGGATCGAAGGCTTTATGAAGGCAACGAATCTCATATCAGCTAGCTGTGGTCGTGGCTTGCGAAGTTCCAATCGTCTCACCTCCTCCGCCTTGCTTGCTTTCGGCGATCAAGCTATCAGTCAAGCTGCTGACCAGTCTACCAACATTGAAGTCTGGAGCTTGGAAGGTGTCTAGCTCGAGTGGGACATCCGCGTCCAGTTCTATGACTTCTTTGTCGCCATAGTAGCCATCTCCATCTGTGAGATCAACCGAGGCTCCGCTTGCGTGACTGCCTTTCCGTGACCCAGCAGGTCTGGCTAAAGCAGGCACTGCTAGACCACCAGCTTTGCTCGAGCTGAAGTTGCTGGCGCTCGTATTCTGCGGGTACTCGCCCGAATAGTTCGCCATATCCACCTTCACCGCAGCATTGTTGATGTGTTGAGTTGGGGTAAAGATAGGATAGAGCGTTGCAATGAAGGCGCAACTCTTCGCTTTCCTCCACTATCAGATCGAGGGAATACAAAGCTGGCTAGAGCTATGCTGTATGATACCTACACCAGTATGCGAGGGTATGTCAGAGCTGGAATATGCAGAGCCTGAACGAGAGCGACTCCGGCAAGCCGTCGCTTCTCTCGGATTATCGAGTTCATCCACACAACACGTGCAACTTGCACAAGACATCTTGCAATACCACATACTCCAAGGCCTAGCAGTCACAGCAGGTTCAGCCTTAGGTGCGGACTGTGCTCCAGATAAAGATAACTGCGTCAAGCTATTCACCGCCCTTCCTCCAAAGCCGGATAATCAAAGCACGCCTATGCACGTAGGCGGTAAAGCGTTCACGAAACATAGCCATAGGGACAGCAGCGGGTGGTGGGGAACATCAACAGGCACGAACTCCAACAAGAACAAGCTTGCAGAAGCTTGCTTTGAACAAATTTGGGCGAACCATACCTGGCGCAACGTGTTCTGGCTTCCTCATGGCATCCTTGCCTTTGAGGTGCGGGTGGCGGACGGTCACGGCATACGCTTCCAGAAGAACAGCAGTGACGAAGACGCGGAGTGGACCTTTCGAGGTTTCGTCGAGCCTGCATCAGCTTCAGGGCACGAAGCACGCTGGCGGCATTAGACAATTCTCCGCAAACTGCACCAATACCCTCGATCACGTCCGCCGACTTTCGCGCACTTCAGTAAGAAGCAGCTTGCTTCCGCTAGTATACCTCGAAAGACTCGTAGACACCTCTTGTCGAGGTATACACAGTATGGCATCACCCCCTCTTCTCTTAACGTACGCCTCAACCTCAAGATGGCCTCTAGCGAATGATCCGACGTCATCAACAAGCAATCCACTGCGAATTGCCATCCTCGACTCCTCTTTCAATCCACCCTCGCGAGCACACTATGCTCTAGCAACATATACCCCTCAAGCGTTCGATGCGCACTTGCTACTGCTTTCGTCCAAGAACGTAGACAAAGTCCCTGGACCAGGTGACACCTCTCTGGAAGATCGAATAGCTATGATGGAGATAATGGCAAAACACATGCAAGCTGAATCGCCTGAGAGCTTTTCGAAAGTAGCTGTAGGAAGCTTGGCTGCTGCTACCTTCGCCGAGAAAGCTCCCATAATCCAAGACTTCCTCGACGCCAGTACGGTGCACACCGCGGACCAGCAATACACGCTGGTCTTCTTCATTGGCTTCGACACCGTCACAAGGCTCTTCATGCCGAAATATTACGACAACTCCGAGAAACGTATGCATGAGGTATTGGAGAAATTCTTCGTCCAAGACAAATGCGAGGTCATTTGCGCGAAGCGTCCGGTGGAGAACGTAGCACAGCAGGACGTAGCCGACCAAGAGGAGGAGTCTTTCTTCACGCGTCCTGAAGTATCCAAATATGTCGACATGGGAAAGCTCAAATTGGTAGATATAAAGGGTACTGTTGGCATCAGCTCCACTAAGATTAGACAAGCGTTGAAGCGGCTCAGTTCGGGAGATCCTGGCGACTCCGAGAAACAATTGAGATCTCTCATTCTGGACGATATTCTGCAGTACTGCATGCAGAAGAAACTATACGCTAGCTAGGATCTATTATGGTGTTGATGGCTCTCCAAGGTGCACACGGGTCTTGCCTACAGTTCTCCATGGCGCTCGTCAGAACGAGACCATCACTTAACCAAGCTCTTAATCTGGCGCTTTGCCAGAAATCGGGCTTGCCTACAAAAGAAGTGTGACCAGCGGGCGGTCCTCTCGCGTAAGTGATATTCGCGTGCGCCTGCCTGCAGCCAGAAGTGCTTACTCGCACTTGCAGCTGCTACCGCCGAAAAGCGCGTCCAGCATATCAATATCGCTGAAGCTGGATCGCTTTGAGGCTAGGAGACAGTCATTCAAGGCTATTCAGGGTCGGAACCTCTCAACCTTGTGCCTCCAGAATAGGGTCGACAAGGCTCATGCATATGGACTTGGCCGGCAGGTTAGCCGACCAGAGAATAGCGCATCGGACCTTTAGGATTGTTATTATTACAGCTACAGCTTCGACGTTGTCCGGTCTAGGCGCTCGTAAAACAAAAGGAAGGGATTTGAGCGCAGTACCTCGCCGATCTCCGCTCGCTCTACGTCTTCATCTGATATCCGATACCAATCATCGGACAGTCCAGCTGACGGCCGCCGCGGCCGGCGTCTATACGTGAGATAGTGCCCCGAAGAGTGGTTGCCGATATGTACGACTACAGCTGCTAGAGCATATGAGAATAGTCCTGCAGCGGCACCACTTTCTTTTGATGCATCGTCGGTAAGCGAGGCGCCTTCGCCATCTTGCTTACTTTCATTGCCTATTCGCCATCCGTTGCGGTTCGATAACGGAACAGGATTTGAAAGAGGTTTACTTGGGGACATGCTCAATTCATAGCTGGTAGTGAAGCTGTCCATGTCGAGGTGTTCCGGAAACGGGACGACGCAATTGTTCTTTTGCGAATATCCGAATGACCCCTCATAGAACGAAGATCTTGATAGATGAAGAACCAGGAGTTTCGGTGGTGCACAGAACATGACTTGCTTCGTTGCTGGCCCTATTGCCCTCTCCAACTTTATGGACAGAGAGCTAAGATCCGCTTCGAAGTCTCCCATCTCGATGATCTCTTCCAGACTTGCTATGTTCCGTTGAAGCTCTCGTATCCGCTTCTTTTTTGATGCTGTCAGTTTTGCGTCGCTTGTCTTTTGAGCGGTCAACTGATCTTGTAGGCGATTGCGAGTCATCAATAGAGAGCATCTCCTGCAGCCAAATTCTTCGATTGTCTCGAGCTTGGTATACTCTCCTAGGAGAGTTTCGAGATGGCAGACACGCTATAAGCACAAAGGTCAGCAAGCGACTCGATCCCATGTATGCGCATGCCTGAGCGACCTATGAACTTACAGCTGACGGGACATTCAGAGTCAAATTCTCTGTTGGCAGATGCCGAATGGCTTCGGCTGTAAAAGCAACGTTAACTAGCGGAATTTTAGATGTATGAGACTGGTGACCGACCATAGCCACAAGTAACACAGCTCGTTCTATGCGCCATCAATGCTTGAAACGGGTTCTTTAGCGTATCGTCTCGGCCCTTCGAGAGCACGTGTCAGAATGAGCTGGACGTGTGCAGCACAAATACTCTACCTGACTTACAATACGAGTCAGCGAATCCAGTAGCTCTAGTGGCATAAGAAGCTCTCTGAAGCCTAGTTTCTCCTCCCGCTTCTTTTCCAGCTTTTCGAACAATACCTTCTTCTCCTCTTCTACTGTCTCAGTCAAGATGAGGAAGAATTCCTGTGCATCCTGCTGTCCTGATCCCTGCATAATCCTTCTCCTGTTTTTAGATGCATTACTTGAAGAGGTCGAGTTCATCAAGCTATGTAGTATTTCGTTCGTCCGTAACGTCAAGCCGTATTTCGAAGGCTTGTTCAGCGCTTGCAGCATGAGCCGGAGTGAATTGGTGAGCTCCAAGTGGATGTCGCTTGACTCCACCAAGCTGGTGAGGTAAGCCACAAAGCTTGGACACGACGCTAGTGATTGAAGGGTGGAATTGAGGTAGCAGGTGGTTGATGTGTTGACCAGGCCGGGATACGTCACGTTGCTTCCGTCTTCAGCATCCAAATTGTCCTGAACATCCTTTGCATCCCCATTCAAAGCGGCATCGTGGATGTAACCATTCGACAGTCCACCATTGCCAGCCTTGAAGATCTTGTTTGCTCTATGCAGAGCCAGCTGGCCGATGCCTTGCATTGTGTCGCTTTGCAATAATTTGGTGATCACGATTCCAGCCAGGAGAATTGCTGTAACGACAACGGCTTGCACCACTGCAGGCGAACTGTTGCGCGGGTCAATGAAGCCGTCTGAGAATGTATGTGGGCTTCTAGTCGCCCACTGCGCTCTTGTCATGTCATAGTTGACGCGCACGCAAAGGCGAGAGCGTTGCTTGCAAGACGACGTGAAGGCAATCTTACGCCACTGGTGTGGATCTCCCTATTATCACAACATTACAGACTGACACGTTGGGGCAATTCTCAACATCCCATTCCCACTTGTTATCATCACTCCTCCCGCTTTTTCACCCGCCTGTTCAAATCGTCTTCATCACTATCCTCATCATCCTCAATAGCCTGATAGCCGCCTGAAGCTCGGTCTTGCTGTTCACCTTGTCGTCTGATGTGTTGCTGCACGCGTCTTTCCAGCTGTGGATCATCCTCTAATGCTGCGAGGATGACTATCTTGTTGCAACCTGCGACAGGGCACGGCGCGCTGGTCTTGTTAGGTGCGTTGCGGATGTGTTCTGTGATACTTGCTCGAGAGTAGACGTGTTTGCATGCGTTACTGAAGTGTGGAACACTGTCATTAGGCAAGAGGAGAAAGTTGTAAGGGCGCATGTGTCTCTCACCTCTTCACCGGCTTTGTGAGCCATCCAAAAGTAATCGGGTCTTTGTAGTTCAAGGCAGCTCCTTGTACTTCGATTTCTTCGTCGTCTGACTCTGGATCACCTTCTTCACGGTCGATAAACCTCTTCATGGATGGCATACCCTTTTGGTCACCCCACAAGGATTCCTGTGCATTGCGAGGGTGGCGTTAGTGGAGGGTGACCTTCACTTGTATGCCAGACTCGGAGAGAAAAGGAACGTACCCAAAGAAGCGTGCGGAAGCTGACATAATTAGTCTCGGCTAGATACTTTTGACGCGATGTCAACGCTTTGTATCGCTCAAGTTCCTGATTTATACTCGCTTCCATCTCGTCGACTGCATTCGGCTTAAATGGTCAAGGTTGCAAAGGAGAGTCTGTATTAGCAGCCGATACTGTGGCGTTACATGCAGTAGGAGAATGTGCATACAGTTGCCTGTCCTCCCGCGATACGCATTCGCAGATTCTCCAGAGATTCACGTCGTACTTTGACTTCGTGGATTTTGTCGAGCAAACGACGGATGTCTCGGTCTGCTAATCCTAGTTCCTGCCCCCGCAAATTAAGAGAAAGTCAGTCTCCGACAAGCTACCACGCAAGTATTGATATTTACCTCGGAAGCCTGTCCATCTTCGTCGCCATTTGCCAGAGCTTCTTGCAGCTCGCCAGCGGAATTGGCGAGCAGTTCCATAGAAGCCTGCACTTTTCTCTCCACTTCTTTCCATTCTTTGATGAGATTGTTCAGTCTTAAAGTTGCTTCATCCTTCTTCAGAGGTTGATTGCGGAACTCTTCGCCAATCTGCGGGTATGGCAGTGGCTGAGCGAGTTCGCCAAAGATGGCATCTTCGTCGTCGTCATCTTCGTCGTCTTCATCGTGTGTCTCAATTTTACGTCTGCTAGTGCTTGCTTTCGCTCGTCGTGGTTGGTCCTCGTCGTCTGAGCCAACAACATCAACAGCTCGCGACGAGCTTCGACGCGACGTTGATGGGCCTGCTTCTGGAGCCTGTGTTGATCCGCGACGTGATGCCTGAGACATAGCGGCAGTCTTGAGGTTCAGCTAGGTCGTAGCACTTCGGCAACAGTAAGACTGCCTCAGATTCAGCTTCAAGTTGGTGGATGATTATCTGCCACTATATACAATCTCGAAACAGACCACGCTGCTCCAAAAGGTGATCGGCTCTCTTTGCTTTCAATCAAGTGAAGCTTGGAGCACTCATACAGCAGCAATGAACGATCCAATAACGTAGGTTGACTGCACGTGGTTTCAACTATCTAGCTGATCTCTCGATACCCTCAGTGCTAGCGGACCGGGTGTTGGGTGAGCAACCTAAAGATGCATGAACAGCAACTGCTGGATCATGCAAGGGACAGCAAGCTGATACAACCAAAACCTCTTATGACTTTACTTTCACTGTAGTCCCATACGCTCGCAACACTACCTGTCTCGCAAGGAACTGCTATCCGGTCTCGCGAATCGATTCGTTTTCTCGTGGGTCACATGCTTCAATGGACAATAAGGGAGCTCGGTTGCTAACAAGCTTTTGGCAAATCTCCAGCTCTTTCTACATATGGCTATATCTGTCCCTAGCTCTCCTCTCTCTGACGACTGTCGTCCTGAGTCTGGTCAGCGACTGCCCCACATTGGCATTCTACTTGCTTGAACTTGTCATCAACATGGCCATGATGT
Source organism: Cystobasidium slooffiae (assembly GCA_019775285.1). Lineage (NCBI taxonomy): Eukaryota > Fungi > Basidiomycota > Cystobasidiomycetes > Cystobasidiales > Cystobasidiaceae > Cystobasidium > Cystobasidium slooffiae. The sequence goes on from JACWFZ010000010.1 coordinate 1,085,804, forward strand.
GAGGGTCACAAAGTCTTGCGGACGTCAGTCAGTAGCTGATTATTCAATCACAGTATTGAGGTTGCGATCCGCTTCGTTGCTTTTGGCAAGGTAAGCCTGTGCCCTTGGACGCGCGTCGAGGGAGAAACCTTGACTGAGAAGGTGCCTTGCCTGAATAGAAATTCTGGTCATCCTTCTACAACATCATCGATCTGGTGAGAGTCTTCAGCCTGCATGCCCGAAGTCTGGGGAGCTGACTGATTGGCGCTACTTGCTAGATCTTGACCGGGTTCTGTGTCATTACTGTGATTGTCATCTTCTTCTCGGGATGCTCTGCAAAAGGCGAAGAGGTATTCGATACCTTCTTGCTAGTCATTCGTAACGTAATTCAGGTAAGTCAGCTCCTACTCCGTCCTTCACTTCGATACAGCTATCCTGACCATGCACACCCTCTGCCCGCCTTTACTATCAGTTCTCGCGCTTGGCAATCGTACTCCGCCGCTCCGGACGGTCTATTTTCACAAAAGTTCCAGCAATAGATCTAGCGGCTGCTCAAGATGCAGGATACTCACTCGACTTCGACTTAGACGACGAAGAGGCAGAGCTTGAAGACCGAAGGGCAGCAGGAGGTGATCTATCCGCTCTGAGGGCGAAACAAGCGAATAGTAGGATAGCAAGCCGGAGCGGGACACCTCTGCCAGGAGGCGCGAATGGACGAGACGCAAGTGCAACGCAACCGTTCCTACTGGGCGATGATGAAGATGACGATAGCTTCCTGGAAAGCGGGACAAGGCCGAGCTCGACTGGCTAACGAACATTCTGCGCTGGTCGGATCTGCGTATTGGAACGTGTATAGTAGTTTCAAAGTCTGTAACAGTAGTGCGAACATATGAAGTAAAATTCGTTATCGAAAACAGCGTTTTTTGCCGGAATTCTGTCTATCGCTACAAGATTTATGGATTTGTTTTTTGGGATGTGTATGCGAAAGTTGCGGAATCTGCGAGTAAACGAGGGGGAAACGAGAAGGAAGTGTTGATGCTGACTGAAAAAATGCAATCTAGTGCTGAAAGAAACGATGACTAGGTAGGTGCTGTAGAAAATAGTATGCAGTCTATTACGAGATTAGATTGTAAAGGTCGAGTCCGTACGAATAGGTAAGATAGTATAAGGCGTTCTAGTTTCATAGAGGACCGTAAACGGGATTCTAGCTTGAGGTAAAAGGCGCTTCTTGCACAGTAGGCATGGCATCGCCAGAAGTGGAGGGGCGCTTGGGTCCTGCAGAGCGTCTCTTGGGTGGCGGGAGCGCGGCGAAAAGAGCTTGTACAGCTACATTATTGGCGGAGCCGCTTCTTGGGATCATGCGAATCTGCTGCACTGGATCTGTCCCAGCAGGCGTGTGACCGTGCAGGAATTTTGGTTTCCCATCAAGAGGTGGTGAGAAGGACGGAGTGGGAGGGACTTGTGCAGGGTGAGCTTTCCCGAATGTATATTTGTGATATTCAATAGCGTCAGGTGAGGTATTTGTAGAAGCTGATAGGCTTTCTCTCTCCCGTCCTCCGTTTCTATCCCGAGATGACGATGTACGAGCGTAGGAGTCGAGGGCCGCTTGTAAGGAAGCTGACTTCTTCATGCCGCCACTGATGGCTGCTGCAGGCCGTCTTGCAAGCCTGCCTTGTCCAGGAGAGGAAGAGGTACTGCTGTCCAGCCGCTCTTGCATCAATCTTCGAAGTTCAGCTGGGTCGATGATGTGTCTGCCAACATCAGGCTTTCTTTCGCCCGGTAGATCGTATGAAGATTTCCTGCTAGTAGTTACGCTGTCAATATGAGTAGAGACAGGCGATGTAATAGATGAGGTAGAAGCTGAGGTGCTTGATGTGGACATGCTGCCGATAGACTTGATTGATTCTTTGTCTTCTGAACTTCGAGTTGATCGTGAATGGGCGTTACTGCTGTGATGGTTGGATCCAGTGAAGACATTCCCTATCCTAGCATGCAATGGCAGCTTTGCAGTCGGAGTGCCTGAATGATCTACCTCCTTCTGTTTCTTCTCCTTCTTGATAGGCTTGATACTCGTGGAAGAAGGCAATCGTACCATTTGTGGTGGACTTTCGACTATCTCCCTGGGCACGCCGAAATAGCCCTGTAGCTTCGTCTTGGAATGGCCTTCCGGTACACAGGTAGGCGTCAATTCACAAGACTGCGGAGTGCCAAGCACTTCGACAGAGGGCGGGCACGGTGTAGGTGGATCTGTGCTCTGTGCGAGGGAAGAGATGGATTCACCTCCACCATACATCGAGGAAGCCCCGTTTGAGGATGCCAAAGAGGCAGAGGAGAGACTGGGCCGGAGGAAAGTGTCATTGTGAGATGCACGAAGTAGATTCTCGCTCGAGTGATTACTGTTCACTTTAGCTCCGCCGAAATTGAAGCCGAGATTGCGAGGTGATGCTGTCGACGAGGATAGCGGGTGCTTCCTTGGTATTGGGGAAGAGCCCCTTCCCTGCTCTATCTCAGACGGCGTCGGAGAAGCTCGCCTTGAGTTATGTCCGCTTTGGGTGACATACAGACCCTGAGCTGCTCGTGCAATTTGTGCAGCTACAGCGTCATCCTCTTCATCCGGATGAACAGATATCTTGATGCCTCGTCTTTCAGGGAATGGAGCCTGTTGACGATGATGGCTGATATACGGAGAGGATGGAACCAAGACCTCCCTGGTAGGATCTAAATTTAGGAAACTTGAACTCTTCGATTGTCTAATTGTCGGTCTTTCGACTGCTACAGAGGGCATTCTGCTTGTAGGCGACAACAGAGGCGAAGTTGCTGGTGAAACAGCTGGACTGGGGCTTGAGCTTCTGCTTGCTTGACGGTTGCGCTCATCCATGACGAAGCTTCCACTGCTGTTACGCCTTACATCGCTTAGCCATTGTGGCAGTAATGGGTTCGGTGATCCAGAAGTGCGGCGACTCGCAGCCATGATACCCGGACTTGGCAGAGCGGTACGTGGTGATCCTGAATATTCATCTGGCGTGCGCTGAGATGAAGCTGTTGAAGGTCTAGATGAGGAAGACGGACCTATTTCCAAGAAAGAAGCCGTCGGACTCGCTACTGTTGAAGACGCGAGTATTGCTTGATTCGTCATCGTTGTCATGCGCAATGGCGAAGGTGAGGCTCTGCGAGGGAAGGCGTAACTTGACACTTCATCTGATGGAGACGAGTGTATAGCTAGTGAAGGTAGAGAGGAAGAGCTGGGCATTCCCGATGTCGAGGCGGAGGAAGCACGTGCCACTCTAGCTTCCTGCGCACACGTTGCAATAGCAATTGATAGAGCGTCAATCCACTTCAGTTGAAGTTCCTTGCTGATCGTAGAAAGGACGAGTGGTGGTAGTGACGGCGAGGTAGGCGCTTTTGCAGTCTTCGTAATGCTGCTGCCCTCTGGGGTCGATGGCCTTGCCGGCTGTTCGATCGGTGTTGGCGACACGTAGTTCTTGTTGTGATTGCTCTTGGCGATGAGAATGCTGGCGTCAAGTGGTAGAGGTTGTTGAGATGTGACTGAAGGAGACATTGCTAATGAAGCAAGTGCAGCATTCTGCGAAGCGCTGATGCTTTTTGAGCGAAGCTTGGATTTCAGCCATGACTTTGAGGAGGAGGGAGTAGAAGTAGAAGAAGGTGAAGTATTGACATTGGATGATGGTGAATCGGGAGTATGACCTTGGGTCAATCTTTCAATAGCTTTTGCACCTCCAATGCTTGACTTTCTCCTGAGTGCCAAGTTTCGCAGCTTGCTTGCATTGGAAGATGTTGAGCGAGAGAGCGGAGACGACGAAGACAGCACAATCTCCCATTGTAGGCCCTGCTGAACATCTCCAGTGGTGACTAAAGTATAGCCAGAAAGATCAACGCTGGTCAAGATGGTGCCGTCAATCGCTTGACTCTGCAAGTCCAGGTAGCGACTCTGTCGGACAACGCCGTATGCAGCTTCAGGATGCGATGGGGAAGTGAGAGGAGCCTGAAAGTTCGTCATGATGCTATACCAGCATGATTGGACATGTATCAGTTCAATGTCGCCTTTCTATAGCTGCAGTGAATGCGCCTACCTTTGTGAGCAAGCAGCACTGCAAAAGTTGCAGGTATGTCCATCGAGCAAGACATGCGACAGTAAAAATGCGATCCCCAAGGGAAAGCAGGCTGCTCAGGTCGGATGTTGACTGCAGCACTCCAGATCTAAGACTGTGAGCTCGATGTGATGGTCCTGCTCAGCGATTGACTTGGAGCAAGAGAAAAGCAGCCCTTGACAAACACATGATGATGATTTGTGTCTCTTTTCGGAGGCAAGCATTCTCGAGCCAGTCCACATTTCTGCACGCGCTAGATGAAGCGACTAGATCCGTAGGACAGCAACCCCATCTGCATATGTATCCGTCACGCTATCCTACACGTGTATCACTCACTCTGACCCTGCTCCTTTATCTCGTCCTGGTTGTTTCGTTCGTTTTTGCATCCGGTCATGCAAGGCAAGTATTGAGTCACGTGACATTTTGCCACCATTTGTTCGGAAGCGCGACGCGTCGAACAGCCCTCCAACATTGCATTCAGGTCATTTCTATTACTATAAAGGCAGCGTTATTATGCTACATCATGCCGCAGTACTGACTTTGTAGACAGATTATCAATGACTAGCTACCCGCTGCCTTCTTCCTCTGCAGAACCATCGCCGTCTAAAGCCAGCAAAGCAAAAGCACTCTGGGACGCGGCAGGCTTTCCTGAAGGCTTCGCTGACTCTTGCTCATCCTCTTCAGCGCCCTCATTATCCTCCTCCTCACTATCTTCCTCACTCTCTCCCTCACTCTCATCAGGAAATGCATCTGTGCTGACCACTTCCGCCTCGGTCGTCTCCAGTACACCCTCAGTCTCCCCTTCTGTCGCTTCCACCGCCTCGTGCGAATGACCGATTTCTTGTCCTTTACCAGCTTGGAAATCAGGTAACCAGATTCCTTCTTGGTGTATTGTAGGTATTGCTTCGATTGTAGGTCTGAAAGCCCAGGCTATTTGCGAGCTGTGGAAAGCGCGGATGATCATTGAGCCTGCTCTGTATACATCTGGACGAGCTGCTTTAGCAGTCAGAAAGCCTGTTCATAGCGAAAGGTAGCAATCGGTAGGTCAGCTTTGTATTGTGCAGTTGTAGGGCAAGAGCAGAACGCACCTCTATCTAACGCCAGGGTCCCGAGAAGGGTGTCTGTGGACCATACTTCGCCCTTCCGGTCGTCGAGCAACTCGTCTGGCATTTTCAGATCCAGTATGCGTTCCATGGGCATCCTCTCTCCCAGCTCGTAGATGACAGCCTCCACCTGTTTAGTTGTATTGTTAGTGTTGTGACTTGGTTCCTTGTATAATTCCAAGGATTTTGCGCTCACATTTTGAATTGGGATGACCCCGGCCATGACCTGCTTCTCCATACCCACGTAAGATGGAAAGACTAGTCCTGGACAATCCACTAATCGAACTTCTTTGCTCCAATATATGGTTTGTAGTGATTTGGTCTTGCCTGGCGTTCTTGAAGCTCGAACTACTTTTCGACCTAGCAAGGCGTTAAGCAAGGAGGATTTGCCAACACTGAAAGATGACGGGGCCGCTTGTCAGAGACAATGCTGACTGAGGTAGAGAATCGCTTACTTGGGCTGGCCAATAAGTCCAATGGACAGATATGGCGGTTGTATATACTCTCCGTCTGCTTCGCCTTCCGAGTCAACTTCTTCCTCACCAGTGTGATGCTCATTGTTGTCCTCATCACTACTGTGCTCCTCGATTTTTTTAATAGCAAGAGCCTTCTGTCTCGCACTTTTCTTATCCAAATCTTCTTGCCGCTGCAAGCGTCTCATCTTTTTGGCTTCGGCTTTGCTCAATTCCTCCGTGTTTGCCTCCTGAGCACCCTCCTGGCGTGTCCTACTATCATGCCTGAATGTATGCATGTCTCTACGAGCTTTGATTTCAGCTCGACGTAATGCCTCAGCTTCCGGAACGTTGATGAGCGAGTCCCACTCGATATCAGATCGTACACGAGGTCGCCAGCGTGATTTGTTCTCTTCTTTCATTCTTTCAGGTGGTGTGCACAGATCTCGATGTGCGTTCTTCAACGCTGCTACAAGCGATTTGCGGACTTCCATAGACGCTCCTGGATCGAAACGAGTCCGAGTGCCTGCGCAGTGGACAAGAGGTAAACGTAAGTGCGCCGCCCCTTGGCAGAAATGTCAAAAATGTCAAAAGTGAAGCGATGTACCTTGAGTATTCTCCCCTTTCGCGTGCTCTTTGTACGACTCAACCATTATAACCTCGTATTTGTATCTTTCCTCGAGGTATGCCTTCCACGCGTCTGCCACGGCTTTAGGTACTAGATCCACCTTCGTCAGGATCAAAATGCATTTCTTGCGTGGCTTCAGTGTTGAGACATAGTCTTGCAGCGATACTGGTAAATGCAGCAGCGGACACCGTACGTCCAGAAGAACTAGAAGTATTTCAGATACCTCGCTGACGCGCCAAAGCTGCCGCCAGACGTCTAGATTGCGTTCGAAGCTGTAAGAGTGAGATGTAAGCTAGCTCTTATTGGTCTTAAAGGGAGCGTCGACAGTACTCACTAGCCCATCACTTGATATTCTACTTTGGCCTCCTCTTTTCGAAGCTTTGTCTCGGTGTTCGATAGCCAGGTTTCGAACATGACGGACTCATTCTGAAGGATGTATTCCAGTTAGAGAGGCTGTCTGCATCGACCTATAACAACCAGGCTATCGTACCTTTTCTACTTCTCGTTTTGTCATATGGTACTTCCACTTGGGCCGCTTTGGGCAGAACAAGCAACTTTCAGCAGCATCTTCGTCTTCATTGCGCACGGAGAGGTCCTCTGGATTGTTAATCAGTCAGCTTATGGTTCAGATACAATGAGAGCCATGCTGGTAGCCTGCCTAATTACCTTCGGTCATTCTAGCCACACTTGGGCTGATCGGTCTCGAAAAAGGCCGTTTTGCGAGTACACTGCGATAGTGATCCACATAATGCTGAGGGAGCTTGATGAATCTGCTCTCTAGAGCCGTACGTGCTATCTTCCTAGCTTCAGCTCGTTGCCTGTCCTCCGCGAGCATCGACAAGGCTCCTCTTCCAACCGCATGACGTTTTGCTAGTTCAGAGACTGGCTTGCGAGCTGCATTGCCGGCTTCAGAGCCTCTGTTCGGTGAGGTTGCTCGAGAGCCATCCTCACGCTTCTCTGCTCTCTTAGCTTGCAGATGTTCCTTCTTGGCCTTGCCTGACTGAGGCTTCCGGCGTCTCATGGTTGTGGAGAGACTTGAAGTTGTGCTCAAGACAACAAGCATGTACTGGGTGGCAATCAGTTCTTTCAGTGATTGCTATTTGCAATGATATTGGTATAGTAAAGTATACAGGCCGTTAAGACAGCAAGCTTAACTCGTAGCACAATATCTGTGATGACAACAACAGGTACTTCTCAATGCAAGAATTGGAGATGCTAGTGATGTCTATGACATTTCTTCGATAAGCGGTTTCTTTTTCCCTTGTTGTGCTGACCTAGGGGCGTTCTTCGAAAGGCTGATATTTGTAGATCCTGTATCTATGCTATCTACTTTCTGCATACTTGCAGCTTCCTTCAACATGTCTTCATCTTCTGGTTTAGTAGTCTCTGCCTCGTCGGATGAGCTGTCATCTGAGCTGGATGCGTCTTGAGTGCCCGAGGTGGGTTTCTTCTCCTCGAACACGCCCAGCGCCAGGTTCTGTGGTCATACGACGAATTCAAAAGAGTCCGGTCAGAAAAGGTATGCGCACGCTTGGCTAAGCATGAGGAAAGTCATTGATAATGGAGGCGTACCATCACGATTTGAGGCTGAGCCTCTGCATCTCCCTCTTCATCATCACTGTCTTCGTCCGAATCACTATCTTCTTTGTGCTTGATATCCTCGCTTGAATCGTCATCGTCTTCCTCATCGTCCGAATTCTCTTCTATCAGCTCGAAAGCGCTGCCACCAGCTTGATCGAGAGGTAATGCTGTATTCGCTTGTTGTAACTGAGGCAGGAAGCTCTGGACACGAGCCAGTAGAGCTGCAGCAAAGCATTAGCATGTGGTGAAGAGGTTTGCAGACATTGAAAAGCTTGTGAGCGAGGCGTACAAGCTGATCCAGCTAAATCAGGCATCTCAAAGTTTGGTCTCGTAGGTGGTCCGCTGGCATCTTGAATCATGGGCTGCGACGGGCGTTGCTGAGCATCTGGCGATAAGTCATCAGAGCCACTTTGAAGCAAGCGAGCTGGATCCATGCTTGAAATGATTAGTCGGGCGGGTTAGAGCATGCATATTGAATCTCTCACCGATCACGTCCTCGCGGCCAGCACCACTGCCGTCGCCTTGAAGGGCATTGTCAATATTCGGGCCTTTGGTGCGGCGCTTGTCGCGCTTCTTTCCCATAGCTATCGTGTGAAGGCGGTCATGTCTGTCGCATAGTCTACTCTAATCTGGCTGGTGAAGAAGCAAGTGATGTTCTCGAGCCGGTCTCCTCGGCAGGACGGGCCGGTCAGCAGCTGATCAAGACACTCTTTGAGCTTTTGGAATACAGCTTTCTTCTCTTCCAAGCAGCCAATCTACTCGACTAAGTCGTTGAACCTCTGATGCTCCGCAGTACCATCGCCAGACGGCTGAGAGCACCGTCCCGCTCTATCGTGTGCCAGTGCCAAGTACGCCCTATCTCGCAGGGCTCCACAAGTATCCGGAGCATGTCGACAAGTATGCCTTCAAGAACGGAGAAGACAACTTCCACGGAGCCAGCATTCAGACTACAGCCCCCATCTGTGGCACAGGAGCAAGCAGAGTTCGAAGCTCGCTGCAAAGCCATCGAAGAGTGGTGGGCGTCTCCACGCTTCAAGAATATTAAGCGACCCTACAATGCAGCTGCAGTAGCTTCAAAGAGAGGCACTATGCCCGTTGATGCTATGAACCCCGTCAATATCCAAGCCAAGAAGCTATTTGCCCTTCTGTCGAAAGCTGCGGAAGAAGGAAGACCTGTACATACTATGGGAGCCATCGATCCTGTACAAATGACACAAATGGCGAAACATCAAGAAGTACTATATGTTTCCGGATGGGCGTGCAGCAGTGTCTTGACTACAGCAAACAACGATGTTGGACCTGATCTCGCGGATTATCCTTATACGACCGTGCCGAACCAAGTACAAAGAATGTTCAAGGCTCAATTGCACCACGACCGAAAGCATTATGACGAGCGCATGAGTAAACCGCCGGCCGAGATGGAGAAGATGGAGTACATCGACTACTTGCGACCTATAATATGTGATGGCGATACTGGGTAAGCTCCTCTCCCTATTGTCAGATGAAGGCACAGCTCTGACCTGTATCACCCATAACAGACACGGTGGCTTGTCAACAGTCATGAAACTTGCCAAGCAATTCGGTGAAGCCGGAGCTTCTGCCGTTCATTTCGAGGATCAACTGCATGGAGGCAAGAAGTGTGGTCATCAAGCAGGAAAAGTGCTAGTACCTTTCAGCGAGCACGTGTCTCGTCTCATCGCTGCGCGCATACAGTGGGATATCATGGGCTTGGAGACGCTGCTAATAGCACGTACAGATGCAGAGAGTGCGAAGTTGATCAGCTCCGTCATCGATACCAGAGATCACGAATTCGTCCTTGGTGTTGAATACGAAGGAAAGGATGTCGTACCTCTATCTGAGCAGATTGCTGCCGCTGAAGCACAAGGTGCGACAGGCGCTGAAATCGATGCGCTGGAGAAGGCATTCTCAGAGGCGCATAAGCTTGTCACTTTCGACCAGGGTAAGCACAGTCCTAGCTTTTGAGCAGCCGTCAGCGACTGACCTGTGTGTTGTTAATAGCTGTCGAGAACACTATCAGACGTCAAGAGCACATCAAGGACCCTGAGAGTGCGTTCCAAACATATCAAGCCGGTGTAGTAGGCCGAGGCTTGTCCAATCGTCAATGTAGAGAGGCAGCTCGTGCAGTCATCGGCAAAGACGTTGCATGGAGCTGGGATCTGCCTCGCACACGAGAGGGATACTATCACTACAAGGGAGGAGTTGACGCCGCTATGAAGCGCGTGCTGGCTTTCTCGCCGTATGCAGATATGCTCTGGCTCGAGACGAAGTCACCAGATCTCAAGCAGGCTACTGGATTCGCACGCGAGATCAGGGAGAAGAATCCTGGAAAGTGAGTGTACTGTGGTTAAACGTGATGAAAAGAGGCAGTCTCTGACGATTTGAATCAGATGGCTCGTGTATAACTTGTCTCCATCCTTCAATTGGGGAGGACACGGATTTAGCGACCAAGACCTGAAGGACTTCATCTGGAATCTAGGCAAGGAAGGCTTCGTACTTCAGCTGATCAGCTTAGCAGGTCTACATAGCGGAGCTATGGTCACAGGTGAGCAGGATGTGAATTTTACAACGGGAGAGAGAATCACTAACATCATATCGTGCTTTAGCGGAACTGGCACAACAATACAAGACCGACGGTATGCTAGCGTATGTGAACTTGATTCAAAAGCGAGAGAAGGAGGTCGGAACAGACGTCTTAACACACCAGAAATGGTCTGGCGCGTCATATGTAGACAGAATCCTGCAGAGTGTATCGGCCGGTTCAAGTGCTACATCCGCTATGGGTGCAGACTCGACCGAGCATACCTTCTAAGAGGGTTGAGTAATGTAGGATAATATGCTTAGACACAAGCTCGTCATGTGCGTGACTGGAGACTTATTCCCAGCTGTGTTCGCCACCAAAAAGCACGGGACATAGCGCCAGCCTTTTGCGTGAATAGACGTTAGCTTCATACTCCGAGACCGCATATCTGACAGACATGAGCGTCTCAGATGTGGACAAAGCGAAAGTCAAGCTGATCACGCTGCTGAACGTGTCGAGTGCTCGTAATGCCGCCAAACGCAAGACTGGCGAAGACTGGCACGAAATTGCACGTCGGGCGAAGAAAAGCAAAGCTGCAGCGGCAGAGGGAAACGCACCTCCTCAAAAAGCGAGTGGGCCAGTTGAAGTAGAAGAGCAAGTGGACGAAGAAGAAGAGCAGGCAGAGAAGGCTGCTGTTGTTGATACCGAAGATAATGACGATGAAGATGAAAATGGTCAGTAGTCTGTGTAAAGCGTGATCGAGAACAAGGATATCTGAACCTCTTTACTGCTTTGTTGCTGCAGTCTCCAAGGACGTCTACAAGACTCACTTCGCTACTGAGAACAAGCTCATCACTCCCGTGACTGTGGAAGCTGCCAAAGAAGCCAAATGGACAACTTCAAAGGTCGCTCGCCCAGCTTTGGGGCAATTAACGGAAGCCACACTGGACGTACCATCTTTCAGGAAGCAAGAGATATCAGTCACGCCAGTTGTGAGTCTCGAAGCAAGCTATGTTTCATGATTTCTTACTAATGCAATGATTTCAGATGAACCCCCGCTTCAATGAAAAACTGGAAGACCACCTCGCCGGACAGGGCGCAGAATTGCCGTCCGAAGTCCTGCAAATCCTTGCCAGCTATAAAGACCTTCTTTACGCCCGAACAGACTTTGACAATCACGATGAGCTTCGAGCAATGACTTCGCTCCACATCATGAACCATATAGCCAAGACTCGGCAACGCGTACTGAAGAATAACGAAGCTTTAGCTAGCAATCCAGACAATAACGACCGCGAAACCCGAGATCAAGGTTACACCAGACCCAAAGCTTTGATATTGCTGCCGATGCGCAATTCGGCTGTCCCATGGATGCAACATCTCATGAACTTCTCCCTAGCCACTCAAGTTGAGAACAAGACACGATTCCTGAACGATTTCAGCCTTCCAGAGGGTGTGACTGATAAGCTGGCGAAAGATGAGAAGGACGCCGAAGGACAGTCGAAATATCCTAGAGATCACCGGGAGACCTTCCAAGGGAATATTGACGATACTTTCAGAGTCGGCATGAAGATCACAAGGAAAAGCATCAAGCTCTATTCGGAGTTTTATCAAAGTGATCTGATTATCGCTAGTCCTCTCGGTCTAAGAACGAGTATAGAGAATCAAAAGTGAGGCGCGCCATATCCTTGCGAACTTCGAGACCAGGCTGACGTGCACTTACAGGAGCGCCGACTTCTTGTCCTCTATCGAGATCGTAGTCGCAGATCAGATGGATGTCATGCAGATGCAGAATTGGGAGCATGTCCAGGTAGACCGTCTTATCAAAAGAGATGTGTTTACTCCGCTTACGTAGTCTGCTCTTTCCAGTTTATCTTTGACCACCTCAACCAAATACCGAAAGAAGCTCACGGGTGTGATTTCGCTCGAGTAAAGCCGTGGTATCTCGATGGTCAAGCTGCGAATCTGCGTCAGACCGTTCTATTGTCTCGCTACGAGTATCCAGAGCTCCGACATCTGTTCAATAAACAGCTCGTCAACGTTGCCGGAAAAGTGCGAACTGAACAGACATATGAAGGCGTCTTGGATCGGATTCTGCCTGGTGTCAGACAGAGTTTCCTGCGCTTTGAGGCGCCAAATGCACAAAGTGAAGACGATGCCCGTTTCGAGTACTTTACAAAGAAGGTAAGTCATTCCACGTAGGAATAAGATGTCGAGATCGTTAGCTGACTTGTACACTTTCTTTAGGCTCTACCTGCCATAAGGAAGTCCGCTGTGGCATCGTCTCATACCTTAATTTTCATCCCTTCGTACTTCGACTTTGTTCAAGTCAATGTACACCTCAAGCAGCTTGGCGACTTCGACTATGCTGTACTATCTGAGTGAGCTGACTGTCATGGTACTATGATATTGCCGTGTACTCTGCTGATATACCGGTCTCTCGCAGATACTCTTCCAATAGCGAGATCTCCAGAGCACGAACTAACTTTTTCAGCGGGAAGAAGCCTTACCTGGTCGTAACGGAGCGATTCCATTTTTTCCGAAGGTAAGCCTGTCTCTGGACTGCTAAAGCGAGGAGGCGAGGCTCACAGGTTTTTCGAACCTTCTTAGATACAAAATCAGAGGAGCTCAGACTATTCTATTTTACTCTCCGCCTGAACATGCCGACTTCTACGCTGAATACTTGCAATATCCTTTCCTCAAGCGAGAGAGACCAGTGACTAAGGGAAGCGCAGTGACGGATACAGTTGAGGATGTCCTTGAACCGGAAGAAGTGACATGCCAGACGATTTTCAGCAAGTATGACTTCCTCAAGCTACAGCGGATCGTTGGAACGCAAGATGCCAAGGTGATGTGCAAGAAAGACGGTCGCGAGTCCTACTCCTTCGCATAATGACCAGCATGGCTGTAATGCTTGACTTGAAAGACCTTGTGTAACCGCACCTGGGGACAATTTTCTTACTTCCTGCTTTAGTATTTCCCTGTTAGCCAAGCACTATGTTGTCTCCATATCCAATCCAGCAAGGTCTATGTCCATCTGAGGAGTCAGAATGGGTGCTTCGAATATCATGTAACGCGATTATTCTGATATTGTCGAAAGCCGTTATATGCCCTGGCTTTCCGACCGCACGATTGCCTCATTCGGGGATCGTCATGATTGACCGCTGCCTTCGACCAACACCGGCGGCATGAGCACATCAAGCTTTGGCATACGCTTGTTGCGTGTATCTGAGTCCGGAATCCTTGCTGGTCGAAGTCATGCTGCATCGTCGCCCTGCTCGCCGTCTCTGCTTCGGAGCGCACTCCGGCAGCATCACGCGCGTCATCGCCAGCATCAGCAACTGCACACGTCGGCCAGCGGCAGGAGCAGTGCAATAGGCTCGAGTGAGGGGGATATAGCAAGCAGGGCAAGGTGGAGTGGTAATAGTGGTTGGAGTAGTGGGTCAAGCCGCTCAGGGAGAAGACAAGGACAACACCACTCCTCTGGCTCAAGATCATCGCCACGTTCACCACCTCGACCGGCATGGCTGCTGATACCGCTATCGCTGTCGAGGATACGCTTGGATGACAGCGCAAATAATGATCCTACAATGGTCGAGATGGCTCAAGACTTCTATGAGCATGCCAAGGATCTCACTTTGAATGAGAAGGCATCTCTGCTCGAAGAGGGCGAGCAGCTCTCATTATGGGATCGCTTCCTGACGTCGATACATCGATGGATAATTGAGCCATTGGGGACAGCAAGAAGGTTCTTATACCTCGCAATACTCTTCCTGCCAGTCATTGTCACTGCTCCTCTCCTTGCTCTGGAGTTACTGGACGACAAAACATCCCCTCCATCTTCCCGTCGCAGAAAGCGCAAGTATCAGGAACGCACAACTACAAGATGGTGGTATCGTTTCCTTGTACGGCAAATGGAACGAGCAGGACCTACTTTCATAAAGGTAAGCATCTTATTCAATTAATTCACTCTGAGCCTTCAACCCGGCTGACGCAATATCACGTGCATCTTTTCCACTGCAGCTCGCTCAATGGGCAGGTTCACGCAGAGATCTCTTCCCCGATATACTCTGTGATATGTTTGGAAGACTTCATTCCAATGGCAAAGCACATTCTCTGAAATACACGAAGCGTGTACTCGAGAAGGCGTTCAAGAGACCTTTCGACCAGATATTCATCGAATTCGACCCTAAACCGATGGGTATCGGTGCCGTAGCGCAGGTAGGTCAGACAGCTCTATCAATTCCTATTACATTATCCTGATGCCTTTCGCGAATGTATAGGCGTATAAAGCTGTCCTCAACCCAGATTTAGTGCCACTAGATTATCTAGGACCCAAATTCGACTCAAACTCTAGCGTTATTCCCATACCTGGTTCATCTCACCGCGACGAACGGGATGCTACACCATCAACCGAAGTAGCAATCAAGGTCCTACATCCGCACGTCGAAAAGACAATCAACCGGGATCTGAAAATCATGGGTCTCTTCGCGAGAGTATTGAATGCCTTCCCTGGTATGGAATGGCTTTCATTCCCTCAGGAAGTGGAAGTATTCGGAAGCATGATGAAAAGTCAACTGGATTTGAAGAACGAAGCGAATAATCTACTACGATTTGAAGATAATTTTAGACATCGTACAGTTGTAAGCTTCCCGAGACCTTTGATGGACTATACAAGTCAGCGAGTGCTAGTGGAGGAATATGAGGATGCAGTGCCGTTGAAGGCGTTCTTGACAGAAGGAGGCGGACCATTCGACTATAGGATAGCAAGTCTAGGTCTAGATGCGTTTTTGGTAAGCTTGTATGCTACTCGTCCAAACAATATCACGCTTACGCCAGTCGGGATTCCAGGAAATGCTGCTTCTAGATAACTTCGTACATGCCGACTTACATCCCGGCAATATCATGGTCAAATTCTACAAGCCCTCTACACGATCTATCCTCAAATCACTATGGCATCGCTTTGTCGACAAGGCAGAAGCAGATCAAGCATCCCGCGAAGAACACGTCAACCATGAGATTTCGCAACGCCTTCGGGACGTCTCTCATGATCATGAAAAATGGATTGCAGAGCTTAACAAGCTCGAGAACGCAGGATATCAACCTGAGATTGTCCTGCTTGACACGGGCTTAGTGACGGAACTAGATGATGAAAATAGAAGAAACTTCATCGAACTTTTCCAAGCTGTTGCGGAATTTGATGGCTACAAAGCTGGTCGATTGATGGTGGAAAGATGTAAATCTCCTGAGCTAGTGGTAGACGACGAGACATTCGCGTTGAAGATACAACATCTGGTTCTGTCAGTCAAGTCGAGAACATTTTCACTGGCTCAAATCAAGATTTCAGATATACTTTCGGAAGTGCTGCAAGCTGTCAGGACGCATCATGTTAGGCTTGAAGGAGACTTCATCAACACTGTCCTTTCGATACTGCTATTAGAAGGTATTGGAAGGCAGCTTGATCCGGACATGGATCTCTTCAAGGGCGCTCTACCTATTCTGCGACAACTTGGAAAGCAAGTTGGAACCGCGGGAAGTCTGAAAGAGGGTATGCAAAGTGGATCAATATTCCCTATGCTTAAGGTTAGTGGTCCCTTTTGACTGATCGCTACTGCACAGGCGTCAGCTGAAATTGTTTGTGTTCTGCAGATCTGGCTGTACATGGAAGCAAGGGAATTCGCTCAAGTGGCTGTCTCGGAGATTGATGATCTCGTATTGTATGATAATCTGACAAAGAACATTTAGCTATAGTCTGAAAAACAGACATGTATCATCTACTCCTGTCGACCTTCAAGTCCATGTAGTACTAGTCTAGTCCGCGAGGCCAACCTCTGCAGGCGCAGTTAGTGCGGTGTACAGCAATGCAGATGCAATGCATAGCACCGCATAACAACGATGGCACCGCTTTCAAAAATAGATCACCCCTTCATGCAATGTCTCTTCTATCCCTTTCCGCTCTCGTTCGTTTGTTTTCTTGACTAAGTTAACGCGAGATAGCTGAATTGAGAGCAACCAAGTAAACAGCGGGTCCCTCCATAATGACAGATCAACGTGAGTAAGCGAGTTTCGCCCACGCCGCTCGGCAAAATGCATACGAGAGTTGATGCTCTTTGCTTTCAGCACGACGACTAACGGAACATGGCCAAGACCCTGCCAAATTCCTTCAGATGTGGACTGGCTCACTTGATGGCATGGGTAAACAGCTAGACAAGTTGATAGTCAACAATAATAACGATGCCAGACCTGGCATACTCGCCAGAGCGTTAGGTAAGCAGTCTATACGGAGTGACATATCGCGCCTTCAGAAGCGAAAAAACCGGCTACTTAAAGATGCGAACAAATTGTCGACTTCTAAGAGGCAGGTCAAGGACTGGGAAGCATGGTCTAACGAAGCAGTGGATCTTGTGAAAGACATGACTGCAGCCTACCACGATATCGAGAGAGTGCTTAACACTAGTTCACAGTTTTTTAATCGGGCTCAAGGACCAAACAGCCCAGCGTATATTTCTCCAACCCCCAGCCAGCTGCGCGGCGGGTATAATTCCGGCCGTTAAGGACGTCGCCTCTTTGTAACTCAGAGCCTTGGCCTGTTCTCGCGTGCTTGTTTGCATCTAGCGAATTCACCGCCATACGACCCTGTTAGGGACGCTTGTAATTGTTGCGTTGCCATTTGCACGGGTCAACCGTCAGCCAGCTTGTCAGGAGCCCGGACTGAGCCTTAGCTCATGCCGTGGTCCCAATGTCCTAAGTGACAACGTACCCAAGTGACACCGTAATAACTGGAATAACTTTCGATCTACGCGTGGTGGTAGCTTACTGCATGTGCGAATTTTTTCAAACAATCTTCAATTAATCATATACGTAGAGCAGCCCACATCTCTTTCATTCCAGAAGCCTGGATGTCACTTTGACAGTTTCGTGTCTACTGTCGCCAGCGAGCCCATTGGATCCTGTTTCATAGTCAATTAGTCAGTTTTAGCTGCCTAGTCCGATTCATGCTAAGCGTATAACCGGCACTGACCCAAGGAGGCAGCTCAATAGGCTTTCCAGCCTCGAAAACTCTCACTAGATCTGAGGGCGCCAATTTCTTCGGGACTACTATTTGGTACACGTACTCCTTGAACCATTCGGTAGTGCATACGAAGTAGCCTAGGGATGTTGGACGGGTTAGCTCACTTGGATCAAGAAGCGGAATCATCAGAAGGATTTACCTTTGGTTCCGGCTGTGTCTGCCCAGCTGTTTTCGACTCTGAAGCGCACTGGCTTGCCATTCTCATCAAGATGAGCAGCAACAATGACTGAGGGGGCAAGCAATATCAGTAATAGGCACGCATGCATATAGGTGGAGACGGAATGACTCACCCATAGCATGCGTCATTGAAGACTCGCCAGTCTGCAGTCTCTGAGCTTTGGTCATTCCCAATCCCGTTCCGAAAGTCTGCTTATAGTCGAAAAGCTTGGTATCCATGATGCCTAGCGCAGAATTTGAGAACTGGCCAACGTCGCAACCAAACCTGGTTGTTATAGACGGTGTCAGCATAGTACACGATTGCGTGTACTCTGAAAAGCCTACCAGACTGGCACATCTGCCTTAAGCATCTTTACAACCGTCTCCTCCAGAGTCTCACTTTCCGTATTGACATAAAGAACCGGTCTTCCATTCCATACATTTCCCAATCTTTGAACAGTATAAAGTTTGTTCCGTTGATTTCGAGGGTCATTAATGAGTGAAATGCAATCTGAAGCCTTGAAGTTAGCTTCCAATGATTTATATAGTTCCTTCGGCGTAGCCTTGATAGATTGGAATTTCTTGTTCTTGTCGTAAAATTCGAAAGTGAGCTTGTCGTCGGCTTTTGGTGGTACACCGCACATCATCGCTAGCATTGTATACACTTCTGACATTTGCTCAGTCTTACGCGAGCGGCAAGCTCTGATTGCCATATCTTCGAGTGCTTGTCGGCTCAGATGAGAGAGACTTTGCTCTTCGTGTAGCAAGGCCAGCCTTGAAGTGTATATCTCCCGTAGCTCAAGGGAGTACTCGCGTAATTTCGAAGTGAGAAGCTTGTCTAGCTTTCCTGAGTTGCTGGAGTGCCATGTTTCAGGGTAGAGTGATTGAGGTACTAGACCGTACTTGTCCAACAGATTGACAGCCATGTCCCATTGTCCTCCGTCTGAAACGGGACGTGAACAATTTCAGTATTGCTGCAATCTTGTTCGGAAGTATCAAACTCACCATTCTCTGGAGATTGATTCAGGTACTGCACAATTCTCGAGTCCAGGTCCTCTTCGACGAGATCAATCATGTTCTCGAGATAGAAGTTGGCTAGTGACATAGTAGGGAAACCGGTCTCAGGAACGGTATCCCGTTTACTCGTGACGAAATACAAGCACTCACCCTTCTCCAGCTTGTCCCAAAAGAATAGATAGGATTGAGAGAATTGGAATTCGGTAACATTGTGCTTCTTCGCGAATGCAAGTCTTGCACAGTTTGTAGTTGCGAACAGCCAGCATCTTCCTGATCTGCAATCACGGAAGCCTTCACATGTCAGCTCTGAAGCCTCTCTAGTCTGTACGGTGTTGCTTACGCTTTCTGATTTGTAACGGCTGTAGCAATGGAAAGTGATAATGTACGTCCCAACTGTCAGCAACTTCACGTGGTGCCTCAGTGACACAGTGGCGACTTACGCGTCACTTCGCTGCTAAGCTTGAGATTGAATATTTGCGTATCTGCAATCTCAGCATCTCTTTGTGTCAAGTTCTGTAGGAGATCTTGCTTGCTGTGGGGGTGTTAGCCAGAAGGGGAAACAGCAGTGATCAACCGGCGTATTCATAAGTCACCGACCAAGCATGCCCACTTCCGGGTGATCATGGAGGGGAAAGCCGCCGTAAACTCACCTGAGCAAGGTGCCGATGACAGCCTTGTACGGATCAGCCCTGTATGCTTCATTCCACATCTGTACATCGTCCATCGTAAGCTCTGCTGTAGCCGGTCGCTTCTGTTTCGCGTCTGTCACCGCCATGT
Source organism: Cystobasidium slooffiae (assembly GCA_019775285.1). NCBI lineage: Eukaryota > Fungi > Basidiomycota > Cystobasidiomycetes > Cystobasidiales > Cystobasidiaceae > Cystobasidium > Cystobasidium slooffiae. Next base: position 1,105,214 of record JACWFZ010000010.1, read on the forward strand.
TCGCCATCCTGGTTTCAAGGGCTCTGGCTTGTTTCTCCGATAGTGAAGGTACTGGAGCAGCGGCAGCAGCTGCCTGACTAGGTGATGATTGAGATGCACCCATCTTGGTCAGAATGCTTGAGCTTGCGATGTATGTGATGTCTGTCTTGCGTGTCCAGTAAGGCGGGAACACACCCAGATCCGCAAGAGGCCGCTGCACATGATAAGAATGGCCGATCACCAGGCCGGCGTCCTTTCTTACCCGATACTGTAATCAGGCATGGCCGCAATGCCGAATATGTTCAATGAGTCTTGTACCGTCAGCAAATCAGGGTATAGAAAGAGATGTCCTTCGTTTCAGTGCAGGGCTATGCTACATGTTCTTTGTCTTTATCTCGAACCTCTAGCTATATCTAGGAGGCGTGTATTACTGTCATTATCGGTAAATCGGGTCCGAAAAGCGTTCACATTCGTAGAATAGATTGCGGAAGCACCTTTGTACGGCTGGCCATTTGTACAAGCTGTAGGATAGGACCGCTGGCGTGTAGCATTGAGAGAGGGTTCGTGCAACGACTTAGATTCTCCTTGAGGTTATTTGGCTAATACGAAAGTACGGCAGTGTCATCATACTTCCAAGCGGGTAATGCGGTCTCTTGTACTTATACGAAGCCACTCATATTGGAGGGCGTTCAATCTCGAAGTGCCTGCACTTGCAGATTGAAAAATAGCGGTTGAAGGAGTCACATCGACTGCAGCAGATATCGCCAGCAGTTCCGCAAGGGACGCCTCTCTGGCATTTATGACAGGCAAAGCCACATTCTCTGATGCATCCAGGCTTGAGCTAGAGCTTGCTGACATTGGATCCACCATCGTGATGTCCACCTTGCCCTCGGCCAGCGAGACTCCAAAATTCTCTCTAAAAGAGCGGTCCACCATGTGCCTTAGAGGTTCGCAAGGCTTTGATCCCCGGGTATTCGTTGTGCGGGAAGTCACAAACTCCGATGAACTACGCTGGAGGGATGTACGAGTGATTTTGGCCTTCCTTGAAGGTGTTCCAGAGATTGATTGCGCCCTCCGTCTTCGCTGTGGTAATGTCGATTCACTCTCAACTTCGAGTATTGTCCCAGCCGCATCTACGTCGATGTCCGAATTGAAAGACCGTTCGGAATAAATGGACTCAACATCCGATTTATCTTCCGAGATTGCATTATCCTTACTTTCGAGATGTGGGACTCCTGAACCGCCAGTAGGACCTGCCACTGCTTCGCGTAAGGCCAGGAACGACAGTCTGGCTAGATCCCTAACGGATCGCCCTGTCGCGGAGTCTGTCGTGCTATCGTGTCTCGGTACAAGTAGGGCAATTGAAACGCTCTTCAAAATTTTAGGAATAAACTTTGGCATTACGTTGCCGAATAATCCTGGCAGTAGACCCGGTAGTAGCAGGTTCCAATACGTAAAGGAATAGGGCAGATGCGACCGAATGATTGGCTGGAAAGTGCTCGAAGTAGGTACGGTCGGAGGAGGCGACGGTCGTACAGAGCAGCATGTAGGCATGATTGTGCCATGTAGCGAAAGCGTATCGAGTGATCTAGGCGCGTAGGAAAGGAAGAACGCCACTACCCAAGATGGGATACTGGCCGAAAGTATGTTGTGATCCTTGAAGTTCATCAGCAGCTGTGGGAATGCCTTTTCGTTGCTATCGGATATCCCGTCTTCTCCATATGTAAGGGGATTGACAAGGGAACCCGTCTCTTTCGGATGATCATTCTCGGAACAGATACAAGTTTCATAAGCAGATCCAGCAACGTCGAGTGTTATCTTCCGTATATCATTACTCTTAAACAATTTCCACATCGAATAAAGGGATAATCCCCTGCCTAAGAAGCTGATTTCTTGTAGCCGAGGCATGCATTCGAACGGTAGGTCATCGCCTAATTTCGGACAACCCGTTATCGATAATCGAAAGATTGAAGGGAAGTACTTCAAGTGGTGAGATCGCAATGACTTGGCTGGGTGGATGTGTAGGTTTTGCAGGGCATTATGCGAGTTGCTGAAGGCTTTGAATAGATTGAGGGGAAGTGTAGAGAGATTAGAAGCGAAAGTAAAGGAATGAAGTGAGGCGTTCTTGCGGATGAAGCTATTGAACATCTCGCATGGATCAAGTAGGTCTATTGCAGAGATGGCCTGTTCAGGTTGATGGGCAGATTTGAAGAGACCGTCGACTTCTCGAAGTGTGAGTTGCTGCAAGTTGGGACAATGTGCTTCAAGTGCGAGTAGGGACTCGATAGTGAGCAAGGGACAGTTGACCAACGTGAGCGAGAGAAGGGAGTTGCCCAGTGTGTATTGCCCATTATGGCTACGATTGCAAATGCGAGACACTTCTCCTTCTTGAGGTGTGCTGAGATACCCAATGAGGCCTTCGTCTGTTAGATCAGGTGACGAAATGATAGATAGCGTTTGTAGACCAGGAAGATTCTTAGATTGTCTCGAAGCTGCGAAAGCTAGCAAAGCACTGTCCAGCTAGAGTACAGCACGAAGAGTGTCAGAGTCTTCCTACTCATTAAATGCAATGCAATGCAATGCAATGCAATGCTGCACTCGAACAGACTCACCCCGCCAAGCTGACTCGCCGCATCTCTACCATAGTTTCTGTATCGCAAGTCTTGACCATGTATGTACAAGTGTCGTAGACCATCAAGCTTTGGCAGCAGCGTAGTTAAGCAAAACTGATTTGGGTCATATTGTGCTGTCCGCTTGTTGAATTCGTCTGGTGAGATACGAGCATCTGGTGATATGGTGAGAGAGACCAAGTTCGAAAGTAGGTGAAGTGAATGGAAGTAGGTTGATGTAGGAGATGTTGTTGATCTGCACTCCGTGTCGAGTATGGTAGAGAACAAAGGGAAGTATAGATGGGATCGCAGCCGGTAGTCAGACAGGCGTGGGAAAGACGTCAAGCCGGCGTGTTTGACGGACGCGTTGACAAGCGTCAGGACGTTGTGATGAGAGACACAGTAGAGAACAAGCATGCAATGAGTATAAGCTTCAGTAACGTGTATGGACGATCGATGAAACGGGCATGCCATGCATGATGATGTACGCACCTATTGAGTGTGAAACACCGCAGCGTATCGAGCTGATCTTCGAAACGAGCGAGGTGGTATCGCTGTATTGTAGAATGAGCAGTAGCGTGCCATTGTCTTGATACGAGTGTGCATGACAGCTGAGTGCGAAGAGGTAGCTGTATCAATCGTTACATACACACATTCCAAGCAAGCGGGTCAGTGTCCGGAGATGACTTGATCATCAGATAGCACGATTCACCTGCTGTATGATAATTTCGAGTATTTCTGGCTTGTCCATGATTGGGAGTGGTAATGAGATATAGAGAGGAGAGAGAGGGACTCTACCTATCCAGCTTTCGCCCTCCTGCTCTACCCTTGTTCTTGTCCTTGTTTCACAACTCTGACAGGCAGGCGAGACAGCCTGAGGTACTGTAGGTTCTGGGTTTGGCACACCACGCTTTTCTTCGATGTCTGAAATGTCCCTTATCCCACTCAAGCTGGCTTATAGTGCAGAAGGTGACCAGGTCGAGATGCTGACCTCTTCGCTGCCTTCGCTACATCAGCCTCTGATGCGTTGCTTGCACTTTCGTGGATGGCTGGCGGACTGATCGGGACGAAGAGAAAGAGAGGCAAATCGGCGCAACACTCTCTTTGCTTCACTCGGAATACTTGTCGCGGTATCGACGAACGCATCTTACACAAGAAGCCGTAACGCTTTCAAAACAGCCTGGCGACTGTATTGCTGTATTTGCGCGACGTTGCATAGCAAGCACCTTGTGCGAGGGCGCCAATATTTTCCAGCAAGTGACGAAACGATGAACAGGATGGCGATGTGCACCGCATTAAGGCTGTGCGCGACCACAAAACAGACCCGGTCCATCTGGAAAATTTTCTCTCTTTCCTTTCCTCTGCACCATCACCGTACCCGCCTTCTTGTGATACCTTGCGCCCATCCTAATCTGAAAGCTGCAGCGACATTATGGCTGGTAGAGGAGCTACACCTTCCGGAAGACCAGATGACATCTGGAGAGTCGAGTTTTATCCTGCACCTATGATCTGGAACATTCCAGGCGGAACACAAAGAGCCGATGGAAGAGTATACAATATCGCCAGGCAGCAATCTTGCTTCCTCGATAGCGACACAGTGACTCGCCTAAAAAGTGAGGGTAAAAACACCGGTGACATCGTCACACGTTTCGAACCTATGGATGCTACCGGTATAAAATACTTTACGAGCGTACTTACATTTGCAGCAGCACCGCCTGAAAACTCAACGCGTGAGTCCGGTCTCCTAGCTGCATCACGAGGAACTTTGCTCTGGCGTGAAGGAAGGTGGTGCGTGCAGGCAATGAGTCCCTGCTACTCACAACATCAACCAAAGTTCTACGAGATTGCTCGCGAAATAAGGCACGGGGACACGTTCCAGCCCACGCATGGCATGGCCGTTACTTATCATCTGAATGATCAACGGCAAGTTGATGGAATATGGCTTCCCTAACTGTTAAGGGCTGGCGGCCACCTTGAGTAACACCTAGAACTTGGATTTTTCACTACTGTCCCGCTGTTGAGACTTGTCCTGTAGACGTGAAATTAGAACGTTGAAAAGCATTTCCTGCACTGCGCGCTTTTTATTGGTAGCAGCAATTCCCGCATGCGAATCCTTCGACTTCCATTATGTTTGCAGGAATACGTCACTTCGCTGTTGGCTAACCGTCGCACATGCGGCGGGCTGGCCCGGAACGCCTTACAGTAAGCGCATGCCATCAATTGGGCTCGGCGAGCTGGAGCAACAAATGGAACGCTCTTTGCTTCGTACGAAATCAAGAAAGACCGTTGTGATATATAAACACGAATATGACACATATGACTGGGAAAACATCACCGCCTTCGGAAGTGGCTAGCGCATCGAATGCTGGCCTGCACGACTGTTTCGTAAGGAGGACATCGACCGAGTCCTTCCACAGCGTCCTATTCGGAAGCACCTCAGTATGACACTCGTGACTCCGTCCCTATATGTCAACCGCTCCTGCACATATGCAGTACACGCGGGCTCGAGACGATGACAACCTTCACAGCCTGGGTTACCCTCCAGCAGTACTACTTTGGCGCACAAGAGTCAGCAGTGTTGCCCTAGCGAATGAGAGCTGCATCAACGCGGACTTGCAGTGCTACCACGGTAGCACTGCAATCACCTTCGACGCTGAAGCTGGCTACGTAAGAAAGCACGCAAGTCGGGCTGTTCACAACGAGCACAGCAGAAATTGCGTCAATGCGATTCGTGATATATCACGCAATCTCGGACAGCAAGCCTAGCACGTCAACGCGGTCCCTGATGTGCAAACCTAAACATCACGCGATTTTGACACACCGCCCTGTGGGGCAAATTGCGCTGAGCAAGCCTATCGAGCACGGTGAGAGTAAACCAGGATATCTTGCGCAATGAGCTTTGTGCTGCCATGTAGCACAGCAAGCTTGCTCGCTGAAAAAGTATATAAAGAAGAATGTCTCTTCAAGGCAATCTCTCCTTTCTCCATATCATTCACTCCAGCTCGCTCACTCATCTGTACAAGCTGATCAGACCAGCTCGCCCACTATAACTCAGCCATGACCCCTACAGGCACTGCCAGCGGAACACTCACGTACCTCAGATATCCGACAATCTCGCAGCACAACACTACCATTGTTGGCGAGATTAAGACAAATGCAGGACGAGTCTTCAAGGTAGAACAAGATGTGTGGCCTCCCAAACTACCTGGAGATCGCGGCGTCATTGTGAATTTCGATTATGAGGGACAGTATGTCATCAGGATCCAGGAACTATCCCAGACGCACAGAGGAATTTTTGAGACAGTCCTGCCATATCAGCATCGTGGCACGCAACAGTGGATTAGCGGTGTCATCAAGACCAAGAAGGGCGAAACGTTTCACGTTCTCAATGACGATGCGAGAGCTAATACTGACAAGGTCGGCAAGTCTGTCTTATTCAAGCCAACTGAAAATGGAGACATCGCCCAAAATCTGAAATTCCTAGCATAAGAAGTCAACAATGGCGGACCCATACGGCTGTACTTACTTCAGAGCTCATGTAGATCACCTTGGGAGCCCATGTGCCCTTAGACTAGTTTCTAACACTATCCATCGTCACCTTGCAATTGCCATTGCGCTAGCTTCTTACTTGTTCGTTTCTTTGACCTTTGACTTATGTAACTTTGATCATGTCCGCATGCGCGAAAGGCGGCCGTTTTACAGGCCGACAGATCATCGTTTCTTGCTTTACCTCACTGACTCTGGCATCGGACCGTCATAGCGGGAGAATCCCGCTGTAACCGGTGGGCTACGCCTGGATGACCGATAAACGGATTTGCGTGGTTCCGCCATTGAATCAGTCGAGATAGGCAGTGGCAGAGTCTGTGCTCTTGGCTTGGAACCCTTCTATCTCCGTCAAGACCGTTCAGCAGCCAAATATCGTCCTCACGGTTGCCTATTCAGTTGCCAGCGAAAATGCAAGATGTCAATTCAGCCAAGGGCAAAATCCTTTACCCTGGTATCGTTGCCAAAGATGAGAAGAAGGGATTCTATCTGGTCCGAGTACTAGCTCCTCACAGGCAAAGACTACCATTACCCTCGAACATCAGACAAAAGAAGTTCTTGATTGATTGGACAGCTCAAGCATTTTCGATGTCGAGTATGGGAATCTAGCAGAGCAGCAGCGTGTTCGGTTCAGCATATCTAGCACTGAAAGAGATCTCGAGAGCATATGGTTCAATGATCACCTCGAACGGGAAGTCGTGTATGCCGTTGACAGTTTCGAAGGATTCGGGCAGCTGCACGAGCATGCTCCTCGTATAGGAGGAGTACGCTGCATGATGGTGCGGAGGAGACCCGATCCTTAATTGACCTATGTCTATTATCCGATACCCACTGCTGTTCTGCGGAAAATTCAAACGAGACTGGGCTCTGCCCATATGGAACGGGAAGGAATGGTCGTTTCGTTCACTGCGGCTTCCTACGGCGGCTGGAGAGACACCACAGCGGTGGAAGCGATAAGCACTCTACAGGCAGGTCGGTAGCAGTGGATTTCCTTTGGTATGTCGTTGGGAACTCTGAAAGGCAATGGACTCTAGAACCGTCATGATTGCTGATTCCCTCATCATGCATGCTCTTTTGTTCCATGTTGCTGATCTTGTGGGAATTGTAGCTAGCTACATAGTAGTAGCTAGCAAAGTCGTAGCAACATTTCATAAAGAGGATTGATGCAGGAGCACTTGCTCTGCCGTGTTGAAATACTGGACCCCTGTGCTTGAACTCGACGCTGTCTTAACTCGACGCAAAAGTCCAACAGCAATCGATCAGAATATTATACTTGTTAGTTGTCTGTCGTTGTCTGAATGGCTGTCCCAGAAAAGGGAGTCCACAGTACAAGCTTTCACGTTCGTCTTAATTGATGTTGAAGAGCTTATTGATCCGGGTTATTTCGGACAGTCAGGCAGCAGTGGGCACGAAGGCAAAAGAAAACGCGAGACTGGGGGAGCGTTTGAGCGGTCAGCGCTCAACTTCGCTTCGACACAAAGCGAGTGACAAGCCACGCGGACAGCAAGCCATACGGTTGCGATAGAACAGGAGGCTCGACTGTTCACATCTTGAAGGTATAGCGTACACGGCTGTGTATCGTGCGACACTCGAAAGGCAGTGCTCGACGCGTGTTCACGCCCTTCTGAGCCACCACTGGCATCTCACATGACTATGGCATACAAGGCTGTTGCGAGCATTAGAGACATGAAGGTTGGAACATTGTCAAACAACAAGCTTACTCTTGACAGACACCTCTTACCTTCCGTGCCAGCCCATAGACCGCGTGTGACACTGGACAGCCTTTCTCTAGAAAACTCTCGCGAAAGAGCCGCGTTGACAGCTCTCAGTCGAAAGCTTAGCAGCTCGTTACATCGCTCAAAGTCCCATAGTCAAATATGAATGCTATACAACTGCAGAAGAGTGAAGCGCGATACGGTGGGGTCAACCCTGCCATTCGCTTCAAGTTCGACAATTCGCGCAACGTCAAGGCGTTGCCGAGTATCACGACCGTGAGCAGCAGGTGAGCACTGAGCACGGAGATGTAAATATAGGCCCATACTGTCATATTTTGCAGGCATGTTCTTCAGTTGGCAAGAGTCCAAAAGCGTGATTAATGGCGAAAGATTGCTCGCTGCACCGCCCGCTTGTGGCTTTGCTGCCTCCACATAGCTCGAAACAGCAAAGCGGAGTATCATATGCACCGCGAAATGCATACAATGTACACCGCATGCACCACGTATTCTGCAGTTGAACGAGGCCACAGCACCCACAGCACATACAGTCCAACAACGAGCGCAGCAGGCACCGCAGAAAACAAGCTTCCATTGCATTCACAAGAGGGAGGTTAGTTCCGACTAGACTCTCTTTGTCTTCACTTCTCCAGATTGAGGCATGTCGCAAACTACGACCGACTCTTTGCTCGGTTACTACGTAGAGCGACCGGGCACTCCTCAGCCACCGAATCCTCCTGCCCGATGGATTGGCAGGTTGGTCGCCGGTTACATACGGTGCATAGTCGATGATGAAGGGGCAAGCCAAGACTTTTTCCTGACACGGGAGACAATAGAGTCTTTCGGAAGAAGGGGCATCTCGCCGGGCGATTACTTGAATTTCCAGCAAAGCAGACTGGATGGACGCTTCGCAGTAAAAGTCAAGAAACGTAACCCACAGCGTCCAGGTCCGCATTACAATTATCGAGGCGTCTATACACATTTGCAAGCAAGTCGATACATTCGTTTGCGCAATGATATATGCGAGATTGGAGGTTACGTGACTTTGCGCATTCGGGACGGGGACCAACCTGTAGTATACTACGTTCTTTCGGAAGATGCTGAATTACTGGAAGACGATGATGGTGAGGAGATCTGCTTTGACATATTAGACCCACGAGGACTTGCAGATCCTGAACCCCCGGAAGAGCCACCCATCTCCTTGGGAGCTGCACGCGCGGTCCAAGCACTACAGACAGCAGCTGTTGCAGAAGAAGGCGTTCGGGCACAACCTCAAAGACATTCACCTGCACCTCAAGGCCAAGGGAGGCCTCCCAGGTCAAACAACGGTAGTCCTGTAGGGGGAAACAGGCATCGCAATGGTCGCAATGACGCCCCTGCGCAGCCGCAACAGAATCTACGAGTCTTGAGAACGACGCTAAGTCGTGCTTGGAATCGCTGCTATATTCTATATAACGGCGCATGGCAGGAGATTCATCACCCAAATGCGGTCACATTTCCAGATGGTTCTGTAGTTGACGTTACTTTTGGCGGAGATGGGCGTGTGTCAGCTCTGAGAATGGCAGTGCCTCAGGCGCCAGCGCCAGCCGTGCGCAGGAACTAGCTTTAGGAGCCAGAGTATCATTGGCCAGACCCAAAGACGGCACATGCCCTCGTATTGTACAGACGTGACATCTACACCCCAATGTAACCACGATCAGCTCTCTAGCAATGCTTTGCAATCAAGCTAACATATACTTCTCCGGGTCTGTTTGATGGGAAAAGAATGTTCAACGGCTCCAAATTGCAGAGCAAAGACTGCGCTGTCAAATTGGCTACTTCAGCAAGATTGCTTTAGACCATTACACACCTCTCCAAAGTCATCCAGACAGAATGGACGTAGGCAGGCTTTGACTGGGCAAGCCGTTGATAAGGCATGTCGGCACAGCTTTTACCTTCTCAAGAACCAACCGGGAGTGCGCTTGTATGGAAACATTTGTCCGGGTCGCGAGTCACCAGTATTCGACGAATAATGGCGGCTGTGTGGCGAGTGATCTCGACATAATAGAATCATGCCCCTCGGAATGTGCGTCGACTCCGGACACACTCCAAAACGTGCATTGCGATGATCTAACATGGACTTCGCCATTGATCCAGCCCTCTTCGGAGTTGCTGGCCCTTCTACGTCTGCCGCAGGCCGAGTACGTGAGGTGCCCAGTCTTCTCCAGCAGCATGAAGAAGCCAAAAGCACGACGCGAGTACCATTATTGAGCGACAGCGGGAGTAGCGAGGAAGAGGGAGATGACGACGATGAAGATGAGGAAGAGCAGAGCAACGGCGGAAGTGACGAAGAGAGTGCTGCATCGTCTGGCGGAGTTGATGAGAGCGAAGGAGACGAAGAAGATGCCGCACCTCGAATACATGCACGCGACAAGGGCAAAGGCAGAGCGAAACAAGCAATGTCACAATCAACCTCAGCTTTCAATAGACAGATAGCAGCTCTACCGCCCATGCCAGAGCCGTTACCGCCTTCTTCGACTGGAGAACCGCTTCCACCTTTGCCGCCTGGCTTGCATCCAAGTCATTCGGCACTTTACGCAGAAACAGATGGCGAAACAGACTATGCTACGGACGGTGCTGGTCTGCGCTCTGGGTCACGCAAGGTGAGACTCGCATGGTGACAAAACTTCTTATACTTGCTAACAAGCTTTGCTTTGTTTGTTACACGTGCCGCCACGATAGCAAGGTGAACTTGGGTAAGTCGAGGAGTTAAGATAGGTGTCACAGGGTTCTGCTAAACATTCTGCGTTCTCCATAGACGTCTTATCAACGCTATTCGCGACACATCAGCGACGAGTGCACCCACAACAGCGACGAACCGTGGCTTTCTTGGACAAGAATGGGATCGCAACATGGAGCAAGAGCTGGAGGATCTCGACCTAGACGAACGTACGACAAGTGGACGTCCGAAGAAAAAGTCGCGTGGTCGAGTCGCTGCTGGCGACGTTGAGCCATCTCCAGAAATCCGAAATATGCTTGGATCCGCCAATCTAGCCTACGTGCAAGGGAGGCAAAAGGAAGCTATCGATATCTTGAATGAGATCATCCGGATAGAACCTGCTACAAGAGCTGCTTGGTATACACTCTCAACGATACAAGAGGAATTGGGGAACATGGACAAGGCTATTCAGCTACGGATAGTTGTAGCGCACTTGACGAAGGGCAGAGCAGACACGTGGAAGGAGCTAGGAGCCCAGAGTCGAGAGCTGGGTCTTCTGGAGCAAGCCGCATATTGTTACGGAGAGGCCATACGTTGTGACCGAACAGATGTAGAAGCCATCTGGGACAGAGCGTCCCTCCTTCGAGAGACAGGCAAGACGCGTCAAGCCAGCACGTGGTTTCTCAAACTATTGAAACTGCAACCTCACAATCCATCTATTCTGCGCGAGCTCGGCCCGCTATATTATGAGCTCAATGAGGTCCCAAAGGCTGTACAACTATATCAAGCTGCGTATGACCACTTCCGCTCACTGTATCCGGTTCCGTCACCTAGTGCAGACGAACTACAAGGCTGGTCAAATGTCGATTTCGAGCTCCTCGCCGACTTCTTACGGTCTCTGAAACGCTATAAAGAAGCTGGCAAGATTATAGTGGAGGGTGTCAGATGGCTGCAAGGCCGATCTCAGGAAGGAGCAAGCTGGGCCAGCTTCGGAGACGACAGGGAATATGACCTTGAGCGTAAATGGAGACCTGGTTGGGAAGACCACGCAAATCGTTGGTGCGAAGAAGCTCCTGTGCATCCACTTGACACGGGCTTGCGGCTTCGGCTTGGTCTAGCAAGGCTGTACGAAGGTCGTATAAGCGAAACGAAGGTGGGTCCTGCTAACTCCTCTCTGCTGTGCGTTCACGAGAGCTGACAGCGCTGCTTTTGTAGGTGCATTTCGAAATCATACGTCAGCGCGACATCATGGACATTCCAGACGTGTATGGCGAAATCGCGGACGCCTATTTCGACCGAAGCCAGTGGGAAGAAGCTCTAGAGGTGTATAAGGAGATGTCTGAGAACGAAGAGGTGCGTGGATATAGCAAGTGCTCATGCAACTGATGAACTGACCCTGTAGTCCATAGACAAACGTAGCCGCCGTATGGATCAAGATCGCTCAATGTCAGAGGCATCTCGGCGAGCTGCAAGACGCGGCCGAAAGCTACCAAGCGGGTAAGACTTGTGCAGAATACAACTTCTCAACTAGTGCTAATTAAGATATCTTCATTGCATAGTGATACAGAACGTGCCAGATGACCTCGACTCGCGCTTGGCCTTGGCCGAAATATATGAGAGACTCGACATGCGCGAGGAGGCGCTAGAGCTTGTCAACGAAGGTGAGGGACCCTGCCTTAGTCGTTCTGGTGCAAGGAATGCTTACGTATTGATGCTTTGCACAGTTATCGAAACTCGTCGAGCAGCTCGGGACTCAGGACTCATCGCTTCGGACGAATTTGCTAGCGAATACGCAGATAATGCATCCGAGGAAGATGAGAACAGAGGCATACTTTTCTCACAACGCAAGAAGAAGCGAAAATCCGCATCTCGCAAACGACTAGACAGCGCCGTGCGCCGACGAACACTAACTCAGGAGGAGCGAATGGAAGAAGAGCGCTCGGTTCAGGAAGCATTTGATGCTAGTTTACACAGACTTCATGAAGTGGATCAACAAATAGATGAAGGGACCGACCCTGAGCCCGGGGAGATTCCAGAGCATCTACATCTAGAATGGCTAGACCTAGCGTCACATCTTCTGGATATCTTCAGGACTACGAAAGCACTTTTCCCGTCAGATGGCAAGAAGAAGTATATTGGTATCAAGAAGGGCTTCAAGCGGAAACAGCAAGGTGTAGATGAGCAAGAAGAAGAAAATGTAGACGAACAAGCTGCTGGTATTGCCGAACGGCTGCAAGCATCGCTGCAGGACGAAGAACAAGGCGATAATGATGGTCCTGATATGAATGTTGAGCAGAACGCCTACAGGGGCGTCAGCTTCGACGAGTGGGCTGCATTGGCCGTGCGAGTGAGTTCAACTGCTAGGTTGAGCTCTCTGCGGTATATTCTAAATTTGTCATCTACAGTACGCTTTTATGCTTACCCGGATTGACGAGAGAGATGAAGCACAAGAAGTCTTGAGACATATGCTTACGTCAAGTATGATGAGACAAGACGCGCCCCGCAATCAGTTCTTGATATTCGGCTTAGTCGGTAAGCTATAGTTTATTGAGCGGTAGCAAACAAGCTCACCCCCAAGGTTTCATTCACAGCATGTGCCCTGTATTGTGAAGACTTCGAAGGCGCACTTGAAGATCTGCGCAAGGTCATCTCGTCTCGAAAGATGGAAAGCGAGCCTCTGCGGATACTGCAGGCTGTCTGCCATTCTGGCATTCTCTCGCTGGATGCTTTCGTGAACAACAAATTTCAGAAATACCTGCTCAGAATGTACGTCGCGCACCACTATCTCACGACATTGGCTGGTGAGCCACCCAGCTAATAGCCTGGCGTGTGATTATACAGGATCAAGCTTATCGACCAAAGAGCATTACCGAGTCTAGGCGGGAACGCGGCAGACGATAAAGACGACTCTGCAGATGAAGCGGATATGACGAACATGCATATGATAGGAACGGACTTCAAGCCTACCAAGGTCAACCCTCACTTCCTTATGCTTTATGGACATATCATGGCTTGCGGCAAGAGCTACCAGTCTGCCATCGGTAAGTCAAGTTCACGCCTTGTCTGCCTTTTCAGGCAGTGAGTGTCCTTTCGCCAATGCTTGCTTTTGTGTTATCCAGTCTACTACCTACGCGCTTATGACCTCTACCCGAAAGATCCGCTTATATGCCTATCACTCGCGTTGGCATATACGCATCGCGCCATGCAAAGACAAACTGATAACAGACACTATCAGCTTGCTCAAGCTCTCGCTTTCTTAGATGGCTATCGGAAGCTAGCTGGCAACCAGCAGGAAGTACAATATAATGTAGCGAGGATCTTTCATCAGCTTGGTACGCTCTTCGCCCTTTCCTTCCATCTCGGTCTAGGTCATGAGAAGCTGATGTTGGGCGCTTGTGCAGGTATAGTCGACCTTGCTGTCAAGCATTACGAGAAGGTGCTTGAGATGTCAGACCAAGACGGGAAGTTGGGAGGTGCTGATATCGCCCAGATTGGAGGCCTGAATCTCAGTCGGGAAGCAGCTTATAACCTTTCGAGCATATACTTCACAAGAGGATCGCCTGATCTTGCGCGACAAGTGGCTGAGAGATACCTCAGCTTGTAGAGAAGTACGAGTATGCTTATATTTGCGTGCAGTCGAAGTTACAACTATGTCGTTGTATGAGTTCCTTGTATGTAAAACACGCTGTGGGAATGGTAGCCAAGCAAGATGAGATTCGCTACTTTGGTCTTTCGTCCCGCTGACATCAGCACGTGTGTGGACCCGCCGCATGACAATGGACAATCAAGTAAAAAGCGGACTATGCAATTCGGCACGCTCGGTACGTGACACAAGCAAGGTAGACGGTCCTAACTCTGTCGTAGACTGTGCAAAACCGCGAATCAAGAATGTCTATCGTGGCTTTCGGCATCCGGCAATATCCGTTACCCATCCAGGCTTTAGCTTTTACATAAATTGGCCCCGGCGTTTATCAGCGACACTTTCTTCTCTGACCAGATAGGACGAGCTTCGTTTCAGGTCATTGATAGAAGGCAGCACTTCAGCAAGCACGATGTCCGCGCCTCAACTCTCGCCATTTGGATCTGCAGTAGCCGGTGCGCTGGGAGGTGTCATTGCCAACTCGATTGTGTGAGTTTGGAGGAGAAGCCATGGTCGATAAGAGCAGAAAGCTGACATTGGATACTACAGATACCCCTTAGACACGTATGTACAGCATCAAGGAACTTACGTGACGATACCATCCAAGCAGCTGAACCTTCGTGACATTGCTCCAGCGTAAAGACCCGCGTGCAAGCTGAGAGCGACGCAAAGAAGCTGCAGGAGGCGAGAGAGCTCCCCAGTCCGCAAGTGAAGCGCAATGGAGCCCCTCGCAAGCTCACAAGTGCACAGAAGATCAGAGTGAGAGATGTGATTAGACATGTATGGCGGGATGGCGTGAGTAGTTATCACTATTCTTTGGAGCTCCAGTCTTCCGGCTGCTTTCAAGCGGAGTACATTTACTGAAGCCCACCGTGCTATCGTTTCTGAACAGGGTGTTGCTGGCTTCTACCGTGGATACTGTGAGTACCATCGTATGTGTAGTCAAGATAACATGAACTGAGACTTTCTTCATTTCATGCAGCCGCTTCTATGCTCAACACCTTCTCTATGCAATTGTACGTGCTCGCTTGATCGGCTAATCCATAGGCCGTGTTTTAAGGTGGACATACTGTCGAGAGCTGTAAACTGATAAGCGTCACATGAAAGTGCATATTTCTACTGGTACACAGTAGTCAGAGGAGCCTATGTGCAGAGACTCTTCCCTGGCATGGTCGCATCAGCGGTCACACTCAGCACAGCGTAAGAGCGGGTCCCACAATACCACATCTCCAGGTCGAAGCTAACGAAGGATTTTGCATATTGATATTTCAGTGCCGAGCTTATCCTTGGTGCCCTAGCTGGTGCCCTGGGACAAGTCTTCACTATTCCAGTCTCAGTAGTAGCGACACGGCAACAGCTAGACGATAAATCACAATCGCTCCTTGCTACTACAATGGAGATAGTCCGGGAAGATGGCATTACTGGATTGTGGAATGGACTAAAAGCCAGCTTAGTCCTTACTGTGGTATGTGGCCATTTACAAGGAATAGTCACGATGATAATCGCGAAATGGCTGACCTTCATTCGGCACCATTAGAACCCAGCACTCACTTACGGATCCTTCGAGCGACTAAAGCCTCTAGTTCTGGGAGACAGCAAGATGACACCTCGAAAAGCTTTCATCTTGGGTGCGCTCTCCAAGACTATTGCTACTGTCGTAAGCTGGCATTCGTCTGTGTCAACTCTCCATGCCAGGCTAACGTGATTTGCCATTTCTATCAGATTACCTTCCCTTATATTCTGGCTAAGGTCCGCTTGCAAGCGAAGTTCAAGCAGGCAGAAGAAGAAGGGGAGACAAGCCTCGCAAAACGACCCACTGGAGCTCTTGACATCCTGGCAGCTATTTACAAACAAAAGGGTTTCAGAGGATTGTACCAGGTATGTTTTCCGCAATACGTCGAGCTATAAGTGCGGAGACCATGGTGGACTGACTCGATTTCGTGTTCTAGGGCATGCAAGCACATATCTTCAAGGCTGTCTTGGCTCAAGCACTGCTTTTCGGCATTAAAGACGCTCTAGAAGAAGGTACCATTGCTTTGTTGTTGCATGCTGCCAAATTCCATGGTAGACCAGGTCTAGGATTGAAACATTCAACCTGAAAGCTTTCCCTTGGCGGAACACGCACATATGTATATAGTCTGTTTGGATCAGGATCATATAAGTCATGAAATATAGAGCATTATCCTTGAAAGCTTCTTCTCTGGAGAGCGTGCCGGCTGGTCAAGCCGAGTCCGCCTTGTTCGCCACGCTATTCTTTTCGATCATCTTGTTACCGCGGAGCTCCGCTTTGGTAGAGTAGACAGACTATTCAGCTCTGAGTCCTCCCATCTGCAGAACTCCCGGTCATTTCACGCACGTTATGGCTCCATTACAAGTTTGGCATCTCCAGGTGAGCTTATGTTCCGAGCTGGCTTATGCTCCGGGCCTAGAAGGGCGAGTAGGACTCGGCCCGGAGCGCGTGCATGGGAATCAAATAACCAACATCTGAGACATCTTCTCTTATTTATCAGGATTCCCGCAGTTTCCGAGTAGTATGGCTTCTAGAAGAGCTCGGTGTACCGTATGATCTAGTCTATGCTAAAAGAGAGAACAAACGGGCCCCAGCCAACTTCAAGTCCAAGCATGGCATGGGAAAGGCACCGATGCTGGTACTAGAGGACGGCGAGACGGTCTTGGTCGAATCAAGCGCTATCTGTGACTACATTGTCAGCGTAGCTGCTTCTTCAGATCAGAAGAAGCAGTTCTTCGGTGGTGGATCAGAAGTACAGGCTGCTCAGGTCCGAAGCTGGATGGCGTGGTCCGAAGCTGCATTGCTGCTTCATGCTCTGGTAATTTCTAGACTCTAACGCATCTTTTACACATCTAAGCCGACTGTTTTGCTCCCTACTGCCAGCCTATCACCTATGCCCGCTGGAATCTACCCGAGGAGGCAAAGTCCGTACTACCGCAATACGAGAAGGATCTCGGTGTCAACGTCTTGAATGACTTGAAGTATCTCGAGGATACGCTCAAGACCAACGGGTCTGGCTACATCTATGGGAGCGACCTCTCGCTCGCAGATATAATGACCGCATTCTCCGCTCAATTCGTCTTGGCTCGAGGACTAGGCGCTAAATGGCAAGATGACTCTTTTCCTACTATCAAAGAGTGGATCAGGCGCTTGATTAAGCGCGATGCCTGGAAGAGAGCAGTAAACCAAGGTGAAGATAGCTACACGCTCGATAAAGAGACTCCGTAGGCGCATCCGTTGGATGCTGCTTGACTTTGCCGATCTGGAGGACTAGCCGTGAGAAGGCTTCCGGATCAAGAGTGTAGATTTAGAAATCGTAGAGTTCTGGCTTGTCTGTCCGTAAGCTCGACTTTTTGATGCTCGGTGCACTGGCGGCTTTCGCTGTATTCATGCCCAATATACCAGATGGGTTCTCGTTCGGATCGTCATCGAATCTGATCTTCCGCCTCTCCAGCTTCTTCTTAGCAGGGGCAGCTTGCGGCTCAGTGGCATTTCCCGTTGTTACATGAGAGTGCGAATGTGTTGCTGTAGGCGGTATTTGTCCCACAGCAGGTGCTTTGTTGATCTCATTTTGCGTTTCTGAAGGCGTGCTTCGTCTTTCATTCGTACCGCCTCCTTCGTCTAAATGAAGTGTCTCAATGACTAATCCTCGCCTCCTCTTCAGCTTGAAACCTAAATTGTTATCCATTCCACCTGCTCCTGAGCTTGTCGAGTTCGACCCTGGCGCTAACCCTCGCAGTACTGATAATTTGGCTGATGGTGGAAGAAGGGAGTTCGGGGTTGGAAGACGATGAATATGTAGGAAACCAGAATAGGCTGGGAAAACAGCTTGCAACCCAGGTGAACCTGGTTCAAGCGGGAAACGTAAGCAACTTTGCAATCAATTACGCATAGGAGGCGGAGGGCTGCTTACTTGCGAAGCTCTCAAGCTCAATGACGCTATCACAGAGCCATTCCAGCCTTCTCAGATTTGCAGCTCCATTTTTCATGCCTCGTATCAGATAACCCGGCAAGGTCACCATCGCAGCTGCATAAGTGCCTTGTTGCCGCAAGATTGTTCGCAAAGACAGCAAGAAGCGGTATAATGCCTGTATAGCATTGATATTAGCATGACCCTCATAGAAGCCCGTTACAGGGGACTCACCACGGAGTCAAAGTCTCCCCATGTGGGTGAACCTGTCGCTTGTATTGCTATGCGGGTCGCCCTACAAGCGGAAGGGATCCAATACTCAGCTTGCTGTACTCCTCCTCACGGCAGCTAAATCTCCAATTCACTCACTGCTGTGAGCCTGAGCTGGATATACTCTTCCGCACTGCTTCCAGAGTACTACTATATGCATCTTCTTTCTCTTCTACATCGACAGTCGCGATGCGATTGCGAGCATTGTCACTTATGTCCATCGTCTTGGTCAAGTCAAAGACTGAGCAGTAGACAGGTGCTGCAGTATCGCCTATAGTTGGTGACGACTTCACTGAAGTTTCGAACTTCTTCATGCCTTCGTAGCGAAAAGCTATTTTCATGCTACTTTTGGAGGAGCTCCCGGCCATGTTCTCATCTTCATCGTCGGTCAAACCACCCCCAGAAGTAGAGTTACTTGCACTAGCACGAGAAGACGAGGTAGATGCTTGGGCTGCAATAGCATCATCTGAATATGGCAGCTTGGCTATAATTTCATCTGGAGGTTGATCGAGACCACTTGATGCGAGCAGGACTTGCTGGTTAGGACAGCAGAGTCCTTGAGCTATCCAGTATTTGATTAAAAGCTTCGCATAGCTTGTATCTCGATCTTCTTCGACTAGCAAGATGGAGCCTGTTGGACATCCTCCGCCTAGAACATCGTCTACGCTGGCTACTCCAGTTGACAACAGGACGGAGCTGTTGTATGCGCTCACGCGTGTACCTGGAGGCGGCGTTGCAGATGGACCACCTGAAGCTGGTACTCGCTTCTTGAAAGAGCTCATGTCGAGGATGGTACGGAAGTCGATATGATGGAAAGCTGCTTGGGCTGCTTGAGCAGTCAAAGTGTCGCTTCAGGACAGTGGCAAAAAATGCGGCTGCAGGTCACCAGGGACATTGAAGAACATCTGTGACATCCTATCCTTCAGCATGGTGTGGAATTACAATTACAATCTCTCCATATGAGCTGCGGTGTGCTGTAGCCTACTTTTAGCGAAGCTTCTTTGGAGTCCAGCTCAAGGAGGATGATCGAGGTCTTTGACGCGCTCGAGCGAACATGGCTTCGACCTGCTTTCATCTTGTCAGCAATTCAACCTCATCTGATACTTCAAGATGTCTTTAGAAAGTGACTCTGCCTTCCATGCACGCCAGCTGTTTGCTCAAGGTGAGTATGCCGTTGCGCGACTGGCCCTGAACCTGGATTACTTGTCAACGCGGTCACAGGGAAGTGGACACACCGAAAGACGATAACTGATGTTGCATGGCTTTGATCAGGCTCGTATTCAGCGTGCATCAGTACAATATCCTCAATAAGCGATGCCTCACCTTCACTGAGGCTGTACGCCGCCCGTTCCCACATCGCATTAGGGCAATTCGACCAAGCTACATCAATAGCAAGTGCCATAGACACACCCGCAGCGAAAGCAGTCAAGCTATTAGCAGACTCAGTCAAAGCTGCAGGTGACGATGGAGGTGCTGCTGCGGATGAGGCATTTGAGCTGCTGGAGGAGCTAGGTGAAGATGCGGATGGAACGACACGCGCCGTCGCTGGAACGGTCCTTGCGAACCAGGAGGACTACAGACAGCAGGCTATCGAAGTTCTTTCAGCCGGTGCAAAAGCAGAAGATCAAGAGTGGTAGGTTCACCTGCCACTTGAAACGCATACGCCGCGTGCTGATGAATTGCTGCTGTCACTTCACAGTGTTGCCCTCCTTGTCCAGCTGTACCTCTCAATGGACAGACTAGATCTAGCAAAGCAAGCATACACAGCAGCCAAAATATGGGGAGAAGATTCGCTCATTATTCAATTATGTGAAGCGTGGATCGCTCTCCGTCAAGGAGGGGAAGACGATGGAGGCTATCAATCCGCGTTCTACTGCTACGACGAGATGTCGCAGCTGCCTAGCGCAAACAACCCTGTCGTCCTTAATGGAAAAGCGGTCTCTCAAGCTGCTATGCATAGATGGCCTGAAGCGGAAGCACCATTGACGGAAGCACTACAGATTGTATGTCTTGGACTCCTTGTTTTCCCTTAGATACGGAATCCGTTATTAGGTGATCTCGCCCGCTGACAAGCTTTGCATCACAGGACCCAAATCATGCTACTTCGTTAGCGAACGCAGCAGCCATTGCATTGCTGTCCGGCAAGCCAGCTGATGCTCATCGTCAATATATGGAGTAAGTCCACAAACCTGTCGACGGACATGTTGGGTCGAATCTTACTGACGCCTTATGTTTGTAGTACATTACGCTCATCAGCACCAAAACATCCTCTACTGGCAGACCTTGCTAACAAAGAAGCACTGTTCGACGAGGCAGCTGCTAAGTTTTCTGTATCTGCATCTGCATAGACTGGGGATGCCATCAGCCTGAGCGACAGGCGCTCAAATGTAGATTAGCTTAGGATACAGAGCAAGACCTTTACGCAGTCTACGGATACATGAAGGCTGACAGAAGGGTTCATAACCATACTCGTGACTGATGACCTTGCTGCTTAACCTGCATGGAGTACTTTGACTGGACTCGTGTATAGTTGCCGATGCACGTGCTTCGTTTGCCGCTCGACCATGCCAGTCCAGATAAGCAATACACCACCTGCGCAAGGCTCGGGTACCATTATACTGTACAGGATATGCTTATGAGAGCAGAGTAGCTTCCTGAACGTACTAGAAGCATGTATACTATGCTTTATAATCTTTCTCAGTCATTCAAGGCAATAAAGTCAGCTTCTTCAGCTTTGCCGGTCAGCATAAGCGAGTTTCCAAATTCGGAAATGCGATTCTCAAGGCGTGACAGTGCAGGTATATAAAGCGGAGAAATGGACGTGCACCTTTCCTTCCTTTATTTTCAAATCAGAGAACATTGACTACAACCATTAAGACCATCAACAAGGCTGTACTAGTAGCCTTCTTCGCTATCCTGGCTGGATTAATATCGAGATTCTTCCAGCGCGCATTGACAGGCCCCGCAGGCGGTAAATCAATCGAGAAAGTCGCATCTACTACAACCGCACAACAAGCTTTTAGAAGCGCATCAAGTGAGCTTTACTGATTAATCTTCGTAAAGAATAGTACTCATTGACTAACATAACATCAGCAGGCATGTCTCCCGTTCAACTCAAAGTACACAAATCAAGTGACAGAGGTCACGCCGACCATGGCTGGCTCAAGACATATCACCACTTCTCCTTCGCGAGCTATTTCAATCCTGACATGCAGAACTTTGGTTCGCTACGCGTCATCAATGAAGACAGAGTAGCCGGTGCCGAAGGGTTCGGTACACACCCACATCGAGAATTTGAGATCTTCAGCTATATCGTAGATGGTGAACTTAAGCGTGAGTAGTATCTCATCATTATACACTTTCTTTTCCGATTAGAAGCTGACAGTGTCTGGAAACTGTATAGACCGAGACTCTCTAGGAAGTCTCGAAGTGATGAAGCGCGGTGACATCCAAATGACCTCCACTGGAACCGGAGTAACACATTCCGAATACAACGCACGAAGTGATAAAGAAGTTCATTTCCTACAAATCTGGGCAAAACCAAATGTATCAGGATTGAAACCAAACTACTACGGAAGACATTTCACAGATGAAGAAAAAACAAATAAATTGGTGAAGATTGTAGCTCCACTTGAAGATGATGGCGTTATTGATAAAAGAGAAGAAAAGGGTCCTATTCCTGTTCATGCTGATTTTAGAGTATCAGCTTCTATCCTTACTCCTCAATCTAAACTTTCTCATGAATCCACACCTGGCACTTCAAAGACTCTTGTGCATAACATTATGCGGAGTGGATACAGAGATCCTAATCAGAAACCTATTGAAGGAGGTGCCAAAGTCAAAGTTAGTTATGAGAAGGATACAGTCGAACTTGACGAGGGAGATAGTGTCTTCATCACAGGCAAGCTTGAGGAGCCACTAGAATTCGAAAGTACTGGCCCGAAGAATGCAGAATTCCTAGTCTTTGAAATGAAGTAGGAAGTTCCAAACATACTTCCCTCTGAAATAAAAATTTTTCTAAAGTTGGTTTGGATTTGGTTTGATGGAATACATAGATGAGACATTGGGCATTGCCTTAGCGGATGTGCCGTAAAAACGAAAACACCTGTATCGACGTTTTAAGCAATAGTTTGACTGGGGCAGTCTTTATGTACGCAATGATAAAACCGTATTGATCCATGACAATAGCCTGTTATGCCTGCCATGGGACAGGTTGGTTGGAACTGAGTTCTCGTCGCGACTCGTGCAGCTCTTTCCGATATCAATTGTATTTCGGATGTTGTATGTGTGCCTGAAGGGATTCGTTCAATCTACTAGATGCTACATCTTTCAGTGTTACTCGTTAACTGTCGTATCTCTCAAGCTTGCATGCAAGCTGTGGTTACATGAACCTGGTGGGAGAAGCAGTTGAAAATCAGCTACGAGTGAGCACATCTATATGCACAGTCTGGTCGATGTACTACTTACTTTGAAGCCATGCTCATAAGGTTGCCGAGACCACCAGAGCCTCCACTGCTAGCGACACCTCCGGTACCCATAGCGCCTGAAAGTTGACTCTTCAAGACGAATTTCATGACTGTCTGTACGGCAGAATTGACTACGTCTTGCTTGTTACCGTTGGCAGCACCGCCAGACTGATCGAAGAGCCTTATAAAAGTGGATTTCAGTCAATTGCTTAAAATGCCTTGCGGATAGCAAGTTCAGGCCAAACGAGCGACTCACTTTGATGCTTCGCTCATGGCCATTCCGATCTTCGCATAGTAGACGATAGGTCAGTACGGGTCTGGTGTGAAAGAAGTTATAAGCGACTGGTCACTCACGAGTGCAGACTGGCCACTGTTTGAGGCGGGGCTTTGCTGACCGCCAGTGAAGCGCTTCAAAGCTTGCAAAGCAGCTGCGGAACCCATACTCTTCGAGTCTAAGTTACCAGCGTTGCCTTGTCTGTAGCATCACAATGATAGTATGCAGAGATAGAATGAAGGAGGTAGATGCAAACGCGTCAGCCGGAGCACGTGCCAGGCGATGTCGCTCTGCTGCGGGGCTGGCTACCAGAAGGAAGAAGATGACGACTCACCCGTAAGCTTGCTGGTGAGCAGAAGTGACACGCTCTTCATCTACATCATCGTCTGCACTTGGCTTGTTCTGATTCAAGAACTGAAGAGCTTGTCCGAAGAGGCCACGGTCGGCTGAATTGCCTGCGTCATTCTGGGCGACATCGATGATTCCGTCGCCATCCAAGTCGCCAGGGATGCGCTGAGCTGAGGCACTGTAGGAGCACACGCCATCTTAGCAGAGGTTTGTCGCTTCCAATATGACGTTCGCACATACGGCTGGTTGAAGCGTGATCCGCCAGTGATGCCAAAGTCACCTCCCTTACATAGGCGGAAGCAGACAATGTCAGACTGTCTCGCTCGCACAGGCGGTAAAGCAAGTTCCACTCACAGCTTGGTTATTGCCTACGTTCTGCTGGCCATACTGGCCACCCTGGCTCTGACTGTACCCACCCTGGTTGTTGTCCTGATTCTGGTTCTGGCCCTGCTGATAATCAGAGTAAGCCGATTTGGCAGCGTTGATGAATCCTTCCATAGTCGATGTCGATGTGTTTGATTTGATAGGAATGAGGTATGGGATATCCTAGCGGTGAAGAAGAAGGCAACGCAGCCAGCGCCTTTCTCAGCCGTGTCCTTCTTGCATCACTGGTTGATGATCGAAATGGTGGCGATTCATACAGGTGACATGATGCAGACTTGTACATACTTCCAGGCCTTTCCGTCCAGTACAGAGGGCCAGGCCTGAAGTAACAGGTATCGGGTACCCTCTTGCGCAGCGGCAAATCTCAGCGAGCCGAACACGTGCAAGGCCAGAAAGAACACTGATGTGCGTGCACCTTTTGAGCATTTTGCATTAGACTGTACGACGAAAGAACTGCAGCACTGATACTACTAAGCACAGATTCGACAAGGATTACCACCTGTTCCAGCCCTACACTATAACCTGAATATGCGACGTGTCTCGCGGACTCATTTTGGGTAGATTCTGTTGCACGGCCGAAGGCGATTTGGCAACACTGCTCGAACTGCCATTGACATTTGTCTTGATGACGCTCGCCTTTGTTTTGCTGCTGCTGCTGCTGACAACGACGGGCGAGTCTGAGTCCTCTTCATCCGCGTCATCGCCATTCATAGATTCTTCAGGTAGGACATTGCTGTCATCCGTTTCTCGGTCGTCTGTCTCGTTGAGCAGTGTGGGTACTGCACTTCCAGGCATTGAGACGTCCCCATCTACATCCATAGATTGGTTCGCAGCGGCCGATGCAGAGTGCGATGTAGAAGTACGAGATCTTGGAACTTCCCCGTTGATGGCTGCAATCCGATCAGCGACAGATTGAGCTGTCGAAGAAGCACCATTCGACGAAGCAGAATTTGAACTGGAAGATGCACCCGGAATAGGCCCGCTTAGAGGTGGTAAAGGAAGGCCCATCTTAGCGAGCTTGTAGAGTGGTATATCCCCCTTCTGCGCCTTGATGAAAGTACGATCTGGTCGAAAGTATCCTCTGTATCTGCCCATTGTCCATACTTCCTCCAGTCCTCCAAACGGAGCTTCTTCTTCATCTTCTCCATCCAATTCCAGAGTCAAATCTGGTGAATTCGATCGGACGATGGAAGCTTTCCTTCCTGTCTGTACAATTTCAGGCGTAGGTTCGCGATATTGCGCTTGTAGATGTTGTCGTGCACTTCTTCGCTCTCCTGGAATCGCAGCTCGACTATTGCTGCTGCTTCCTCCATTGTTGCGAGCTCTCGCTCTTCGAGATCTTCGACTATTGCCATCTTCATCGTCATCTTCGTCGAAATCGTCTCCATCGGACTCTGCATCATGATGGCCATTCTTGGTATCCCTCTCATCATCATATTCTCCATCACTGCTTTCCGAACCCGTCCGCCGTCTTTTACGAGCGGCTCTCTCAGATTCCCGAATGGCAGCTTCAATCTCAAGATCTCTCGCGCTTTCATCGTATCCATTTGTAATTCTCGCACCTCTTCTTAGACGCGTTGACGATCTCAAACTTCCATATCCAGCATCCACAGTCCTTTGTGCAGCTAGAGCCTCCATCCTAGCTTCTTTTTGAACCTTTTTGATCATATTACTCCTTCGATTTTCAAATCTAGTTTTGCGTTCGAAATAGGGTGATTCAGCCGATTCAAGTGACGGAAGTACGATATCTCGGATATATTCATGTAGTTTCTCTTCATTTTCTATCAATAATGCACGCCCTTTCTTCTTTTTCTGCTTTTTCAATTTCTTGCCATCTGCTGCTTTCGCGAATGGCCCACTTAGCTTCGCACTTGGCTTAGGTGGAACTTGCAATCCAGTGAGGATTTGATGAATTTCTCGCGGCGTGTCGGAGACTGCTACAAAAGAAGGATTCTTGCCGTATGGGTCGCCATTCACGTACAGCCGAGGCGAGTCTGTACATTTAGAAATCCTTGTCAGACGTGAAGTTGCTAAAATTAGCTGAGCGAAATTGTCGAACTTACCGTCTATGCGATACCAGACCTGCTTTAATGTGTCGGAACCAATGGGCCGCAATACGAGAGGATTCGTGACCTCAACAGGTTTCTCCTTCTCTTTTTCTTTGCCCTTATCTTTGCCGGTCACTTCAAGTTTGGGCTTGTTTGTGATAGCAGCAACAGCTGCCGCGACCACAGCCGCAGTCTCCGCCCTAGCTTCAGCTTTCTCCTTGGCTCTCGCTTCTTTCTCTTCCTGTGTGCGCGCTTGTGGTCGATATGAGCTCACGTAGCCATAGCAATCGTTGATGTAAGTCTTTACTTCTTCGCACAGGCAGATCTGGAAGTCTACCATTGCTTTCAAGATAGTGACCTGATGAAGGATATGGAGATCAGTTTACAAGGTGGTCAACGCTATTAATAAGGACAGATCAACTCACCTTCTTCTCCCAATCAATCTTGTAGATCGCGTTCTTCTGCTCTCTATCCCTCAATTTTCGAATTGTATCAAGCCAACCTGACCGCATGAAATCTGGAACCTGCATCTGCCGTTGTTCGCTTATCCACCATGGTATCCAAGCTTGCCAACCACCTTTAGTACCCCCTGTACCGCCATTCGCTTTGTCCTGATTTCTGATGCGTTCGACAAAGTCTTTGAAGATCGGTTCGAGTGACGGCACCCAGATATCATCCAAATCACCTGGCATTGTAGGTACGTCGCCTTCCTCCAGCGCCAATTCGAATTCGAAGATCGTTTGAGGTGCATAGGCTGAATCTTTCTGTATGCTCGTGAAACGTTCGATGAATGCATAGACGTACTATCTCGCGGTAGTCGGTAGTGCATGATGGACGGTATGTTGTGGGAAGGTTTACAGGTTTTGGGATGTAGTATGCCGTCAGAAACGTTGTTTGGCGTGAAACAAAGCACCGCATAGGACTTACAGCAGTCTCCCAGGAGTGCTTTGGTTCATTAGGTGGATTGTTCAGTAGCTTCTTGATTCTAGCAAGTGGCTTCTCGGTACCATCTTGATTCACCTCAATCAGGCCATCATCTTCGTCATCCTCTTCCTCCTCTTCGCTCTCAGGTTCCGTCGAGGGAGCAAGCGAAGTGTTGCTCGCGTTGCCCTTTGCTCTCGCCGAGGTGTCTGCGAACGAGCTGGTGACTATCTCCAAGTCGTCTGGGTCTGTAAGTGACGACGAGGACAGCGACACGACACTACTTGCTCTTCTGTGATGATGTGTCGCTGACGTTGAAGGACCTGCTAGGGCGTTGGACCTGTGCTTGCTCACAACGTAAGGTGCGGAGGAAGAGTCGCCATCGCTGTCGGGGTAATCGTGGTTGATGAGCTGCGAGAGCGACGAGCTGCTTGTCTCGTTGCTCGCAGTCCTCGACAAGTCCACGCTCATGGCTCAGCTATTGAGCCTGCGTCGTTCTCGTCTCCTTGCCTCTTCTGTCTCTTCAAGCTGTTGTGTCGATTGTTGCGTGTTGGCAGAAGAAAGAGTCGCGTAAACAGGCTCTTGCGTTTCTTTATGCAGGTTGGCCAAGACTTGTAAGTATCACTTTGGAGAACAGAGGGAGCACTTCAGTAGTCAGATGCCCAGCCTGTCATCCTTGATGGCACTGCCTTTGGATGGTCGTGGTCTTCCGGCTCCCTTGCCTGTTCCATTGCAATACGGCGCGTCGGACGGGTGGCGCTTGAATTCGTACACGCGCAAAATATACGCTACTTGACATATATACAACAACATTCAGACTGTCCATTGAGTATTGATACATTCGTTATGCTGCTGACTGGTCCTCATTCTGTTAGCTGCTTCGGCTAGCTCTGGAACAGGCGAGACTTCTTATGCATGAATATCGTAACTAATGGTTATTGAAAGCATCCAATCACCGGAAGGTCCGACTCTTTTCCTATGTTGAACGGAGCAGTAGCACCTGTCATGCGATAGGCATGCTGTGTCAGCTGCAAGCTTCGCTGTATGTTGGTGTTTCTTCGGTAGTGTAACGTAAAGCCGTCGTCCTGATGGTTAACAGCTCAGCATTTCGACAACGGCAGGGCGAGCTCAGAAGAATTAGGGACTCACATGCTCAACCCATTTGCAGCAGGCGTCATCACGCCCAAATAGAGACCAATAAGCTGTACCGGCTACATCTCTATCTTCCGCCATCTTCAGGAACTTAGTCAAGCTTATAGGGCCAACTTCCAGTGCTATCCAGGCAGCAAAAGGTATGAGCAGAAGGAAAGACAACGCAAACATCCATTTGCGGATGACAACTTTGCGTCTGCCCACATACGCAACGTTTTCCACGTTCGAAAGTTGAGGCGGGTACTCTGATTCGGCTTTGTATAATTGATCATCTTGAAGACCATTCGAGCTCTCGTCAATAGGTGAATAGGCTGACGCAGATGCGTATGTCGAGGGAGTGGATTTGCGACCTGAAGACTTGAAAGACAGCCATCGTGGAAGGTAAAATGTCCAGGGGAACCATCGTCCAGGTAGGCAGAATGCAATGATAACGAAGATTAAAGGGATCAAGCAACCTAACAGTGCGTATTTGGAGTATTTGTCCGTCCAGTCGTATTCGCCGATATAATATGCCTTGTTCGCTGCGGCGACTGCTTTCACGTCTGCTTTCAACTTCTGTCGTTCGAGAGGGTAATAGTGGTTTGAGCTGTACTATGAAGTCAGCTACACGCTGTTACTCACTTATGATCCAGTCCCAATGCGCGACTTACTACATGTCGACCGTTGGCAAGTCGAGCGCGTCCTTTTGCGGACCGTACGAGCCATCCATGACTAGCTGGTTCGGAGCCAAGCTTTTGATATAGCTAGAGATATCCGATATCCATGCCGCTGGAGCGCCTTTGAGTTCATTACCGGTCTCCCAGCATAATATAGTCGGATCATTTGCATACGTAAGCTATCGTGGCCGGGTCATAAGCACATGAGCGACCACGGAACGAGAGAGCGCTGCAGGCAGAAAGCTAGACTGACATTGTTGTAGGTATTCGTACGATTGACAAGAGTGCCGACGTATCGCTTGAAATCTGAGATTATGTCCGTGTTCGTGAAGAATGCACTTTGATCCGTGTCCGAAAGGTTTCGGAAGCGCAGAAAGGTCATTTCACCTGCCAGAAACGTCAAGACAACGCCGTCAGACCTCCCTGGAAACGTTTAGCATCGCTATATCGACTGACCCCCGTGATAGTAGTCCCAATTATCTGTAAGTGGTATTATTAGACGTAATCCATAGGTACCGGCGGCATAGACTGCATAATCGACCCTTCGCAAAGCTTCCTCGTTGAAAACGCCAAGCGACGGGTTGATAGACAGTGAATGACCAACAGAGACACCTAATGTGGTGCTTCGTATCGTAGTAGCTCCCATAGCTGCTGATGTAGCCATCATTTCCTGCATAAATAGACCCGAGCGCGTCGATCGCCTTCAGCACGGTAATCTCCTCAAGTCACGGTGTGCCCGCGCTGGAAGAGGGATGCTTACGAGCACTCTGCCTTGCGTAGGCCATGATACAGTGCTGTTGATGTTCTCATCCAGTCCAAGCCAGTATATATTCGGCCCTACAGCCTTGAACTCAGCATTGTCAAGTATGAGCTTTCTTCCTTGGCGCGTCACAAAAGATGTCGGTACAGTGCGAGAGAGACTTGATGGACTGGTGACTGTGAGTGATGTGGATGGGAACGTAACACAGCTGTATCCAAGTCGCGAATGGAGTCAGCTTGCTAAAGCCTCTCCCTGCGTTCGCAATGTAGCACTATGTCTACTACCTACCTCGAAGAGTCCGCCATAGTCAGCTTCAAGGAGCACTTGCTCAAGTAGTAATATCAGTGAAAGCTTCAAGGGATGCTTTGTGTGACTGGTACGCAGAGTATGCGAAGGTTTGCGTATGAATGGGAACCAACATCGCCGAGATGATGTCTATTGCACATGACACACCGAGTTCCGCCACAACATGATATCCGCTTCTGCAGGCTACCACAGCTGTAGCAGCTGTGCCGTCCATTGAACCCGTACCCAAGCCAAGTGCGCCGACTAACAAGCGTTTGAGGTGGTCCCTCAAACGCTTGCAAGTCGGCGCACTTGGCTTGGTTACGGTTGCAATGGCAAAGACAGTTGTTACAGAAATGCAATTGCCTCCGAAAGAAGCATTTCAGATGGTCTGTTACGCAAAGCAATTCACCTCCTTGCCGGTGAGCTACCACTGCGGGCAAAGAAATGAATGCCTTTGCCGTTGATATTTTGGTATGTAGCAGATCGTTTCATCAGGTCCTCGTCTGAGCCTTCCTAAAAATACATGATTTGCACAAGGTTTGAGCGCCTTCTCCGACGTCCTTCTCATGCAGGTGCTCTTATACTGTCTTGCGATACAAGACATCTCCCAGTCTGTTTAGACTAGCTGTCCTTCTTTGCCTCTCCGAGCTGTCCACCAACCATCTTGCCGTTTTCAAGACCTTTCAACAGCTCAATTGACGTGATGGCATTGATTGCGAAGAGAACAGTCGGAATGAGTAGGAGGAAGGTGACCAAGGAGGCGAAGATGAGTCCTGGCGAGGTAAAAGAGTATCGATATAGGAGACCAAGCTTGGGGTCAACTGTCGCGGTATTGTTGCCACTGTTACCATCTTGCTCAAAGATAGATACGGGTGTCGTTGTAGGCATGTCCTTCAACACAGGTCTCTCAATGGTGGCATCAATGTCTTCCTCTGTCTCCTCCTCTTCGACTAGCTGCTCCCACTCTGCATCGGTGATCTGACGCTTCTGCCTGTAATGCGCTCCGAGATCAGGAACTGAGGATATAATGACTATATGAGGTTCCGGGAGCCTTTCGAGGTTCTTTTCGACGAGAAGGTCTGCAAATGTACCAAATTAGTACACAGCTCGTGTCCAGCGAGTGTAGTTCTATACTCACCAAGGTCTCGGATCCACCGTGCTTTCTCTACCATGCTTCGCTCACTGTAAGGCTTCATATGCTTGAAAATGGTTTGGCTAGCATCGCACGAACCCAGTCTGCGGTCGATGAGTGACTTGAGGTTTGCAGCGGATGGTTTTCCCAGGTAAGGGATATGAAGTTGGGTTTGCGCGTCATTCCATCCTCTTCGTATCGTTGAACTTGGAGTCAGGAGTGCCAGATCATCGTGGGAGAATGACGGAGCGGAGACGATGAGTGCGGGTATGCATTCTTCTCCCTTTGCTTGTGCTAGTGAGATCTGATAGTCTTGTGAACCTTTTGCTGCGAATGGCCTGAAGGATTCGAGGTTCGCCTGTGCATCATCGCTCCATGCGAGCAGGCTGAACGTGTTGCTGAATGAAGCATGCGACAGTGAAGCGCTCGCTAGGAGCAGAACGGATAGTGACCTCAACATAGTGAGTTGAGAGTGTTTCTGTCGAGTTGTCAGGTATATCGTTGCGTTGCAAGACAAGCAGGTCCATCCACGAAAGCACATCTGCGCGTGCGGCAGAACGATCGCGCTTCACCATCAGGTCGACTCTCGAAGGTGTATACGAGGCACCTGGAGACTAGACATCATGCACTGTCTGCGACCTACATGCACACCCGCGTCAGTCTCGAGCATACCGTCCTTATGCAGATATGGTTCTCGGTGTCCTCGTTTCGTCTCATCTCACATCGACACGCGTAGCAGCCTCAAGACTTGACTGCAATGTCACAATGCATGTCTACATAGCTATAAGATACATTGGATTCCAATATGATACAGTACAGCTGAACGTCTAAACTAACCAAGCTGCTCCAGCCGCGCTTGATTTCCAGTAGTTTCTAAACCACCGCGAGCGAGGCTTTCCCTTCCAAAGCCCCGCGAGGGAGGTTGATTGCGGTCAGAAATTGGATAGTGTAGTGAGGAATTGGACTATTTGGGACCTCGCAAAACTCGTATTATAAGAGCTT
This sequence comes from Cystobasidium slooffiae, assembly GCA_019775285.1. NCBI lineage: Eukaryota > Fungi > Basidiomycota > Cystobasidiomycetes > Cystobasidiales > Cystobasidiaceae > Cystobasidium > Cystobasidium slooffiae. Next base: position 1,137,016 of record JACWFZ010000010.1, read on the forward strand.
AGAAGACTTTATCACCCAATTTGGTCCAGAAGGTCTGAGGTCGCGCTGCCTCTTGCTCTCGGCACTAGAAAAGAAAGGCCGAAAATTAGTAAAACGATTCGCCCATGGACCGGTATGTGCGTGGCCTTCCTCACCTCCTCAGTGTAGTCATTGATGTCTTGCAAGTCGCTGGTTAGGTCAACCTCGGTGCCACGAAGGAACTTGGTCTTCTTGAAGACCTTCCAGAAGAGAACGATGGCAATGCAAATGAAGACCATACCATCTGGAGAATCAAGAAAAAATCAGTCTCGTTGAACAACCAAGCCAAGCAAGCTGTTGACGACTTACATTGGAAAATGAAGTCAACTGTGCTCCATCGGCCAGGGTAGAAGAGAGTGTAACCGGATAGGATGAGGATGATGGTCGATACAATAAGAGCGAACCATGCAGCGTATGGCTGAGCCCATGAGCGGTAAGGTAGGAACTCTTCTCGCTTGAGACCTTGCTTTTTCATGGCATTGTCGAATCGTAGCCATGTGGTGGCCATAAACTGATACGGCAAGCATGCTAAATTAGTAAAGTCTCCTCGAGTTTGATATACCCGACAACAGACTTACGATCCAGTTAAGTAGCTGCGATGCAGTAACCAAGCTGACCCACCATCCAATAACCTTTGCAGTTCCGGCTGATACCGACAAGTAGGACAAGCAAGTAATAAGGGATGCGATGATGACGCAAATGTATGGAACACCATTGCGGTTGAGTCTGATGAGGAAGCGAGGAGCTTGCCCGGCAAGAGCGAGGGACAGAAGAGATCGCGAAGTTGCTGTTACAAGGAAAGGTAAGTCAGTAACTGATCTGCTCACCACATGATAGATTCATGACGTACTGAAGACATAACCATTTGCAGCCGACAAGATACTTGTCAGAATGAGAGCGTTGACGATGCTGGGGAAGATCTTGACTCGGAGGATCTCCATCGAGATGATATAAGGTGAGGCAGCAGCGTATGCACCTGCGCTACCGAGCAACTGGTCACTTGTGTATGGGCAGACGATACCAACGGACAGGGCTCCAATGATGAAGAAGACGACGAGACGATAGGTGATGGAGTTGAAAGCTTTGGGCATAGACTTTCTTGGGTTCTTTGCTTCACCGGCGCACATCGAGATATACTCTGGTCCTGCGATAACGAAGGCAGCTCCGATGATGCAGGCCAAGAAACCCTGGAACTTTCCGAGACTTCCTGGATTGATGTATTCGTTCATCGCGCCAGGGTCCTTCCAGTATCTGAGAACAACGTGATATTAGCTACCAAAGTGATGGTCATCCGAAGAAAACGCGCTTACCTGAAGCCGAAACGGTCACCCTCTGGATTGCCTCCCAACATGACGATGAAGGTGTAAAACATGAGCATGAAGACGAGAAGCACCTTGCCCAGCGCAAGCCAGAACTCCATCTCTCTACATTGCAAAGTCAGTTCAGTACTCCCGCAGTAGCTGCTATAGCTGAAGAGCTGTAACGCACCCGAACCATGCTACATTCCAAATGTTGAGGCACAAGTACAGAACGATCAAGACCGAAGTCATGATGGCAGGGTTTATCGTTTTCCAGTAGCCGATGACCGTGGTGAAAATTGTGATATCGAAGCATGCTAGCGCGGCTTGGAAGAAGGCATCTGCGAGTAGTAAGATAGGACAGTGGCGTTGATGATAATAATCAATTGGCGGGTGAAGATTGGCAAATGCGTGGGGAGGATTAGAAGATAAGTCAGAGACACAACATACACAAGTGATAACCATTGCTTATCACGTGATAGCGGTAATAGCTAATGATTCACTTACAGTTATAACCTGCTGCCATGCCCCAAGATTCGTCGACAAAGCGTCCAGCGAAACGAATGAAAGATCCATCGAGTGGGAGGAGAGTGACCATTTCAACCTGGCATTGCGCCACACACCAAATGTTGATGCACCAGAAGATGAAGCCCAGCAGCAGACTCAACGGGCCGCCGTTGGCCAAGGAAGATCCAATACCGACGAATAGCGCAGCTCCTGTAATTGTAACAATTTGCAAGTAATGGTAATTCACGAGCGTCAGCCATTGCATGCGAGGAAAGCTCGGTGATCGAAGAAGTCAAAAGCTACAGAGAGCAACTTACCAATTGTGCCAGCTATAGCAAGAAGCTGAATTTGACGAGAGGTGAGACGCCTATGATTGTGCATGTGTTCCACCGTTGTCATGACATGCTGCTTTTCATCATCGAAACCACTGCTGACTCTATCTTTCGAGGGACTGGCAACACCTGCCAGTGGATTCTCCTTCGACGCGGCAAGGTCGGCCATGGTGATTATGCTATGCCTTGATGTGTGCGTTTAAAGAGCAAGGACGGTAGCTCCTTGAGATTCTCGGAGCAATAATGGAGGAGGGGAAAACTTGAAAGAAGTTATGCGGTATCCGGACAAGAAGCGAAGTTGATGTTGGAAAAATTGATATGGCTGCTCTGGGACGAAGTACCTATCATATGCCCCCACTGCTTGCAAGAAAAAACAGCCTTACTTTCGGTCTCGTGAGTTCTTGCTGCCCACCTGCCATTTATTAAAATCACCGCAAGAAGCTGATTTCGGGTGTCGTTCTCCCCGGGACTGTCGGCCCCTTTCCCTGCAGTTGTTTCGGGCACCCGAGAAGTAGCCTGAATTCAGAATATTACATACAGCATTACGGTGCTACTTTTTTTCCGGCCGCCCGAATCGCGCTCAAAGGCAAGCGACTGGGTGGCGATGAACAAGTTTGCATCGGCCAAACGGTCAGACGAGCGTCCAAGTGCCCAATTAGGAAGTGCCTGGTTGATCGACTGGATAAATGACCTGTCAAGCTAAATTATCGAATTGGGCAGAAAAAGCTCCCACGCTCAAGGCAAGGAAAGAAGCAATCGGGCAGACTGCATACGTCAGTGAACAGAAAGAAGGGGTCCTTACAGGATTTTTCCTCCACATCTTGGATTTTTCCTCCACATCTTCGTTCTTAATTTTTGCTTGGACGGCTGGTGATTTGCCGTGTTGAACGTTAATACCGGTACCGGCACCGTATGTAGCTTCTGCACGTAAGCTCAGATGTGTGATGTGACCCTGCGGCTGGTACTACTGTCACCGATCTAGGTACTACGGTACCTGGTAACTTCGCATGGGCTATCACAATCAGCTAATGCCTTCGCAGAAATCACCAACTGAACCTCCGTTTCTCTACGCACTGGATGGCCACCGTATATATTGCGACACAATCATACTGGTACCTGCACATTATGTCTGATATAGGTTGCACCGAAGCCTGCTATCCGAGAGTTAGAGGACCGACACTGGCGGGCATCAATCTTGACACGAAAAGTACGTGACTTGTCTTGACTGAGTGTAACGACACTTCTGTTCATCTCTCACGGCATGCGACAGCAAGACTATAATGCCGTTCACGGCGTACTTCCTCATTCAAGGATTTGTCCCGCAAGCAGCCACCAGCATGGATGTCAGGAGAGGGAGCGGCCTTCTCGGATCCAAGGCGTATACTGCACAGCTCAGGCAAGTTCTTCTGTGGCTGGGGAGATGATTCGCTGCTTGTCTCTCCTATCCTGACCTCTAGCTCCCTCTGCTCTCTTCTTTTTCACCACTTCCAACAAAGCTCTGATATCACTGCCGACCGTCATCATCCCACCATAAACATCAGGCCGTTTGATACGGTCCATACGCATCGCAATGCTACCTCCGGCTCTCAAGACTCCTGTAACCCAGCTGACCTTTCAGGTTGTTTCTGCTTGGGACAACTTGCTGGGTGAGCCTTGTGGAATGTGAGCTGTTCTCTTCGTTGTGCCATATCTAGCTCCCAGCTGGGCTAATGAGCCTCCCATTGCATGAAGATTGGGCAGTTACACCTGCAGGGGTGACCGTGTTACTAAGCTGTATTGTGGCCCTAATAAGAAATGGGAAGCCTTAAATCTGGCCGATACGACAACTGCGTTTCATAACTGCTCCTCCGAGATTTGGACATATTGTACACCAAAGCAAGATGGAGCCGAATGTGTCATCGGTCTGCCTCCCCTGGGGCTTTTGCGAGACGATGCCCTCAAGAATGATGATTCGTGCGCAGATCCAAGGTATGTTTCCAGAATGCACACAGTTGCGAGGCATCGCTAAAAGATAATCGACGCGACCGACACACGCTTCAGGGAAGTCATATGTGATCTTAACGGTAAGGAATTCTATCTCTGCAAAGATGGACGGTTCAAATTAGACACAATCAAAAGCAGATGCGGAATGAATAGGCAGGTAAGCCATGTTCACGCAGCGTTTTCATGGTGCCTAGCTAACTGATGGTCAACCATGCTCGCCGCACGTTTGAAGTGCAAACCTCTGAATCGAGTGTCGCTGGACGATCCAACCAAGATTTGCGATGTAGAGGTCAAAGGCGATAGTACGGTCATTTGATGACCAGTCTCTCACATGAGATACTCGCCCGACTAGTACGAAGCAGAGCGCGAGTGTTCAGCAGTACCCACTCCCTCAACTCAGCCAGGTGCATCCTTCTTTTGATACTAGATGAGTTGTACCATCTGTAATTTTGTCTACCAGCGAGGTCAACATGCCTGGGCGATATATACCACCCACCTGACACTGAGACTGTTCCAATGCGGACCTCGAGCTGCTATCGATTTCTCAACTGTCGTGTTGTATCTCTTGACGTGACGGTCTTATGCTCCAGTAAGCACCACATAGCAGGCCACTTACTGAATATGCATCGCTTCGGCAGACACTGGCAGCAGCGCTTTGTGCACCCGCTTTGCATATCTCTTTGACGACACTTTTCACAAATGCGAACAAACCCCTGATCTATTATGGCAGCTACTTCCTCTTGTTCGTAGGGTTTCTGGCTTCTTGAAGGGTGACAGACCGCTAATATGCGGCTGTAACATTGATGGTTTGCAACCGCAGTGCAGACTTACCACCTAAGTGATTGCTTTGTTATTTGGAAAGAACATACTGAATTGCGCAGACACTTCTTTCTATCACCGTAGAAAAACTCGAATAAATACAACGACTTGTTGAATGACATCTCGCCATGTCCTTTGCTGAATAACGATCAACTCCTATCGACTGTCTAGATGCTAAATGTGTATTGTACATCAAATTGTACAATCTCGCCCCCAATAGCGAGGCGACAACTTCCGCCCATTCTCTTGAGGAGTATTCAATCCTTCAACGAAGAAAGATAGCTAACAACTCCTCTACCTATCCGAAGTGGAACTTGAACCCTTGCTTATAATTCTGCGATCCACCAAAGTGTCCTCCTTGTCCCTGAGCATTCTGGAAGAATTGCTGGAAGAACTGTTGACCTCCCGCAGCGCCTCCGCCGGCATTAGGCGAGCCATAATAAGGATGGAAGCCACCATGACCTTGAGGGCCACCACCATGTCCAGAAGTAGGATCATTGGGATCATCTCCATTATCAAATCTCGCTCTCAATTCAGGATTTGAAAGTACTTCATAAGCTTCATTGACAGCTGCCATTGCTTTTTCACTTCCTCCTTCTTTATCCGGGTGCGATTTTAAGGTTGCTTTCCTATATGCTTTCTTGATTGTTTTCTCATCTGCATCCCTGGGAACATCTAAGACTTTATAATAATCTTTAGATTTCGATTGTTTAAGCATTCTTTGTGCTTTCTGCAACTTGTCCAGTATAGCACGGTCGCTTGATCCAGAGTTTTCGAATGCTTTATTGAACAATCGAACTGCTTCTTCGTAATCTTCGTCTTTGAGACTTGATTCTGCCATGCCTAATATACCATCGACATGCTCTGGATCGCGTTTCAACAACTCAGCACAGAATGGCTTTGCCAGACGTGTAGAGGGTAGATTCGTGTATGCTTTGCATGTCCATGCGTATAGAGTAGTAAGTAGCTGTGATGCAGCTTGAGATGGTAGATCGAACTTGAGGCCGTCCTCGACAACCTCATCTTTCGTGCTTGTAGTACCAGTCGTCGTGCTGTCCCGAGCATACTCATCCAATAAACCCTTCACACGATCAATGAGACTCTGTTCCTTCCCTTCAGGTGTAGGTTTAGGATCTAACAACTTCAAAGCCAATCTCCAAGTTGAAGCTTCGATAAAGTTCCTAGTCTTACTGAGGTCTTTTTCGAGCGACTTCAAAGCTCGGAATAGCTTCTTACAAGCTTTCGAGTCGGGGTCGAAATGCAGGCATTGCTTGATGGGAGTCAAGGCGGATGTCCCTGTATTTAGGTAGAGTGCTTGCAGTAGTGTCAATTCGGTGAGGAGGTGGGGTGTGTTGGGTGATATCGATACGGCGCGGCTGGACAAGACAAACATGTCATATCATTAGTACAGGAAAGGCACAAACATGTTGACATGCACATATTGCGGACCCACCTCAAGTCACCAACTGCTTCTTCCACTCTATCCAATTTAGCATTACAATTAGCTCTCAATTCCAACAATTTCAGGTTAGAATTGGATATGATAGTAATAGCTTCAGTAGCAGCTTCAATACATTGTTCCCAATTCTTCTTATTCTTCGCACGTTCAGCTTTCTTCGTTGCAATTTCAGCTTTTGTAACTTGTTTAACTAATTCCAAAGCTGTTGCATCTGATCTGTTGCGTGATAGATATGTCTTTAGTGATGATTCGGCTGCGGGATAGTTGCCTAGTCTGGCTTGAATACGTGCTGCTTGTAAGCGGGCCTACATCATCAAGCAAAAAGCAGCAGTCAGTATACGCGTAGAAGAGAGCTTAGATTGACTTATACATCGCGTCTAAGCCGGATGACATTTACTACTCAGTCGGTTACTCACCTGGTCGAACTCGGTAAGTGCAAGGACGGCTTCAAAGTCATCGAGGGCTTTCTTAATGTGACCTAGTGCTAGGTGAGCAGTACCTCGTTTGTACAGATTGAGCTGTAATCACATCAACGGGTCGTCGGTCAGCTTGGAAATGCTCGCCACGTCGACATGGAACACGATTAAAAGGGAACTAACGACCCACATAGGATGACTTGTCCCTTCCAGCAACCAAGTCATACAGCTCTAGCGCATCAGAACCACGGCCAGTAGCGAGATAGGTGTCTGCCCTCGTGAGCAACTGTGCTGATGGGAGGTCGGCGACTCCCTCTTCTAGCCGTGCTGATGCTTGTGATATGCCGAGCAGCTGGACCGAGAGCAGGAGGACCAGCGGCAGCGGGAGGAGTGCGTGGTTGAGAATGCGCATGTTGATTGTGTGCACCTAGTGAACTGAGGTGGTGTGAGTTGTGCTGTGGTGAGATCAAATGCAGTGTATGTAAAGCGCGTAGAAAGCGAAGAGGGTGATCGAGAAAGTCATGGAAGCCTATGGAGGCGGCATCTCCAGGTAGCAAGCTTCAAGGACTCAAGAGAGCCGGGTGTGGTGGTAGTGAGCTATCGTGCTAACATGCTTCTACTACAAGTGATACGCGAGCTCCCAAGTTCTTACTTTCATGCTATGCATTCCCGCCACTCTTACTCGCCCGCGCTTTTCTCCGGGGCCTTGAAGATGTGTGACTCTGGGTGAAATTGGATGGAGCAGTATTGGCTGTATTCCAACCACGAACATCATATACAGAGCAGACTGAGCATTCGACATACTGGACTAGCTGCTGATTCTGGGACAGCGCTCTCCTCTCCCCGCTTCAAAGCATCCAGGCAGCTCTGCTAGCTACACTGCTTCTCCCAGTCATGGCAGACTTAACAGCGACGAGAACGACAGATCTCGAAAAGGTCTCAATTTTAGGGAAGGAAAGCATACATCTAGGATTCCACTTGATACCTTACATCGTAGAGACTGTCCTATCGACCCTCCCTTCATCGACCTACGTCCTAGTCACAGATACAACACTGGCAAAACTTCACTTGGACAATTTCCAGTCTACTTTTACTGAAGCCTTCCGTACATCTCAATATGCATCACTCAATGCTAGATTCTTGTCTTATCAAGTATCACCCGGTGAACAGAGTAAATCAAGACATGCAAAGGAGGAAATTGAAGATTTCCTATTGAAACAGAGATGTACCAGAGACACTGTCATTCTTGCACTTGGAGGTGGTGTAGTTGGTGATCTTACGGGTTTCACTGCTGCTACCTTTATGCGTGGTGTTAGATACTGCCAGATTCCTACTACTCTGCTTGCCATGGTAGATAGTGCTGTGGGAGGAAAGGTGCGCTTGCTTTACCACGGATCAGCTTTCCCCATAGATATTCAATTCTAACATGTCCCTTTTTTGCAGACCGCAGTCGATACACCCCTCGGCAAGAATCTCATCGGAGCCTTCTATCAACCGGCATACATCTTCATCGATGCTGCCTTCCTCTCCACACTACCCGAACGAGAATTCATCAACGGCATGGCTGAAGTAGTTAAAACAGCTGCAATCTGGTCAGAGGACGAATTCGTAGCATTAGAACAAGGAGTCGATTCAATTCGAGCAGCTGTATTACACGGTCAACAAGCGCAAGATTCAAATTACACTGGACGCTCATTACCTACACGCACAGAAGCACAAAAGCTACTTTTGAGAGTCATCAAGGGTAGTATTGCAGTCAAATCACATATCGTGACTGTAGATGAGAAAGAAACTGGTTTAAGAAACTTGGTCAATTTCGGTCATACCATTGGACATGCTCTAGAAGCTGTCCTTACACCTGATATACTACATGGCGAATGTGTAGCTGTCGGGATGGTCTTGGAAGCTGAAGTTGCCCGTTCCTTGGGTACACTCTCAAACGCTGCAGTTGCAAGATTGACAAAATGCATAGCTTCATATGGATTACCTACCTCCGTTTCAGATAAGAGGATCCAAGCATCACCTAAGAGTGCAAAGCTACTTCTCGATACATTGATGGATGTTATGAGAGTAGACAAGAAAAATTCAGGAAGTCAGAAGAAGATCGTTCTACTGTCCTCAATCGGTAAATGCTATGAAGAAAAAGCAACAACAGTCGAAGATTCAATCATTGAACGTATTTTGGCCCCTTCAATACAAGTTTTACCCGAACAATCAAAGCTTAAAACAGAAGTAACAATGTCTACTCCAGGCAGTAAATCAATTTCAAATAGGGCATTGGTATTAGCTGCATTAGGATCTGGTCAATGCAAGATTCGAAACTTGTTACATTCAGATGATACTCAGGTTATGATGAACGCTTTAAAGAACATGAATGGAGCTAGATTCGATTGGGAAGATAATGGTGATACTTTGATTGTTACCGGTGGTCAAGGTAGATTGAATCCTCCCAGTGACGGAAAGGAAATCTACCTTGGAAATGCGGGAACTGCAGCTCGATTCTTAACGACAGTGTGCACACTCACGCAACCCGCCGCGTCGTCATCGGAGGATGCTTCGACACAATCGAAAACTGTTATTACTGGCAATGCCAGAATGAAAGAACGTCCAATTGGACCTCTAGTGACGGCACTGCGAGCCAACGGAAGCGACATTACCTATATAGAAAAGGAAGGCTGTCTACCACTTTCTATCCCATCCGCCGGATTCAAAGGCGGCAAAATCCAATTATCAGCATCGATATCATCACAATATGTATCCTCGATCCTTCTATCCGCTCCTTATGCTCAAGAAGAAGTAGTTCTCGAACTAATAGGTGGAGTAGTCATTTCTCAACCCTATATCGATATGACAATCGCAATGATGGCTTCTTTCGGAATTCAAGTCGAACGATTGAACGATGAAGAGACTGGAAAACCTGGAAATGTCTATCGAATCCCTAAAGGAGTTTATGTCAATCCTGAATCTTACGATATTGAGTCAGACGCTAGCAGCGCTACTTATCCTCTTGCTATTGCTGCAATCACTGGAACAACGTGCACGATCTCCAATATTGGCTCCAGCTCTTTACAGGGTGATGCTCGATTCGCAAAAGAGGTTCTCGAACCTATGGGATGCAAAGTTGTTCAGACGGCTACTACAACTACGGTCTCTGGCCCTGCTCCTGGTCATCTCAGAGCTTTAGGAACAGTAGATATGGAAGTCATGACAGATGCCTTCTTGACGGCTTCTTGTTTAGCGGCAGTAGCTTCACTCAATCCACTATCATCAAGACCCAGACTGCCCGGTCAACCAAATCACTCCACTCGCATTACAGGAATTGCAAACCAGCGTGTTAAGGAATGTAACCGTATCAAAGCTATGGTGGACGAATTGAAGAAGTTCCACGTCGAAGCTAGTGAACTGGAAGATGGCATCGAAATCTTCGGACGAGCTTTGGACGGTCTCGTTCGTGATCCTCCTCGTATACACTGCTATGACGACCATCGTGTAGCTATGGCTTTCAGCGTCCTCGCCGGCGTGCCAGGTGGTCCAGGCGCAATTCTAGACGAGAAGAGATGCGTGGAGAAAACCTGGCCTTCATGGTGGGACGACCTCACGAATAAGCTCGGTGTAGCTATCAAAGGTATCCAACTACAACACGTCAGCAAAGAGCAGGAAATAGTAACTCAACATCATAAACTTGGTGTCCCACTCATCAAATATGCTCCTGATTCTACTATTCTTATCACGGGCATGAGGGGAGCTGGTAAATCACACATGGGCAGAATAGCTGCAAAAGCCTTAAATCGAGTACTTATCGATGCAGACGAGGCTTTGTCCCATAAACTCAGACAACCCTTGGGTGAATTCGTCAACCAGAATGGATGGCCAGCTTTCAGAGTGGAGGAACTCGCTCTGCTGAAAGACTTGCTTGAAAGCAAACCTACCGGACACGTGATCTCGCTTGGAGGTGGTGTCGTTGAGACACCAGAAGCTCGTGAGCTCCTCCTGCAATGGATGAGAGAGAAAGGTCCAGTCGTCAATGTTATTCGAGACATCGAAGAGATCGTCGATTATCTAGAGAGCGAAAAGACACGACCATCGCTAGGCGAACCCCTCGAGAGCATATATGCACGTAGAAGACCTTTCTACGAGCAATGTTCAAGCTACGAAATCATCACGCATATCGCTGGACATGTCATGTTCAAGTACCGCGGTCAGAATGGTCACATCTCCAAGCATATTGCTACAGAAATGCTAGAGAGAAGAGCAGGAAGCGAACGTGATACTGCTCGATTCTTCAGATTCATCACCGGTCAATACAACCTCCCCTTCGACCTCATCAACGATAGAACTGCTTTCTTGGCACTCACTTTCCCAGACTTGTCACCTGCGCTACCTATCATGCCACGCATCACGGCAGGCGTCAATGCTATCGAGCTACGAGTTGACCTTCTCTCTGAGACAGGTCAGAAGGTTACTTCGCCTGCCATTCCTTCGCAGACCTACGTCGCAAAGCAGCTCTCACAACTCAGAGAAACGACGGATCTTCCAATTGTCTTCACTGTGCGAACTCACGGTCAAGGAGGCATGTTCCCAGACAATGCCGAAGATGCCATGTTCGAGTTGCTTCAAATCGGTATCCGACTCGGATGCGAATTTGTTGATGTTGAGTGTGGCTGGAACAAGACGAAGACAGTGGGATTAGTCGGATCAAAAGGTTATACTAAGATCATCGCGTCGTACCATGATTGGACGGGTGCCCTGAAATGGGACAGCGAGGAAGTCGAACGTATTTACGAGTTGGCAAGAGAGCACGGTGATATCGTCAAGATTTGCCTGACGGCGACCGAAGTCAGTGATAATTACAAGATGATGGCTTTCCGCGATAAGATGCCCAAGGATGTACCTTTGATGACCATTCCAATGTAAGTATCGAAAGGGAGCTATACGTAGATTGCGAATACTAACCATATCTCACCCCCGTAGGCGTGCCGAAGGTCAGCTTGGACGCATTCTCAACCCGGTCCTTACGCCTGTCACGCATCCTCTACTTCCTGGTGTCGCCGCGCCGGGCCAATTGTCCTACGCTCAAGTACAACAAGGCCTATACCTCCTTGGCCTGTCACCTCGCAAGACTTTCCATATCTTCGGCTCTCCAGTATCACACTCTCGTTCACCTATCATTCACAATACTGGCTTCAAGACGCTAGGCCTGCCGCACTTCTATGATACTTATGATTGCTCCGAAGTGACGGAAGGCGTTATCCAGCGAATGAATGCACCATCTTTCGGAGGTGCATCAGTCACCATGCCTATGAAGCTTCCCATCATTCCTCTGCTTCAGCACCTTTCCGACCCCGCGAGAGCCATCGGTGCTGTCAATACCGTCATTCCAAAGACCGATCCCGCTACTGGCCAGAGGGTCTTTTACGGCGACAATACAGATTGGCTAGCCATTCGTGACTTGACAAGCAAGACATTGGCTCAAGTTGATGCCTCTATCGATACTGAGCTAGTCACAGCGGACCATGGACCTCTGACGGGTCTCATTCTCGGAGCCGGCGGTACCTCGCGAGCTGCCATTTATGCGCTCCACCACATCGGTGTGAAGGTCATCTACATCTTCAATCGAACCCCGGCAAACATTGTCAAGCTTATCGATACTTTCCCAAGAGAATTTAACCTGGTTCCACTCACATCGCTAGACCAGTTCCCGCTTGGTCTGCCCCGAGTCGTAATCAATACTATTCCTGCAGAGAACACGACAACTTCCAAGGTTGAAGCTGCAGCTGGCTCAGGCAAGACTTTCATCCCCGAGACAGTCCTAGCAATGAAGCCTCCTGGAGTCTTAGTCGATCTTTCATACAAACCCCGCATCACACCGTTGTCGATGATGGCAGAAGAAAAAGGCTGGGCGTTCATTGGTGGTCTGGAAATCCTGCTTCAACAGGGATACCACCAGTTCAGACTGTGGACAGGTAAGGAAGCTCCTGAGGCGGAGATTGTGGAAGCTGTTCGTGCAGTCGACGCCGCATAAGGCGGAATCACCTTCCAGATTTCAGAAGACGGGAGTTTGGAAGTAATCAGTAGATTGCAGTAATTGGTAGCAGTGCTCTTGTACAACAACATCACCCAACAAAATTGGCATCGGCCTAACTAATAGCAGATGCAATCAATCATTTATATCTATCGTCTTCGCTCTGTTCCGAAACCTCTCCTAGACAGTCTAGGCTGCATAGTGGCCACGTTTTGCCCCTGCCGCCACACTTGAAGCTGCTGTTTTCTAGTCGCAGGAACGGTTGCGTTCTCAAGCAATTTTTCGCAAGCCTGCATGACTGTATCCTTCAATCGTGAAGAGTATACCTTTGTCTTGCCCGATTGGCTTTGGCTTGCCTGTTCCGGGTCAGTTTGTATGAAGCCGAAGATATTGAGGACTCTCAGCGCCCTATCGATTCGGCGCCAATCTTGCAGATCCAAAGCAGTCTGCAGAAGGATCACCATCATCTTGGCATCTGGTGCAATGTGCTTCGTGTGATACCCTTTCTCCAGTACCCGCTTGGATTGCTTGCCTTCCTCTTGTGGCAGATCCGAAGTCTGTGACTGTAGCAGAGGTGTCTCGGAGCTTTCTAGAATGTCGTTCCGGCCAGTCATGTGGGCCAATATCCTTATTTGATCTATGTAAGGACTGGCAGCCATAGCACTGGTGTATGTCGAGATAGTCGGGCGCACGGCAGCAGAGGGGGTCCTGAGCATACTGATCAAATTGTCTGCAAGAAAGAAGAGGGGTCAGCAGAAGTGCCATGCCCTGTGAAGGCTGAGCTACTCACGTAAGGCTTGCTTGGGGGCTGCTCTCATGTAGTATTCGGATATACGAGCGTCAAGCATGCTTGGCTGATCTCGCTTGAGGCGACTGTACCATTCCAAAACATGGCGCGAATAGCGTCCTTCGAACAAGCTCGCCAGTACCATAGCATCATATATTACGTTGCTATCGGCCTTGATTGATGGTTTTGCCACGCCTTCTTCTTGCGCTTCCGCTACTTCGGCATCTTCGAGACCTAGGAGCTGTTCAAGCTGTTGAAGAAGAGTTCGCTTATCTTCTTGCGAGAAGAGGGATGGCACTATGCCATAAAGCTGACGATATAGAACAGCAGCGGTTGAGACAGCTCTGCCGTCGATCTTGTTCGCAGCATTTGCTGCACTCTCATATAGCAAATCCCAGGCTTTCCTACATAATTCGTAGCATTCCTTCGCTCTTGTAGTCTTCTCTGCCTCTGGCGAGGATTCAAGTAGATGTGTGATACTGAGGAAGAATATCGAGAAAGTTTCTTTGGTCGGTGCGAAGCCTTTGATGTTCAGTATGTCGTCCAGAGTAGAGGATATCTGTGCTGTATCTTGAGTACCTGACTTGTGTAGCATTGCTAGATAAGCATTTGTAGGTATACTCGTCACTTTATATTCATCTGTCTGCGCCAGGGCATGCGTTGGATCCTCTGGATCTGAAACCTTCTCGCAGTACGTTTGCCATTGCTTCCAAATGGTCGTGATCCTCTCGCCCAATTTGCCTCGCAATTGTTTCGGGTTGACAGAGGAGAAGAAGACAGTATAAGACATCGGAGTAGGAACTAGCCCTATACGTTTCATCTTGAAAAGCAGACAGTTCCCCACGTCAGCAGTCTGAGTTTTGATTCATATCCATTGAAACATAACTTACATCCATCCAAACCTTGTATGCGAGCTCCACTTGGCCGTCTTTCAGCAACATCTTGATGAGCATATTACTAACAGCTACCGTCCGTGCTTCTCTTTTTGACTTCTCCAGCTCTTCGATAGCTGCCTCTTTGCCGAACTTCTGGTATATGGTGGCTATCCGAGGGCCAAGGATGAAGGGATTTGCAGTACGTATGACTTGACCTCTGTTACTCTTCATTGGGCTTCTGGAGTCCTGCTTCTGGTTCTGGTAGCCTGACCTGGGTGACCTGTCAGACGTAGAAGAACGCCCAGAAGTACCTTCGCCGTAACCAATATTGCCTACACGAGCCGCTTTTCTGGGGTCATGAGGGATCAGATCGCGAGGCCTGATAGGTTTGAACGGTTTTGAAGGCCTGTAAGAACCAGAGGCATCGTCGACTATGCTGCCATTTGTCCGTGATGATGTCGCTTCGTATACTTGAGATACCAGCGATCTTGAACATCCGGCTTCGCACGGTATGAGGCGTCCCGCAGGTCGTGTCAGGAGTCTTCCGAGCATCTTGACAGGAGGTCAGCAGCTTCTGCGCATCCGATACTGATACTCAGTCGGAACAGAGCAACAGAGCCGCCTGATTCTTTCGCCACCATATCCGTCAAATGTGTCAGGTGCAAAAATTCCAGAACAGCAACAGCTTTCACTTCAGTCTGCTACACCCATCAAACACAGTTTCGAACGATGAGCACGTCAATACAGTCCAGAGGGAAGAAGGCGAAGCTGGATACTGCACCAACTCCAGCTTCCACCGCAGCGAACGAACCAGTTGCTGGGCCGAGCAGCGAGCGTCTCGATCACGTTCAAAAAGCAGACAACGAAGACGATGATGAGAATGAAGCAGCAATGGATGGAGATTCTGAAGAGCTAGATGGAAGCGATGATGACGATGAAGATGCGCATTCATCTGGCGTCTCGGAGGGCTCGGTCTCAGGCGATGAAGACGACTATGAAGACATTTTGGCCGCAAACGAGAATGCAGGAAAGAAGAAGAGTGAGTGCATTGTCGCACGATGTAATATAGCATAGTCGCGTGCTAATCATGTATTCTGCTCCTCAGAGCGAAAGCGCGCCCTCCCTACCCATGCTTTCGGATCTATGCTGTCTTCGCTTATTGCTGCACCTGTACCAACGAAGCAACTACGACCATTGCACCCACCTGCTTCAGCAGAAGCATTAGAACGACGAGCTAGAAACGCTTTACAAGCGCAAAAGCACGAAAGAGAAGAGAGAGGTCACGTCAGAGATGTGATTGCAGGCTGGACGCCTCGGCCTAATGTACCGTTCTCACAATGGAACAGTATAGACGACACTGATCCAGAGTCAAAAGTTGAATATGCACTCGGAGGAGCTGAGAAGGAAAAGGAATTGCGCAGATTGGCACAAAGAGGTGTGGTCAGGCTCTTCAATGCTATCAAAGCAGCGCAATATACAGAAGAGACCGTCAATAAATCTGGAGTGGCGGCCATCAAAGCTGAAGAGCCTACTTCATCAAGACAGGCTATCAAGGATGGAAGTCCTGCTCCTTCTGCTACAGGCAGCATTGCAGGCCTTCAGCCGGTGACAAGGGCGCCGAACGTTCTAGGAAGCAGAGGAAGGCAAGAAGCGCGTAAGTATTCGTACAGGAAATCAAAGATTTCTCAGCTGCATTGATACTGACTTCACTTTTCTGTTTGCTCAGTTGCAAATCTATCCAAGGCATCGTTTTTGGACCTATTCAAGAGCGGCTCTTCCAAAGCCAAGACTACAGCTTAGTGTGCCAGTCCAGGTGTTAGACCGACTTTCATTCCGTCTCACCATGTATCTGCAATCTCGAGAGTATCAGTGGCAGTCACGATGTTGTATTCAACAATTTAAGCAGAAGCAATAGGGTTTCGTTATTGCATAGAAGAAAAGGGGTAATTCTACACTATTACTAGTACAGAGCAAAGAGACGCGGGTCCCGTAGCTGTAACCGCGTGAAACTTGACTAAGGACTGCTGGGAAGAAAGAACAACCGGGGCTCCTGAAGATGAATACTGAGGTTGAAAGCAGAGTGTAGGTGCACAGGGGAATGATTACTGCGTCGTTTGCGACATAATTTCTTGGAGTGGTGCGAATATCGTAGGTAAGGTGTTCTAAGAACGGTGTGGCATACGAAGCGAGCGTGCTTGAGTGCAAAGTGATTTGTAGCGGTCTGAGTCATGTCACAGGATGCGCAGATTGAGCGGATGCGCCAATGTAAGTTGAAGGCGTGTGTTGCGATTGAACCTAACCTTGAAACATCATCTGGAAGAGTTGAGCAGCAGGTACGCCCATTTCATCTGCTGTCTGCTGCAGGCGAGCCGGATCGACATGCAGTGCCCCACCTCTATTTTGTAGCAATCCTCCAAATTGGTTGGCGTTGTTCTGGGCAGCCCCCCCTGCTGCGGCTCCACCCCCGCCAACTACGTGTCCAGCGCCCGCATTGCCTTGAGCTGCAGCTTGAGCCGCCGCTGCTTCAGCCGCAGCAGCCTGAGCTGCTCTTGCGCCTCTTCTAGCAGCTTGTCTTGCATTTGCAGGTGGAGCAGGTGGAGGTACAGCTGCTGCTGCTGCATTACCAAGAGCGCCACCAGCCCCAGCGCCACCGATGCCGTGATGGTTTTGCATCTGCGCGATCCATTCTTGTAAGCCAATACCTCCAGGTGGCCGATTAGCTCGTGCAGGAAACGCAAGGCCATAGCCTGCTTGTCCTCTCGCCGCTGCAAGTCTAGCTTCTGCAGCTGCACGTCTGTTCTTATCCGCTGCAGCTTTCATTCGCCGTTTCTCTGCGTCTTTTTCAGCTGTTGCTCGTTCTGCCCGTGCTGCTTTGGCTTCCTTAAGCTTTCCTTCTGCCTCCAACGAGGTGTAGATAGTCTCCAGCTGCAAGTAGATAGACATGTTAGACAAGTCTTGAGTAAAGTCCGGGAGCAGTCGAGCTTGTATACTCACGTATTTCTTGATGACACGGTCGGCTAGGTAGCTTCTGACTGGGGCAGTGTCCATCTTGGTCCTGCAACTTGGACAGTCCTGATTTTTGATATACAAGTTAGAGTAAGCTCGTTTCGGCGCCCAGAACGCCCTAGATGACTGACCTTATTTGTATCCAGCCAAGGTGTGACACAAGCTTCACAGAAGGTATGTCCGCAAATCAAGTTGACAGGACTGACCATGATATCCGAGCAGATAGCACATTCTAGTTCTTCTGACAAATCAGTAGGTTTGATAACGACCTTAGTGATAACCTTTGAGACATTCGGATAGTTAATCTTGGTAGATTCGGAATAGATGTCTGCTCTAGGCGAGACTAGTGTATCATCCTTTCCTTGTGGGAATAGGGCGTTGTCAAGGAAAGAGGGCATTGAGACGCCAGAGTTGTAAGTCCGACTTGACGAAGTGGCCTTTGTGACACTGGCAGGCTCGATGCTTGATCTTGGTGCCCTGCCCTTGCCTTTTGCGTCCGCCTTAGCACCCGCATCCTTGATGCTTGCGGCCGAGCCTGTCCTGCTCAAGCCTGCACCTCGTTTCTCCCTAGTCGCGACAACACTTGGACCAGCTGAGGTATCCGCCGTAGTGTTCGAAGACCTGCTTCTCTTGGTAGTGGTAACGGTGACTTCAGGTTCCAAAGCTCTCTTACGCGCTATTGTTCTCGTCGGCCTGACCATTGCTGTTCGAGCACTTGAAGCGACAGTAACTGCACTAGAGTCGGTAGTAGACTCGTCATCCGAATCTGAGTCGTCTGAGCTTTCCGGTATCTCAACGTCCGCACGATGTCTCGTGCGAATCTTTTCTCTTGCCTTCTGCCTTTGTTGGTCTCTCGCGGACAAGTTCGTTGATGTGTCGCCCGCTGTGCTTGTTCTGGACAAGCTCGTGACACTGTCCCTGCGTGAAGCAGAGGGACCTGCACGGATCGAAGCAGCTGCAGCAGCCTGGCCTCGTGTCATGTTGTTAATTTCAGTTCCGACTGGACGGGGACGCCTCGCCGAGCTCGTAGCTACTACTGGAGCTTCGTCTGCTGAGCTGTCTTCTGTGGCTGAGGTAGAAGCGTCCCTGCCATTCGATTTACTTTTGGCATTTGTTCTGTTAGACGATGAAGCTGTCCTTGGTCCATTGTTGTTGCTGGTGATGGTGACCTTGTCTCGAGAGGTCGATGCGGCGGGTGCACGGCTGATCGACGCGCTTGCACCTTCGCCTGTGGAGTACCCGTACGCACAAGGAGAAAAGCAGTTCAGCTGCTAGAACAGCTTTAGAGTATATAGAGGGGTTTGAGCTCACCTCTGCTGCGTACAGGCCTGTCAGTGACTGAGTCGCGTGCACGAGTGTGGCGCTCGTCGGCTTGCCGTTGCTGCACTGCTTGCTGCTCTGCACCCGAGTCTGAAGTGTGCTCGGTAGCAGAGGAATCGGTCATAGGTGCTACAACCCTTGCGAGATGAGTGTCTCTCCGAGGAATGAACTCAGGTAGTGGTCTGCTGCCAGCTGTGGAGGAGAAGGTGTATGCAGGCCATGGGGCTGATCTTCCAGCAGCTGTGGACGACGATGTAGAAGGACCAGTTTGGCGTACAAAAGTTGGGAGTCGGACTTGTTCGCCATCATCTGATGAATCATCTATCTCTATAACTTGCGGCATTGCCCTGCTTGGCTTGGTGCTCTTTCTGGCGATGTTGCTGCTGCTTGATGCTCTGCTGGAGGCGTTTGTGGATGTTGAAGACGGCATGGCTTTGAACGGATGGAGCGCCAAAGGGGTGCTCGGTCCTGCAGTCTGTACCTAGCTACACTTCTCTTACAAGGTTGTGCATACGAAGGCTGCTGTTGCTGGTTCTGCTATGCGACTGGTCTATACCTTGCTCGGTCTCGTGTCTGATGTGATGCGGGCTTGCCACGCTGCTGATGGTGATGGGCTGTGATGGCTGGCCGTCCTACGACCTGAGAGAGCAGACAGAGTAGTGTATGACTGTTGATGGCCTGGTTGTATCGATAGTAGTATCTATCTAGCTGTTGTCTCGAGCTTCGAGTGGATCCTTCGAATGTGGTTTCGATGATACAGTAGTATAGGGTTTCTCCAGACTGCAGCTGCAGCTTTCCTCTTTATCTTCACTCAATTACCCTCCACCATGGCTTCAGCAAAGAATGCTCCAGCTTCTGCTACGAAGAAGCGACGCAGTAGTGCTGCTGCAGCTACTGCCACAGTCGACGGTGGTAGTGATCCAGTCAAGAAGAATGGCAAGAAGAGAAAGGTGGTGGCCACTACTGCAGCGGCGCCGTTGACTGCAGTGGCAGCG
Source organism: Cystobasidium slooffiae (assembly GCA_019775285.1). Classification (NCBI taxonomy): domain Eukaryota; kingdom Fungi; phylum Basidiomycota; class Cystobasidiomycetes; order Cystobasidiales; family Cystobasidiaceae; genus Cystobasidium; species Cystobasidium slooffiae. Next base: position 1,156,853 of record JACWFZ010000010.1, read on the forward strand.
AGAAGATTGGCAGCTGAACAGGCATTACAGAAGCAGCAAGAAGACGATAGGAAAGCTAGCAAGGCTAACAATCGATCTGTAGCTGGCGTTGCTGTTGAAGATAGGGTCGGCAATGCAAGCCAAATTTCGGATGCGGCAGAAGACAGTGATCAAGACGACGAAGACGACGACGATGAAAGCGAAGAGCCAATAGCCAGTACATCAAAGCAGCCCTATTCAGACCTAATGATGCCCGAAGGACCTCCCAAAAGATACTTCCTAGGTGGTGCAGCTTCGATGGATTCTTCAGCTGCAGCTTCACCTGTTACTGTAGAAGAAGAAAACGATATAGAAGCTTCGTTCGTAGCTAGTGAGGGTGAATATATACAGACAGGAGATGTATCAAGAGCAGAATCTGTCACATACACCAAAAGACCCTCTAGAAGGCGCAGAAGAGCCGAAAACGCCGCAAAGTGAGTTTCAAAATCTCCACGTGCGTGGCGCAAGAAATAGTCATACTAACGCTATATATTACCAAAACAGCTTCTACCTTGATCCGCTGTGTGCGTCCACCTGGAGACCTAGTAGCGATAATAGCACACGCCGGAGTAGTCAGGATGGTACGAACGAGCTCATCGTTGGGATGTACCCCGGAGAGGTGCGTTTGCACATAGCAAAACTCTACATTCCTCAACCTGTGTCGCTAATTCATGCGCTTACTAGACGATCTTGCTACGAGGCTGCTGTAGCCTGAAAGTGCTGAGAGGCAGTATCAGCATAGACTGTGCGGAGGTCGACTCATCCTCAGACGCCCTTCCCATCCTCGCCCCATCCACACATGCCCTATCTACAATCCGAGCACTTCGAGCGACTTCATCCGCGCAAGAGAACATAACGCAAGACTCGTCTATCGAGTTGGAGCAACCTATAATTCTCTCACTGCAGTCTATAACAACGGGAGTAGAAAGTATAGAGGGCATATGCAGACTTGCAGGTATGCCAATACCCACAAGTGGAATGTGGCACCTACCAAGTCGGTGGTCATCAGCTTCAGATGAGGAAAAAGATACATACAAGATACTCTTCGAGCCTGAAAGGGATCTATGTGCTTCTGTTATTCCGCACAATTGGATAGATGCGCTGGAAGCATTTCAGTCGGGGACCAAAACAGGAGAAATCGGCGGCAAGGCATCATACATTGTGCAAGGACCAAAAGGCGTGGGCAAAAGCACCTTCTCAAAGCTTTTGGCGAACACGCTACTTACAAGGTATGAAGCAAGATACTAGCTCTCTACATTTACATTAATGACTTGGCTAACGCATTGCTGTGCAGACATCGAACAGTAGCTTACCTGGATTGCGATCTGGGTCAACCAGAGTTCACACCGTCTGGATGTCTAAGTCTGTCACTGGTAACGCAGCCCATACTTGGTAAGCCGGGCAAGCCTCTTGCTCCATGGCAAAACTTGCTCATATGGATTGTAAAATCCCCAGGTCCTTCTTTCACGCATCTACACAAAAGACCCGCTCGTATGCATTATCTAGGCAGTGCAACACCCAAAGATGACCCAGCTTTCTATATCTGGGCAATCTCTGATCTATTGGAACATTACACGAATCTCGTTGATGAAGCTGGTGTTGCGATACCGCTAGTCATCAACACTCAAGGATGGTACAAAGGGCTAGGAGCTGATCTACTCCTTGGGATTCATCGTCTGGTACAACCATCCACATGCTTCGACTTTGCAAGTGGAACATATCCAGCGAATGAATTTGGTGCTTTCGACGGTTCTGCCAGTGCGGCTATAGTTGACCCATCTGCGGAAACGACAGTCGTGCCTATGCAGCCCTACGCCATGCCAGAAAACGCGCCTCCGAGACTCAATGCTTCTGATCTGCGCATACTCCAATTTGTCTCGTACTTCCATATCAACCCTACTGCTAGGCTTACATCGTCAAGCACGCCATCGTGGGACTTCTCAGCTTCACTAGTGACGAAACCACCACATGCGGTACTCTTTTCCGCTTTCCAATCCATCAAGGTCTCAGTGAGCGAAACCATCGACTTCAGCGATCTCTTCAAGGCTCTAGATGTCAGCATTGTTGCTTTGCGAGAAGAAGATATAACGCCGGAAGTCGAAGAGTCAGATTCTGGGAAGGCTACTTTACGCTCGGCACATAACCGAGGTTACCAGCAACATTCCAGTCGCGCTTTAGGTTTAGGCATTATCCGCTCAATAGACAATTCTTCGCAAAACTTCCATATCCTCACGCCGTTACCTCCATCGGTGCTGGAGCGCGTCAATGCAATTACAAAAGGAGATATCGAGCTTCCGACTGTGCTCATGGTCGACTATACAGGTGGCGAAGGTGCAGATGAGAATGGCTTACTAGGCGTGGAGTGGAAGAGGGTACCATATCTTGAGCACGGAGAGAACATCAATGCAGGCGTTGGGCATGGCAGACGGAGAGTGAGAAGAAACGTAATGCGAAGATCGCAGTTCAAGTAGACAGACTCTCCTTCTTCTAGAATGCCACGCAATGCAAATGGTCTCAATCGGCCATGACGTTGCTGTTGCTTGATGATATGTTAAGATACGAGTTTGCTTATATTATGCTACAAAGAAAGAAGGCTGAGGTAAACCAACCACCCTATGCCTATTAAGTTCGCAAAGCTGCGCGAGTTTCAGACGTTAGCATGTGAACGTTGCCCTTTTCTGAGACTTTCAAACTTACTTGATCCTATGTTCTGGCGGGATAATCGTGTAATTGAGCAGCGAAACCTGGAAATCCCATGGTTGTCATCAGGGATGGTCTGTTATACTGCAACAGTGATGGCGCTTACCGCCGGCCACAGCTTCAAAGACGCCACTCTCATCGGCCAGAATTCGTTCTTCACAGCAGAAGTAACATCCCTTCCATCGATGAACGCAAAGAAAGCAATGAATGCAAGGGAATTGACAGTCCCGCCAATCACTTGATCAGCTAAGAACTTGATGACTATATTCCGTTTCTTTGCCTTGCTTTCCGATAGATCCGTCATTGTGGACTTGTCGGTGATCTTGACGACATTGGTTATATTGTGCTTTGGCACTTTGACGGAACCCGGGAAGGCTCGCTCCAACCACATCTGCCATTCGAAGTTTGGCCTGGTGCGTTTGTAACGGAGAATGCATGCATGATAATGTGTTATACGAGGTCTCGATCAGCCCTGAGGCTGTCGGTTCGGGATAAGGTAGCAGCTCGTGACTTACGGTGTAGCAATGAGAGCATAAAGGACAAAGTAGAAGAAGTTCTTGTAGTTGAAAGCATTCGGATCATTCCAAAGGTACTTCGACTTGGTACACACAGAGGGAAAGCTTCAGCTTGTGAACCATCGCCCGCATGACGGCATGATACTCAACTTGTGATTTGTACGTTGAAAGACTTTGCGCGAGAATGTTCGAGATGGCAGCCATTACTGCCGCTCGCCATGTCACGGTAGCATTAGCAGATAAAGCCATGGCCCAAGCGATAGGAGTGTCAGGAGAGAAGCAAGAGGGAGACAGACAGCATGTTCAACTGGCACGTGTTTCGGTTGGCAGACTGGGTGGCGAGCAATTCATTACGAGTATATTGACCACAACATTAGTTACAGAAGCATAGTATAGCAACATAAAGGCACTGTAGTACTTCATGACAACTGATGCGACTCCGATTGCCAAGAAGTTATTTCTTCCCTTTTCCCATGCTAGTCCTCCTCGTCCGATGAGTTAACAAACTCGGAAGTACGGAACTGACTCTGGTCCTGTGCTTTCTTCTTCCTCAATTCAGAAGGGCCGTTTGCGCTCCTCTGAGTCACAGCAGCCGTTCCGTTGGTAGTTACTCCCGCTGCAGCGCTCGTACCGGCATTTGCTTGTGTACCTTCCTCTTCTTCGCCATCATCATCTTCACCATCGCCATCTTCATCGGCTCCATCGACTTCACCAGGTTTCTTAGCCATGAAGGCTTTGACTTCTTTACGCGGTATTCTGTCTTGTTCCTTCTTCAGCCAGTTAATAATATCTGAATAAGATGCATTCTCGTTTTCAAGCTGTTTCTTGGCTCTCTGTTTCATTGTGAACCAGCGCTTGTGCAAGACATGTGGTGACCACCAGTTCCAGTGCGAATCGGGAAGCAGTTTCCAAGCTATCTCATCTTCGTCTGTCAGTTGTAAAGAGTGTAGCCTAAGAGGAGGAGCGCAGTATCGATTGGTGTTCAGCAAAAGCCCTATGGCAGGTCCTTCTTTAAAATTGTGCGTGTGACTTACTTCATGATCAGAATGAACGTGTCCCTCTTTGCCCATCTGACAGGTTTACCGTCCGCAGTAAGTAACTTGTTCCTCATATGATCATTCCACTTAATTCTGCACTGATGTCTAGATCTAGTTCCCATCTTAGTTGCCACTCTAGACCAAAACATATCGCTTCCACCAGCAGGCTCATCCTCAATCGGAGCACCATTCGCATTTTCTTTCTTCCATTTAGCAATATCAATCTTGACCTGTCTAATGGTTTCTCTGAGCTTATCTTCTTCTTCTTTGCTCCATTTACCCTTTTGAATTTTCTCATTGGGACCGACGTAAGCTCTCCATCTATCGCGACAGTCATTTTCCCATCTTCCAACTACAGCTGAAACTTTGATCCAAGAAGGACCAAATTGTTTATAAGCTGATTTCAACTTTGCATCTTCCTCAGCTGACCAAGGACCTTTACGTGCGTCTGTTTGCATGATTCGTTTCGTATGGTGATATACTGACATTAATGCTCGATCTGGTACGGCTCGAGTTACGATAGTCCAGAAATCACCATAGTCCGCTCGTGTATTACGTCCTTTTGCGAAGATAATGCCGTCGATTTGCTCTTGTGTTAGGCCTTGTTGCTGTCGATAGTTCTCAATGCACAGCTTTAGAGCTGCGTCTTCTGCTTTCGAGAATTTACCGGTGCGTACTTTGAGGCCTGCGGTTGTTACGCCAGAGGAAGGGCATTAATCAGTACCACATTTCAAAGGTTGTCTTCGCGCTTGAGTAGCTAGCTCACCTTCTTTCTCAATAAGATCAGCCATCTCTTTAGTATTCAACCATCTACTAGCCAACAATTCCTGATGAGTCTCCTTATTCTCCGAAGGTTGTAGCGGAGTAGTACCCTCCGGTAGGGTAGCGGGTACAAAATCAGGATTCATAGCTGCTCTAGCTAGCGTATTGGGATTGACACCAGGGAAGATGTTAGTTGACGACGGGAGTCGAGAAGTGCTAGGTACAGCCGGTGTGTTTGAGGAGGAAGAAGCTGCTGCTGCCGCTGCTGATGGGACTGGCGCGGTTGAAGAAGGTGCGATGGCTGACGTAGATGCTGATGTAGCAGGAAGATTGCTCGTCGGCATGATGGGTGAGACAGATGAGCCTGGTGCCCTGCCACTAGGTGGGACAGCTGAAGCACTGATGCCTCTTCCAGCGGGTCCAGCAGAGGATGCGGCAGGTACTAAGTGGGTAGCAGCATTCGCATTCGCGTTGGTACCCGGAGCGGAGGCTGGTACCGCGTCAGGTACTACTTTCTTAGGTCTTCCTCTTTTCTTAGGTGCGGCATCACCGTTACCAGCCGATGCAGGCGTAGGCATAGTGGGTAGTATTGGAGCCGAAGTAGCAGTGCCAGGAGGAGGCATTGATGGATCTCTAGGTTGTATACTCGTAGATCCGGTCATTGACGTACTCCTTGCTATAGGCATACCGGCACCTCCAGGTGTAATGGACGAAGGAGCGGGAGTACGAGAGGTGGGCCTCAATGACGGATCTATATTCTCATAGTCTGCGGGTACTGAAGCTGAGATTGACGTGGATGCCGGCGCAGGTAGAGAAGTTGATGCTGGTGGTGGTGGTGGGAAAGGAGGTAGCCGAAGCTCAGGCAATGGGGATGTAGATTGTCTATCTCTTCCTGCTGTGGTATTTCCGGCCGGGTTGGCTGAGATATTCAAGGTAGAAGAAGGCTCCGAAGCAGAAGGAGCAGAAGCATTGGTCGTAGAAGCTTCTTTATCTTTCTTCTTCTTCTTCTTGCTCTTGTCAGTCGTCTCATCTCCTCCTCCGGCAGTCTCGTCGGACACTTCTTTATCTTTCTTCTTTCGCTTTTTCTTTCCATTCTCGTCTTGTCCTGTTTCTACGCTATTGACGACTTGAGTTGATTCCGTAATTGCATTGGCTGGTGCGGATGAAGTAGAAGCTACGCGATTGACAGTATCGACTTGCATTTCGGTATTATCGTTACCGCCATCCTCAGCAGCAGTTCCACTCTTATCCTTCTTGCTTTTCTTCTTCTTTTCCTTCTTCTTCAATGCGTCATCTGCAGTTGATGCGTCCAATGCTGGGACAGGTGCAGCCATGACAGCAGCCAATACCTCCTGTGGAATTCCAGCTGGTTGCGGCACTGTGTCTACAGCTCGCGCACTTGCCGAAGTATCATCAATAGGATTGGCATCTTTCGACTTCTTTGACTTTTTGGTCTTCTCTTTAGGAGCGGCTGCTGCTTCGGCTGATGTGGTACCCTCTGGACCACCAGTCGCAGCCTCACCTTCTTTACGTTTTCGCTTCTTGCTCTTTTCGGTGGTAGCAGTATCTGCTGTAGTTGTAGATGCTGGTGCTTGTTCTGTAGTGGCTATTGAACCGTCCTCATTCAGCTGAGGGACGGGTATGTCTACAATGGCAACGAAGAGCAGGGATAATAATAATAATGGTCAGTATACAGTAGTCCGTTTAAAGTCTGATGAGGGAAGTGCCCACCTTCATCCATGTTTGAAGTCACGTTTTCGGATGTCTGTTGATACATACACATCAAGGAAAGATTTGTTTGGACGAGCAAGTGTGTGCACAAACAGAGAGGGCGGATTTGCGAAATTTGAGGGAGGACAAGAAAGCAACAAATCAGTTCCTATTGCTGACGAAGATGCCAGTGTTGCATAGCTCGTGACATACACTTGCAGCAGTCTTGTCCTTCTTGCTTTTCTTGCTGCTGCTCTTCTTCGCAGGTGCTGCTTGTTCCGAGCTGCCATTCTCGGCAGTCATTTCTGCAAAGGCAAGCCTCAGCATAGTCTGCAGCAGGAAGAAGAGCAGAGGCCATAAGTCGCACCTTGTTGTACAGCATCACCCGCCATGTTCACTGTCTTATCGCTCTTCTTCGCCATGGTTATAGGCTGTGAAGGGTGGGTTCACTCGCTACTTGGTGAACGATTGCACACTTGGATAATAGAAGTGCAAGAACACCCAAGTTCAGGAAATGAATGCTTCTTGCTTCTTGATATGAATACTCTTGTTCCACCTGTGTAACTATAGAGTGAGTGAGTGGGTATAAGTTCAGTACCAGAGCAGAGCAGTCCAGTCGACAGAAGGAAGAGCTCGTCCATCCAGCTTGTGCGCTCTCTCATCATCCAGTTTCCAAGTAGTCGCAAGCCAGACAGCCACCAGTATCCTGAACAGCAACAAGGCACCGACGGCATCTCTCTGCTCACTCCAACATCAAACACCATCACCATCTTGAGAGGTACAACGACCCGGGTCCCAAGTCAGTTCAGTCGGAGTGAGGTGTGGACAGGACAAGCCCATTGAAAGGCTAAGAGGACTGCAGCACGTAGGAAATTCAATGGACATCACATACTCCTCCTCACAAGACAATCCACGACCTCGGACATCCTCATCGCCAACGAGGCCTTCTTCGTTAGACACTCGTCTAGTAACATCCGAGCACGACGCCGCCATGGCGGGCACGAGTAGAGTAACGACGCCCTCCTCGCCTGGTTCTACGTCTGGTGAATCACTCTCTGGTGCTGGTGATGACAGTGATAATCCTCATCATCCCCGACAGCAGCAGTCTCCGTCCCCCACTAGAGCTTCCACTTCCACTTCTGCCTCTGCTGTCTTGCAAGGTGGCAATCACCATCATCAGGGACATTCATCAACTACCGTCTTAGCTGGATCCAGTACAGGAAGCAATACCGTACATGCTAGTACCAGCAGTAGTACTAACAGAGGTACCATCTCAAGTAGAAGAAGGCATCATCATCACCACCATCATACCCTGACACTAGGCACGGGTTCAGCCAAGATGGGTTCATCAATAACCGACAGCGCTCAATCTACAGAGGACGAAATGTATGAAGATGAAGAATCTGAGGGTGGTAATCTGCTAGAGGAAGATACTGAAGATGATAGACCTAGAATATTATATCCTGCTTTGGCGACTCCGAAAGCTGCTGGAAATAATTACTGGCCGTTTGGAACTACGAGTGATGCTGAACGAACGGAAGAGAACGAAGCGAGCGATAACAATATGGACGGTGCACACCCGCCGGAATCAAGTCATAATCATCATCATCCTCATTCTTCCAATCAAGCGGGCTCCTCATCTCACAGTCAAGCGATGGAAGCTGGTCCTTCCTCCTCCTCCTCTTCTTCCACCAACTTACAACGCAGACAAACGCTCACTTCATCCACCTACAACACTAATACCGCATCCACATCAGCAACAGCCCCGATACACGACTCTCAATCAGAATCCGCAGCATTAGCAGCCTATCGCAGCCAGATCCAAGCACCATCAGGGGCCAATGCAGCTTTCTTACCACATGAGATCCTTCTCAAGATCCTTAGGAACGTACGTCAAACTGAAGATTTAGTATCTGCTTTACAAGTATGCAAATCTTGGTGTCAATGTGGTGTGGAACTATTATGGAACAAACCGTTATTCCCTAATGTCGGTCCGTTAATCAAGATGTTGGTCATACTATCGAAAGGTCCAACAACAACATCGTCAACCAATTCGCAAAGCAATAACAACAATAACACTGTATCTAGTGGAACATCATCTTTCCCATATGCATCTTTCATCAAACGTCTAAACTTCTCACAATTAGCAGACAAAATGTCAGACGCATTATTGATCCGCCTCAATGTCTGTACAAAACTAGAAAGATTAACATTAGCAGGATGTTTAGAGATTACAGATTTATCGTTGATTAATCTGTTATCACATGGAGGAGGTAAAAATTTAGTTGCGCTGGATCTAAGTGATTGCTCTAAGATTACGGATGAATCGGTTATTGAAGCTAGTAGATATTGCAAGAGATTACAGGGATTGAACTTATCCGGATGTAAATTGGTGACGGATGAAGGTGTTAAAGCTATTGCTAAGGGATGTCCCTTACTGAGAAGGGTGAGTACTCCTTCTACTTTCGAATAGTCATCGAATTGAAACCATAAGCTGATCACCTGGTGTTTCACCTCCTTTGGCGTTGGATGCAGGTCAAGCTACGCAATCTGGATACTCTGACAGACGACGCTATTATCTCTTTGGCTCTCTCGTGTCCCCTTCTACTCGAGGTAGACTTATACGCCTGCACAAGTATAACCGACCGAACTCTCTGGGCTCTCTTCCGCAATTCATCCCATCTACGCGAATTATCACTTAACAACTGTACGCAAGTCACAGGAGATGGTTTCCCACAGCGCGATGGTAAGCTACTCTACATTAAGGGCGCAGAAGATCCAGCTTTGCTAGGCTTGAAACCACTCAACAATAAACTCGTAAATCTATCAAGCAAAATCCTGGATGCGCATGGAAATTTTTCTTCGTTATCCGATCCCTCATTATCGAAGAGCAACACCACACCTCTAGGGTCGAGAATCTTTGATCATGTCAGATATTTGGATTTGACCGGTATGGTGAACTTGAATGATGTGGCTATGGCAGGAATAGTGGCAACAATGCCTCATGTCAGGAATTTGGTCCTTGCTAAATGCTCAAATTTGACCGATGAAAGCGTCATGAGCATTTGTAAGTTGGGCAAACATATTCATTTCCTTCATTTGGGACATGTTTCAAAGTGAGTCCTTTCAACGCAATCCTTTCTCAACAGCGGGTAGAAGTGTACTGATGTATCTTTACGTCTTTGCGCAGTATCACGGACAAAGCTGTCACGACTTTGGCTAGAGCCTGCACAAGATTAAGATATATCGATTTAGCGTGCTGTCCTAATTTGACGGATTTGAGCGTGTTTGAACTGGCTTCGAATCTGCCGAGGTTGAAGAGAATAGGTCTAGTCAGAGTGAGTAGCTGCACCAATCGCTGTCTACTGTTGTGCAGTGTCCTGATCTCCTCGCGTTCTTTTCAGGTATCGAATCTGACAGATCAGGCTATCTTCGCGTTGGCCGAACGAACTACTCTTGAACGGATCCATCTTTCCTACTGCGAGAACGTCTCCGTTTCAGCCGTTCAATTCCTTCTCTCTCGTCTCAGCCGACTCAACCATCTTTCACTCACCGGCGTGCCCGCTTTCCGACGTGCGGATCTACAGCATTTCTGCCGTCCACCACCTAAAGACTTCAACCCACATCAACGAAGCACATTCTGTGTCTACTCAGGCAAAGGTGTCCATGAACTTCGGAAACATCTTATGGCTTTACAGCAGTATGAACAAGCGGCTGGCATGAATGGGACAGGTACTCTGATCCCTCCCGCTTCGGTGTGGCAGCATAATGCGCATCAGTATCATCAGCCGCTTCCACACACTTTACACCATCAACAGTTCGCACAGCTACAGTTGGGCAATGCGCAGCAGCATCAGCAGTTACCTACATACCCGCATCTGTTCCAGCATCCCTCAGGTCACGCGGTAGTCAGTCAGATGCCTCTACAAGCGCAACAGGACGATGGTGAAGATGTAGATGAGGACGCTGACGAAGAAGATGATGATAATGGAGATGACGAGGCGGATGAAGATAACAGTATGATTGGTACTCACAGCCCTTCAAGTCGCAGGAACCAACATTCGAACCAACAGCATCATCATGGTTCCTCACAAGCCCAGTCTTCCCATTCGCACAATCATCACCATCATCCTTCAAGTAACGGCCAACATAGTCAAAGCGGAAGCTCTACTCAGCGGGTCAACGACAACTCAGCCAGCCAAACGACGCAGACTAGGCATTATGAGCCTGTTGCCTTCTACAGAGGCAATCACCGCATGACATCCCAATCTGGAGAACTCCTCGATGGAAGTGGTAGCCCTCCTTTCAGTGAAGCGGGAGCAACCACCACAGGGAATCCATCTAGTCTGCCACAATCAAACATGCCTGCCTACCCGCAAAGCTTCTACTCTACCGAACTACAGCCGCCATTAGCACAACCCTCATATCAAACCAATTTCCATCAGACGCTTCCTTCCGATCCACCACCGCCGAATGCAGCTTGGCTGAGCCAAGTAACGGGCAATGAACCCACCACGCAGATCAGAGTACCGCAGGTAGTGCTCCAAGCTAGGACGAGAAACGCCGGCTCTCCCCAGAATGGACGTCCTACATCCTCGTCAAGCCCTTTCACGCCTGTACGATCACCTCATGCTTACCGACCGACTTCCTCAGCTTCAGGGCATGCCAACACCAGTGCTCAGCAGGATCGACTTGCTTTCCCATCATCATCAGCATCCTCATCACAGGAGATGGACCTTATGGACTTGCAAGACGCCCCAGATATTAGACAAAGAAGCCACAGCGTGGAGATGGATCTGAATACAGAGGACCAGACTCGAAGCACTTCAGAGTCGCCTGATGGCGAACAGTCAAGATTGATGCGCCCTAGGAGGGATACTATAATGCAAAGCAACTACCGGCAGGAAGACTAATTAATGACGAGACCAGGCGGAACACGAGCAACACTGCTCCCATTCGATGCGACTAGGAATGTCTCGGAACATCCTACGACAGCAGCAGCACTCGCCAATAACCCTGTAATATATCCTTAAGCGTTCCGAGCTATCACGAACAAACATAATAACGAAACATCCATTACGGAAGACACTGGTCATGTCACACAGTGCAATAATGATCCTTAACACAACACAACCTTACAGCACCCGCTTTATCCAAATCCAACGGTGCGCGCAACCTCAGCAACGCCCCCACTGTCTATTGCAGAAGCAGCAACGTTAATAAAGGCACGAAAATGTTTTGACACCCGCTCTACATCGACAGAGACCGGTAATTTGATTATCTATTACAATGCGTTAGGACTCGCTTTAGCATTCCCATTCTGTCTAGCAAAACCCAATCTTTCCTTCCCCTCGACATCCGTGTATCTCGCTACTAAATTTAGGGTATCAGTGTGGAATTTTTTGTCAGGGCGCAGTCGCAAGTCGCACAGTTATCCGGAGATGCTCTATCATCAACAGTCCCTGTACTATATGTGATGGATTTAGTACTGTCTGCATCCTTTTGATGTCTTCGGTCCTGCCTTGCAATTTATGGAGCTACAATCCCAGCATGACCTAATTGTACCATGCTTTAGCTATCTTTGCTCGCCAGCCGCGCCGCGGTTGTTTATAGCATGGTGGATGAACAAACAGTTGCTGTCCTACGAAGAAGCAAGGGCTTCCCGCTTTGCAAGTTCGTGCCGCCGTTTTCATCTGAGGCTATGGACAGGTTTTTGTCCAGCACGTGCCTTGCTTGACGCGCTCCTCTGTTCTGCTCGCACTCAGAAGCAGGAGACACTCATGGCTCGATGGCAGCATCGAGAGGCTCACCTACGAGCAGCAACGTGACACATCGAAGCTCGCATACCGATGCCTCTCGCCCAGGGGTGCATGCGACCATCAGCGCGGGAGCAGAAACGACAAGGCGATCCTACGACAGCATCTTGGACTTGCTCAGGTCGACAGGACGGACGGATGCAGATCAACTACTGAAACCTTCTGGACCTAAATGGGATCTTGTTTTCCAAATATGGAGAGATGGAACTGCTAGTTTAGCCATGCAGTTTCCTCCTACCTATACTGCAAGACCATGGCAAGAACTCGAGGACCGAATGGCCCAAGTCGGCTTTGAGAGCTTTGACCCAATTAAATTCAAAGAAGCGGGAACACTGCGACATTTCGAGCATAAAGATTGGTTTACTGTGATGCGTGAGTTGGCCTTGGTGCGCCCAATTAGAGGCCTTCCTCCTGTCTCCGTATTGCTATACCAGCTGACCATGATGTTTGATAATTTTACGCCTTCATATTGGGCTATCCGTCCGTCTATCATTCTGATACCGACAGTCTGGGTAGTCGACGTAACTTGTCACAATGGCGACTGGATAGAGAAAGATATTAAAGAGAGGACGATCTGGAAATGTCAACTTCAAGCAGCGCTGCCCTTTTCAGAAGTATCAAAGAACTACAACAGGGCGGGACCTAGAGCACCAAGAGACGCTCGACGCGAACGCAATATTAGGAGGAGAGCATCTTCACCGTATGGTGTTCAATCTGAATCTGGCCAAAGCAATGCTACCAGTCGAGATGAAACTTTCCCTGCGCCAAGAAGCAATACGAAAGCGAATGGCCGAGAGACTGAGCAGTGGCAGTACGGGGAGTCAGCAAGTCCACGTAGCCGAATGAAATCTGGTCAAAGCGATGCTACCACTCGAGACGATACATTCTCTGTGCCAAGAAGCAATACGAAAGGGAATGCCTGGGATACTGAGCCACGGCAGTCCGAGGATTCGGCAAGTTTACGCAGTCGCATCGAGTCTGGTGAGATACCTCAGCCGGAAGTAGACTGTTTCGGATGGCCAATAATGGATGGACAAGCTGCGAAGGCTGTCGGGCCATCACCTTGGGATTAATCAGTAAGAAACCCTGATCAGTGTGGACGCTCAAGCTGCAGGACGACAGCGATACGAACAAACATAATGCACAAATGGGCACGAGGAGGAATTGTACTTTTGTATTACACCCAATAGGTAGTGAATCTATTAACACAACTAATGCATGCAATACGCTTCTGTTTCTTTTGCAAGGGCGGAGATTGTCCGACAAGATAGCATCTCGGTTTGCGTTTCTATCTAGATTGTAACGATAAATAACCAATGCCCAAGATACACATCAAGAACGAAGATAATAGATGCTAGTTGCTAATACTAAATATCCTTCATGCGAACTGGCGTCACTGATCCACTAATACTTCCATTCCCTTGCTTTCCAGTACCATTCACAGCTAATCCACCCTTTCCAGCCGAATCGCCATTCTTCATAGCCTTCAACATTTTCAGTCTCTTTTTCTCCAATGTCTCCTGTCTCTTGACATATGCTTCTATACCGATACCCGCAAATACCGTAATGACACCAAGCCATTGTCCAAAAGCTAAATGATGATTAAAGACTACTAAACTCAACAGCATCGTGAAGAGCTTACGAGTGACTGTAATCGTAACTAATGTTAAAGAACCGAAGTTTTCTAATGTATCAAAAATGAAAAGTTGTCCTGTTGCGCCTGCTATACTGAATAATAGGATGTCCCTCAATACTTTCGGATGTGAATGAATGAAAGCTAATGCATTTGCTAACTCGGAATGACCGGCTGATGTTGTTGATGATGGGTTCAAGATAGGTATTGAAGGTAGTGGGATGAGCATTGTGAACAATGTTATGATTGTAGCGAATAAGTTCATAAAGAACATCATTTGGGTACCTGTCATCTTGTACTTGACGAATACTTCATCTTGCGTTGAATTAATAGCTCCATCAACGAGTAAATTAACTAACAATAAACCAATACCAAATAATGAATTATTAGAAGCACCTTTTGATGAAGCCTTTCCAGATGTTGATGGAGCGCATAGCATAAATAAGGATATTCCAGCAGTAACGGTTGATACTACTATATATTTATGAATTGCGAATTTGCGTCGATAGAGTATGATGTTCATCAACATCACTGGAACTAACTTGCATGATTTACCTAGTATTTGAGTTGGATAATCAATGTATCGCAGGGATGCATAGCCGAATGGTGAACCGATAGATGCCATGAGTGCGCATTGGAAGCATCGGACCAGGATTGCAGTTGAGCGATTAGGTTGGGAAGTCTGTTTACATTGAACGTCAGCACCAAATGAAAGCAGAGTAAGATGGTAACTGGAAAATTGCCATTGCATGCCCAATACTTACAGTAGTCATCATACCCAATGTATCACGCCACGTTATATTTCTTCTCTTTCTATAGGCGATATAAAGCAAAGCGGCACAAGCAGAAAAGGTAGATTGAACAGTATTGAGGAATATGACATGTCTAAAGTATTTTGGAGCTTCGTGTAGCTCTTTTCCTGCGTAGTAAGGTGTCGTTGATAGTCGTTCTTGAATGAGTGCCCAGGAGAGGAACGAGGCGTAGATACCACCCGCGTCGAGCAGGAGCCGGGCTGTTGATGGCATGCTTGCTTAACCACGAGGTGAATAGCAAGCGAGTATGCCTTGATAGCAATAAGAGCAGAGCAGAGCCAGTGTATCTCCGAATACAAGTCGAATGCCTTTGTAAATTGCCCGATCATCCTCTGCGCGTACTGTACTCGCTTCGAGATGTCCATGGACACCTCTCTCTTATCTGTACATACCACTACATGAAGAGCAAGTCGGTGATGTCTACGTAGCATATCATACCATATCATTATCATCAACATAATCTCCACTCTGGACCACCATGGACACCAAAGCCATCACCGAGCACATCCACCGTATCCTGACTGCTCCAGATGTCGACCTGGCCACTATCTCCTCTAAGAAGGTGAGAAAGGTGTTAGCGGAGTCATTTGGTGCTTCGTTGGTGAAGGAGAACAAGGAGGTGCGCTTCGAATTGCTCCCTTTGCTGCTGTATTGCTTTAACCACCATGTGAACGCAGGCAATCGACGCACTCATTATAGATGCTTTCAACCGAATCGCAACTGCAGCTGGTGCGACGACTGCTCAGCCAGAACCTACGCATTCACATCATCAAACTACTACATCGACATCTGCGACTACCGTAAAGACCGAAGGTAATAACAGTAGTAATAATGGACCGTCATCAAGTCATGCCGCTGCTCATGCCGAAAGTAGCAATAGCAGTATAAGTCATAATAATAAGCAACGCGACCGTCAGAAGCAACAACAGCCTGAAGAAAGTGAAGTTTCAGATGAAGAAGATGATGCATCAGCTGCTTCAGATAGTCCACCTCCTCCTCAACAACAAAAGAAATCAAAACCTCCTCAACCCTCCTCTTCGTCTTCTAATTTGAAACAGTCACCTCAAAAAAGAAAGATTGAAGATGTAGCTTCAAGTTCACTCCCTGCTTCATCACCTAATGTACCACTGAGTATGACTACAGGCTTGACAGACGAAGAATATGCACGTAAATTACAGGAGGAATTCAATAATATGGCTAGTTTAGGCGGTGGTAGATCTACTAGAGGTAGTGGATCCAGACCTAGTAAGAAGACTAAGAAATCATCCACATCGAAGAGAGGTAATAAAGCCGGATCATCGAATGGAGGAAGTAGTAGTAGTAAATATAGAAGTAAAGCGTATATAGATGATAGTGATTTAGAAGGTGAAGAAGGGCACGACGGTGCATCAGACAGCGGTAGTGACGCTGCTCCGAAAAAGAAGAAGAGAAAAGCTCCCTCGTCTTCTGCCGGCGGAGGTGGAAGTGGAGGTGGGTATAATAAAGAACTCGCATTGAGTGAATCACTACAGAAAGTGTGTGGTGTACCTACGGTATGTCTTGTTCTATTCTATTCTATTCTACTTCCCTCACCTCCGGACATGCGGAGAACCTACCCCAATCCAAGGTCACGTGTTATTAACTGTCGACAGCCTTTTTTGACTGACAATAATGATACTATTCTCATTCTATAAACAATTGTGCTTTATAAATCATAGATGTCAAGACCTAAGATAGTAAAGCGATTATGGGAATATATACGCGAGCATGATTTACAAGATCCAAATAAAAGATCAGAGTAAGCCGGCCGTTCTCAGTCTTTGTCGAAAATATTTTAAGCTTATCCTTTATCTGCAGTATCATAAACGATGATCTGTTCAAGGAGATATTCGGAGTTGAGAAAATGACAATGTTCAGTATGAACAAGGTATGATTTTTTGATGTCCATTCCCTTCTGGTGACTCGCCTTTTTAAGACTGATTTTGAACCGTGTCATTTCTGCAGTATTTGACGAAGAACGTAAGCCCGATAGACGGATAGCAGCATAGCAGAATATCGCTACATCAAATGAGGAAATCCTTCGGCGACAGCAGGTGGCTCGTTCTACTAATCGGAAGGTCTCTTACGTCTGCCATTCGGTAACGGTACATCCAATGCAGGCACCAAGTCTGAAGCATAAATACAGATGCAATGAGTGCTTGACCTCGTCGTGCGCCCTATATGCTTCCTTCAGTCACTCTTATCAGACAATTGTCATTGTATTATCTTATAGTGTCTCGCCCATTGGTGAAAGACGAACAGCTCACGTGCAGGTTGTTGTAAGAGGTTCAACCATGATGTTCGCGCCTTCATGGTATCTACAATGCATGATGATATAGGCTGCTCAGGTGCTCTATATGCACTACTATGTATTCATTACATCGGAATGGACATGCTCGGATATTACTACTTGACCGCGCCACCATTGCTCCAGCCTGCTCTTGCTTTTTCAATGAGAGATCTGTACGTTTCGTCTTTGCATCAATCTCATTTACACGACATACAAAAAGCAGTGTCATTAAGCCAATCATGGCATCTCAATCCATCAATCAACGCAGTATCACCATAACATACAGCATCTCCATCCCATCAGAAGCAGCGGCATCGTCGTTATCATCATCATCAAGCACGACACTGGATCCCAAACGAAGTATTTCAATTCCATTAGAAGGCGAAGGAGATCTATCAAGTCTGAGTAAAGCATTAGATAAAGCAAGATCAGAAACAAATGATACATTGACACAATGGAAGGATGCAATTGGTGAAATTGAGAAAATTAAAGAGGCGAGAGTCGCTAGAGAAGCTGAAGAGAGGAAGAGACTTGCTAAAAAAGCGAAGAGCGTTGCACAGGGAGAAGAACAAGAAGAAGAGGAGGATGCTGGTGATAGCGATGAAGATGACGAAGACGCGGAATGATTCATTTATGTGCTGATATTGGGCATGCCTTGTGAGGTAAGTGATTTCAAAGTGACCATTTCACATGTCATCGCTGTATGATAGAATCCTCGGTTAGAGAATATGGCTGACGACTTCGGCGTGTGCAAACAGATAAACGAAGTCTCTACTGCAGTGCAAGAAGCACGCTGTCCATACATCCATTACAGACACCATGCAGACCCGGCAGAAACAGTCACCCTCGCCCCCTCAAGTACATCTCATCCTACTTTCAACCGGGCGCTCGAACAGCTCTTGAAACCGCTCGCGACGCTACTTCCGACAAGATAGAAGATTGATAACGCACGACGAAAGCAAGAATGAGGATAAAATGATGTCAGAGATGAGGGCGCAATTGCTGGGACAAGAACAACGACAAGAGAGTTGCAATCAAGATCTAGGCTACATGTGAATAGAAATCAGGCGGCCGAGAACAAGTCAAAGGTGTTCGCAAGAAGTTCAATGCAAGCCCGGTCTCTGCAGAAAACAAGGGCATAAAAACGTGTCAGCTACTTTGAAAGCAAAGCCAGGTTTTGCCGGAAAAAAGGGCTGGTGAATTTGTACTATACGTACCAGTACGAAGCCTTGACTTTTCAAGCCCCATTGCTCGTCATAACATCGTTTACAATACCTGTAGAAAAGAAGAAGAAAATTCCCTTGGAAGTCAGCTAGGCCGATATATTTGAGTATAGCTGCACGAGGTGAATATTAAGATGTCACAACAGGGAATGGAGACGTACGGTAGATTGTCCTTTTCTTGCAAGTGTGAATCTAGAGCTTTGCCACATGTAGCACAACGTAAACAACGTTTGTGCCATCTGAGCGCAATGCAACGACGTGATGAAAGCAAAATAGCAATCTCAGCTTCGAAGCACTGCCTTCTCTCGAAATACGTTGTGGAATCACTCACTTATGCCCACCAGCCATGACTTGCTCCGCGAAATAGACAGCTTTCTGACATCTCCTACATAAATCCGGTCCTGAACTTTGTAATAGACCGAGATTGGACTTGTATCCTACGCCGATATTACTATGATTGTCTGTACTTGGACCACTTGTTGTAGCAGAGGCAGAAGATCCCGTTGCAGAATTACCGCCAATTGAAGATGTTGGACTTAATGGTCTCATTCTTGATGGTGACAACGGTGGTTCGGGTAATGCTGCTGATGGGAGCGAATGCTTGAGTGGAGATCCTCTGAATGAATTGGAAGTAGACGCCGATGTAGCAGATGGGAAAGGACGAGGCTTCGTCGGTGACACTGCTTGGGATAGATTCATACTTCTTGGCATGTCATCGTCGAATTCTGGCGCTTCAGCTTGTTGATTTGAGTTGATGCGCCGTGAACTACCTTCTTCTTCGTCCCCTCTTAGAGTCGAGTCTACATCCATATCACCACCGGTATCATTCCTAGTCACATCAGCGTCTTCATCACGACTATCTTCCAATTCTTGTAAGCGTGAAGAATGATACATTCCCACAGGAGATTCGATGCTCGTCCTTGCTTTATTATTGTAGTTGGTGTTATAATTGCGAGGTGAAGAGGGTCCCGCGCCGCCATAGTTGCTATCTCTAGTCGGCGACTCCAAATTGCCATATCGTGAGGTTGATGTGCCCTCGAATGCACCACTAGTCCGGTGGGAATCGAAAGCTCCACCTCCACCTCCTCTTGCAGGCGATGAATAAGGTGAACGACTGAGAATGGGATCTACATAGTCGCCTGTCATAGCTCCTCCATATCCAAGTCCTGGGCGGGTGGCGGCAACGGATAGCATTGGCAGTAGCAGCAGTAGAAGTGGGAATGAGCAAAGGTCGCGTCAGTTGCTTTGAGTAACCAAGAGTCTTCAAGTAAGTCGGGAATGAATTCACCTTTCGGGCCATGTTGCTTCGCGTAACAATGCTTGCAGTAAGGATCCCCCTCATGTTCCATAAAGTTACCAGGCTGGACGGTCTTCTTGCATGCTATGCAAGTCAGACATGCTTTGTGGTATTCCTGAAAGATTCGAAAGGCAGAAGAAGAAGTGTGACACAGTCAATTAGTACTGTTGTTCGTGCTTCCTGGCCATCCTTTCCTCCGTACAAGCGTGCCGGCTGTCTCTGCGTCATTCCAGCAACAACAGCGGCCGTTGTGGCTTGATAATGACGGGGTATGTATTGACTGAGTGAGCTTACCCTTCCTCCAGGGCCCAGTACATGTTCAGCAGCATAAACAGACTGTTATTACGATGTTATGTCAGTACCATGCTACATTTGCGCCGCATGCTATAGACATGATGTGTTCACACCCACCTTGTCACAGCGAGGACATTGAGGTGCACTCGTCACAAAGTTACGCGGAGCAGCCTTGTACGCGGACAATCTCTTCGTAGGCGGACTGTTGTACATTGTTGTTGTGCTTCTAGTATGGGAAAGCTGATCCTGAATGTACGAGTGTATCCGGTTGGAGCTGATGCAACCGCGCAGTGGAGAGAAAGGCGCGTCGTACATGGCTGCGTCTCGCTCTTGCTTTTGCTCCATCATCATGGTGCACAACAGCCAATAACGACATACGGCGACACGCAGACTGTTGACACTCTCATTGACATCTCCCCGGTATATGCGAGGCTGAAGGGGAGAAGGCCGCCGTATTCCGTCAGGGTGAGCTCTTGACGCATCGCAGCTTGATCATGTGCGCGAACGAACTGAAATCAACCTTCCATCTATCTGTCTTTGCAGTTGACGGCTTGTATATCATAATGGACGGCGATGTCTCAATAAACTTGCCAGACGAGTCTTCGTTCATCTCTGAAACAGGCTACAATGATCCACTGGATCTCGCTGCTCTGGCGGACTTTGAAGACGAAGCAGCCTTGATCAACGACTTGCTGTCGAGTGAAAGCAACCGCAATGGAGGCGACACTACCTTCAACAATAGCTTCAACGACTCTTCAAGCAGTAGCAACATACCTCTTCCTGAGCTAGATGTCAAGCTTGCTAAATTACTGGGCGTCCTGGAGCACGCTTGTCAAGACACTTCAGCTCAAGTCGAGCGCGGCATTGAGGAGGTCTCCAGGACCGTACCCCGCTTGACGTTCGACCTTCAATTGATGCGTGAAAATGTAGTACTACTCAAGTTCACGCTTGACAGTATACGAAAGCGCAGTATCGAAGCAACAGCGCATAGCGAAACCTCCCAAGTCATGCGAAGGCTGAAAGTGCTCGATACTATAAAGACGCGTATGGAAGCAGCTAGAGATGTGCTCAGAGAAGCAGAAGCTTGGTCTACGTTGGAAAGCGAAGTCACTGCATTGGTCCAAGAACAGAGCTATGCCAAAGCAGCTGAAAGGCTAGCAGAAGCGAACAAGAGCATGGTCGTATTCCAAAATAGTCCAGAGTATGAGCAGAGACGATCTCTCATGGTCTCGCTTCAGAATGGACTTGAGGCTGGTCTTTCGGCAAGTCTAGTCACTGCAATCAACGCGAGAGATGTCAACGCATGCAAGAATTACTACGCTATCTTCGGTCAAATTCAACGAGAGACGGAATTCAGAAACTATTACTTCGGCTCTCGAAGAACGCATCTCCTCAATGACTGGCAATATGCAAAACTCACAGACTGCCCGACAGCTACAAGCCCAGAGACTCTCGCTGTCGCTTCTAGACCTTCTTCCCCCGCTCCACCCGTGCCCTTTTCAGCCTATCTCCCCAACTTTTATTCTCGCCTACAAAACTCGCTCAATGAGGAGAGAACTCTTATACCCGCTATATTCCCCGATCCACTCGATACACTATCGTCTCTCCTCCAGAGCACAGTCGATAGTCTCGTACCCTCCCTCCCACAACGCATATCGGATCTATCGAATTCGCAGGGTCCACAATTGCTCACTGAACTCATCAAGATATACCATAGCACGGAAGAGTTTGCAATTGCCGTCGATAGAATATTCTCACGTCTCTCTGCGAGCTTGGCACCTCTCACGCCAGCTTCTGGGACGCCCTCGCCTTCGACACCTCAGCGTGGATCTATCTCATCAGCGGATGCAGGACTAAATACGCCAGGTGGGCCACCTAGTAGTGCTCTTAAGCGTGTCAGGCGCCAAAGCAAAGCAATGTCAATATCTCGGAGACATAGTCGAGGAGGTCTAAGCGCTTTTGGCGGTGGGCAGCTCAACGGATCATCAACTCCACATGGCGGTCGTATGTCAATAGCAGAAGCGAGCGAGCCAGTCCGAGCATGGGAAACCTCCCTGTTCGAGCCTTTCCTAGATTGGCAAGCTGAATATGCCGATCTCGAAACGAGGCTACTCAATCATGAAGTCGCACGCTTGACTTCAGGACAGGATGCGACTGCTTATTTACTCAGCTCAGCATCTATATCGGATGATCGCGACGATGATAGCTCCACTTCATCTGGACAGAGGAAGAACGTAGCGAAACTACTACTCGACCAGACTTTGAGCGTCTTTACGCTCGCTGAAGAAGCTATGGGTAGATGTATGGCTTTGACGCACGGCTATGGCGCAGCTGCATATGTTGAAGCTGTAGATCTGTTATTCAGGAATTACCTGCATAGAGAGAGGGATACACTTACTCGTGCAATTGACATTCGCACACGGCGGAGACGAGCCCCAGTAGGAGGTAGCACGGACAGAGATGGATCCATCGAATACTCGCCGGAAGATTGGACTACTTTCCAGCTTGCACTGCGACTCCTCGATGCAAGTAGGACGATATGGGATCGTATAAGTGCTCTTGAAGCGAAAGTCACTACGCGCCTGATAGATGTAGCTGGACTTATGAAAGAAGCTAGGATAGACCCCCTCTCGCAAGTCGTACCTGGAACAAGCAAGGGCGCTCTAGTCCTTCTCTGGCAGTCGACTCTCAACTCCGCTTCGCTGAATAGCTTGCTAGACAGCATAGACCAACATCATCAAAACCCGCAAAATACGCCTGTACCGACTCTCTTCACCAAAGCTCGAGCAGCAAGTATAGATCTCACACGAGCATCACAGTCCTTCCTACACAATACCATCTTGGCACCCCTCATTCAGGCCTTGGAGAAGTACCCGAGCTTGGCGGTGTGGAGCCAATCTTCCGAATCGAAGCAAGAGAATAGAGGGGCAGCATTCGACCTGCACATACCTACCTTCTCACTTTCACCCTCTGGAACAATCACTCATGTCGGTGAAGGACTCTTCAATCTTCCTGGATTATTCGAGGTGTACGCTGAAGATGACGCATTGGGATTCTCATTGGATACCTTACCTGGCTTAGATTCTGAGACAGTCAAGCATTTGCGAAAAGAACACACTCAGTCAGCGGGTGTTGGCATTGGCAATGCGCCTCTTCCAAGCCCTCAACATACTATGGGGCGACACGGGCACAGAATGAGCATAGTAGGAAACGAGTTCTTGCCGACAAAGACGCCAGATCAGCAGCAACTGCAAAGACCTTCGCCTAGCGCTTCTCATCATTCTAGCCATTCAATGTCAAGTCCAGCAGCTACTACTTCAGGGCAAGAACAACAGTCGGAGAAATTGAGTGCTGAACTCGTCATCTCAACTTGGCTTTCTTCTCTCACTAGATCTATACTGGGTCACTTAGTCAGAGAAACCTTGCCTTCAATACGTTACCTCAGCAAACATGGAGAAGCACAGCTTGCGAGTGATTTGGCGTACATTTCGAATGTTGCCAAAGCACTCGATGTTGAACTGGAAGAATTGGAAAGCTGGAAGTCGGCACTTGAAGGCGGCGAGAAAGTGAATGACGGCGAAAACAACATAGAAGGGGAAACTCAAGATGAGGCACATCCTGGGAATCCAGAGATATTAGAGACAATACGTAGAATGCGTCTGAGACCGGTTCAGATGCGTAATGAACGATGATGAAGTACGCAATGTATTCCAACAGACCCCGCTACATAATGTCGCATCACAGTGTGTGTTTCATGGGCGCTACCGTGTCAACGATGGGTAGTCCTTCTCTTTCCGTGCCAAAGTCTTATTCTGCCATTCTCCGTCAAAGTATAGATGAGCTTGGCCGCTCTGACCAGCTTCCGCCGCCGGGTCTGTCGAATCTTGGACTCGGTATATGTGCTGGTTATTAACGCTCAAGCTGACTTTGCGCAGTGTACGGTCCAGAGCTGCTGGTGACGGACTTGTCACTATCACGGAGCCAATGATGGATGCCTTTGCAAAGTCAATGGTGACATCGTCTAAATGGGGATCTAGAGTTACGGTCCCATATGCAGCAGTCTTCTTGATACCAGAAGTTGATGCTTCCGACGCATGCGGTTGTGCCTCTTCTGTATCGTCTTCTAAACGAAGCTTCAGATTTGTTGCATTGTGTACCTCCAGAGTCGTCACCACGCCTTTGCAGATTGTTATCGTTAGATCTGACACGTCGTCTGATATCCGACAAAGAAATCTTGTTAGCTATTCATGTTCTGGAGATCTTCGAGTATACATTTCATACACACGTATAACGACTTTCGCCACTGTTGACTCCACACGGTACGCTCCGCCGACGGAAGCAGCTGCATTCGCGTCAAGATCTTGGAATATAAGGAGCGTCTTCTGGTTCAGCCCGTCCCTCTCTGAAAGTGTTGATGACGAATTCTTGGTCTGCGGAAAAGCAGTGAGAGGCTTCAGTAGCCATTCTACGCGATAAGGCGCCGGATCATGCATATGCGTCTGAAGCAGGGGCTCACGACTATATGTGGAGCTGGGCGAGCAGGGAACGAAAGTTTGGGCGGCATTGCAAGATCAACCGTAGATGGAGTATGATAAAAGTCAAGCCTGATGACAGAGATAAGAGTATGAAGTTGCAATTGCAGTGAACTGTTATGCAACGCCCGATCACGTCCGCTCAGCGCAAAGATGACGGAGCTACCTGGCTCAGCTTGCTTCAGGATCCTCTGACGCAATGTGAGCATGGCCGTGACAAGATCATCGCACAACAAAGACAGCTCTGATGTACAAGACTCTCAGAGATCCGCTGTGAAGAAGCCAAGAAGCTCGAAATCCGCCACGCCCATCAAGGCTTCTCGCTACTTTCAGATCGTGGCAAGTGCACCTGTACCGAGACCTGTTCGACCTCTCTCTCAGGACCGCTATGGACTGATCCAAGAAGAGATACAAGACAATCTATTCTACCTGCTGGTGCAGAGCATACTATGGAATCAGACATGGGGTCGATCTGCGAGACCTGTCTTGGACGCTATACTGTCTCTATACCCTAATCCCGAGAAGATGGCAAATGCATCATTGCAAGAATTGACGCTTATGATATACCCTATCGGTCTACATAACAGAAGAGCGAAAAGACTGATTGACCTAGCGCGTGTATGGCTTGATGCTCCCCCTTGCAAAGAGCGAAGATACCGCAAGGTAGGGTACCCAAGTAAGCAATTTGGCAAGGGCATCAAGCCTGGCGAAATACTTGATGAGGTGTGTGTGGTTTGTATTCCATGCAATCACTTGTGTACTAACCTAAAGGCGAATTCTACCAGAACGACGAGCGAGAAGGGTGGGAGATTGCTCACTTACCCGGCATCGGCGCATACGCTCTAGACAGCTATCGCATCTTTCATCGTGACAAGCTTCGAGGAGTGGCGCACGATGCAGAACCAGAATGGAAGAGAGTCGTAGCGACAGACAAAGAGCTCCGAGCCTGGCTTGTCTGGCGTTGGCAACAGGAGGGACAGCACTACGATATCTTGTCCGGCAAAACATCGCCGATTGAACCTCTGGCTGTGTCCACAGAACGCGAGCTCATAAAATCAGAGATGCTAGAAGGTTGAATATCCAAAAGGATGGGCATCTACTTGTTCTAATTCTACGGACCGGCCACAGACACAGCACCTCTGGCTCGACTAGGCTAGCCAAGATACAGCGGTCTACTCTTAATCACCGAATCGCCTTCTGGAATAGTTACACCAAAGTATTGCAAATGTCCAGCTATTCTCTCCGCTTCCGTGGTAAATCTGGCCAAGCGGACAGTCTTGCCTTGGTACCGCCGCTTGACGGTATCGTCTACCAAGATCATTCTCGCATACTTGTTCCGGTCGGTGTCCTCTACCTCTGGAACTACTTCCTCAAGCTTGACAGCTATCACTACAAGTCGAAGCGCGAACATAATTCAGCAGCTGTAGAAACCTTTGAAGAGGAACAGAAGGTCAGGCTTACCACGTGGCGCCTGTGGACTATTGGGAGGGACGCATGTGCCCCAATGTAAAGCATTGAAGTCGTGCAGAAAATACTGTTCGAGATCGAAAGAATACTGGACTTTCCACTCGAGACCTAGAAGTCCCGTCAGCCACAACATACTACCATGCGTGTAACTTCAAATACGACGTACCGGTGCCATTCTGCACGCCTTCACCTTTTAATGACTCGCCGACGACATGCGGAACGCCAGTCTGGTTCTCGAGCAGGTATCGTAAACGCCCTCCATTTTGAGCGGTCGTGCATGGCAACGTCCCTCTTGTTATACGGTAACTCTCAGGTCCAGTGCCGGACCAGATTGCTGGCTCTTCTCCTTCTTGTGGTATGCGAATAGGCTAGGAAGGATAGTAAGCTGTGCTCCGTTCGCAGAGGCAGAAGAGACAGGATCTACCTGAATTATGTTCACTCCGCCATAGCCAACATCGACCACTGTAAGACTCAAGATCAGCTCGGAAGCCTGTGGACTTTAACCAACACTTACGCCATGGTTCAAGGCCACTAACACCGTCCAACATGGCGAACAAGACTATATGCGTAATAGGGCCGGGCTGGATGTGGACCTTGGTTAGCGAAGCGAAATGTACAGCTCAAAGCGGGTTAGACTGCTTACCACGTAGTCACCCGAAGTTGGGGGAGCAAAGTTAGATCTCGCAAGACCAGCATACACATTGTAACCGACGGCTTTCAACATGGCCATGAAGAAGACATTTTGGCCGAAACAATAGCACGGCTGTTTATCG
The DNA here is from genome assembly GCA_019775285.1 of Cystobasidium slooffiae. Lineage (NCBI taxonomy): Eukaryota > Fungi > Basidiomycota > Cystobasidiomycetes > Cystobasidiales > Cystobasidiaceae > Cystobasidium > Cystobasidium slooffiae. Next base: position 1,183,750 of record JACWFZ010000010.1, read on the forward strand.
ACGACCAAGCGTTGAAACAGACTGTCCGGATCTACTGCCGGTACCTTGCTGGAATCTGCAGCTCAGAGGAGCAGGTCAGAGCGAAGCTATAGGACGTGAAGATGGTACAATATGGCTCACAATGCACGAAAGTGTTCGAGAACGGTATTGTACATAAATGTCTTTGCATCAAACGCGTAAGAGTCGCTTGATTCGGAGTAATCGATAGCGCGTGACTCGCAGAGTCGCCATTTGTCGCTGGAGCATGTGCAACAGGATAGCGTATGTATTCGAGATATCGAGCAAGCTGGTCCTGGTCAAGAGCCTTGATGTCTGTGTCGAGCAGCATCATATTTACTTGCGCGAGGATAGTGTTACGGCTGAGTCAAGCAAAGAAGGCAGTCTCCGTGCGAGAAGTAAATTGCTATTTACAAAGCCGCATCTTGCCGAACGGCGATCGGAATGTTACATAAGCATCGGATCATCCAGCACTCATGTACCTACAAGTCTCACGGTGCACTACTATGGTAGGCCACTTCGCCATGTCGCACCAACTTCGTTGAGTCCCCAAGCTTGTGTGCTCATATCATGCACTGTGGATCTGCGACAATCCCTGCGATACTTGCCTTCAAACGCGCCGCCCTGCAGGATTCGACACTTTAGCGAGCGTGGCAATGTATAAAGAAGGGAAGGAACGTACTGTGGCTCGATGCATGACGCAAGTATTATCCCAGATCATCAAATCGCCCGGATCGTGCCAGCTGAGGCTGACTTTGTACTTGTCCTGCGCGGCCCAAGCAAGCAAATCCGTAAGTCGCTTCTGTGACTCTTCTTCGTCCATGCCAACGACACTGTACGCATGTGCAGCGATATACATGTTCTGCATCGTGCGGACGAATCAGTGGCTTCTCGCCTTTCCCGCAGACATCCATTGATAGCTCACCATTCGGCCTGATGGCTCATGAAGCTGTACAAGACGGTGCTGACCGAATCTGTTGTTCTTTGGGTCATACTGTGTTTTTACCGGTCAGTAATGCGTCATGGAAGCACAGACATCCTCCGTCTTACCTCTGGAACCATTAGCATCGGATGATTCTGGCTAGCAACTCGTCGACATTGGAACTGGCTGTTGTTGACTATCCAATCTCGGATTTCCTCCTTCGTTGCCTCGTCGAGATCGGCGTACGCTTGCCGCGAGTCCGCAAACTATGATGCATATGATATCAGTATGCATGTCAAGCAAAGATCCTGTCGAGCTGGTCCTACCTCTGTATCACCACCAGTACCGGGGGGAGGCAGTTCATGCGCGAGCAAGAGCGAATAGCCTGCTCGACGGGGGTTGAAGGCCGAGTCCACGTGGAAGTTGACATTGCATCGTGCCAGTATATCGCGCTTAGACCCCGGTTGAGTGAGACTACCATCGGGATTGATATTGGAAACGTCGAACAGCTGGTCGTAAGCGAGCCTGTTGATCTGGCCTAATCCCGTGATGTAAGGAGTGACCTGTGAGTCCAGAGCAAATCAGCAGATGCTTGGTATGTGAGCCAGTAAGAACAGTTGCTACTCACATCGTCTAGCGGCCCGAAAAGCCTCGACATTTCAACATGTTCTTTGTCGGTGAGACCGGTTTTTCGGAAGACCAGGACGCTATGGAAGGGAGTCAGCAGCTACCCGCATATGTTTGGTCTATACTGTGCTTACCCATACTGTAATGTTCCCCAGGAATGCAGAGTGCAGTTGCACAGTCAGTTGCAAGGTCGACCAACAGGCCCACCTGAAGCCGGAGTTATCACGGGCCTATGATAGCGCCGACTTACCTTAGCTAAAGCAAGTTTGATAGCTGCCACAACAGCCGGAGTAACATTTCGGAAGTCTACACCTGATGCTTCGGCTGCAAACGTTGGATGGAGCTGCTTGAACTGGATGGGCGGAGCTTGAGCGGCCAATTCACGGTCGGCGCTAGTGAACGCTGTGGACATGCTGGTCGATACGCTGACAAGTGGGGGAAAGCTTTTTCACGAAGTACTTGATTGAAGTGTTGTGAACGAAGTCAAAGAGACGCTAGGCGTCAATTACTGCAGAATTCGCACTCGTGCGTCTGGTGGCTGTCTGGTGCCCCACCGAACGGTAACAGGCGGCTGCGGCGATCGAAGGGTGTTTCGGCAGAGGCACGAAGTAATCACCTGCCGAAATATCAGTACAGGCAGATAAACGCCTCATCAAGGATGGTAGTGTCTTAGCTCCCACATTCTTTTACCGCATACCGGCTTGCCGTGCTCTTGTGAAGCATAGCCGCCGACGTGCAAATGCCGAAAGATCGTGTTGCATTGCATAGATGCGCAATTGTATGCTACAGATGCTGGACTGTGGCTCGCAGCCAGCTCTCCAGATTCGTCTTTGTGTTTTCAGACGAGGAGAACAGTTTTCTGTTAACCAAGTCCGTCTCCCTTGATGACGATTTGGCTTCCAGCATTACTTCCACCTTGTACGGCTCCAAAGGGGACATAACCACATTGGGCAAGATGGAAATGAATGCTTCGATTTCGGCATTTGCGGATTTACCCTTCTGTACTTTCCGTGCTAGAGCCGGCGTGCCTTTACCGACTGCTTTGGGCGTTGGTATGACTTGCCATTCCGCAGAATCAGAACTGTCTGATAGGACCGTCTTCAGCGTGCTTTCTAATTCTTTCAATACTGCAGCTTTCAAGATGCGCTTAAGGATAATGCAGAAATCCTGCATGTTCCGTATGGGCAGATTGCGCGTGGGCAGGTGAATGATGATCGATGTGGCTCCACTGAAGGACAGATTGAGCGGCTGGGATCCCATCGTAAGGCAGGCCGTGCCTTCGAGCACTATAGAACTCGAAGAGATAGCTTCTAGAATAGACTCCGGGCTGCTTAAGCACGCTGCAAAATCAAGATTTATATCCTGGTTGAAGACTTCGATAGCCTGAAGTGCTTCCACACAGCTAACAAGCAGCTGCTTCACAGTAAAAGCGTGGCGATAGTATAGCAGGAGACGTCGAAGTATGTTTGTGATGTTGACAGTACTTTCTCGCGTTGCTTTCGAGTCGCGGCCTAGAGTCCTGCTAAGTCGTTGCCGTCTCCTTTTGTAGATTTGGATCATCTGCAACCGAGCCAGCAGAAGCAGGAATTGTGGTAAAGTAGAGGATAGTAGAGATGGATGTGAGGTGCTTTGCGAGTTTTCTGCTATTGTTTTCGCATTCGCTGCTTCGCGAATTTCATCCACGTCCTTCATCACAATTGTTAACGTGAATGAGTCTGGATGTCGAAACTCCAGAGTATTGCGAGTAGCGGTGATTCCAGCAGGCTGATCCCTTGCTTCTCGAATAAGCTGGAAAGATACAAATTACCATCAGCCACGCAATTCATCGGACCAGACAACCTGATCACGACTCACCTCTGCGAATATTTCCTCTTCAAACAATTCCTGTTGGACTTGCACGAGAGCCGAATGCATGTCATCTTCGTGTGGTATATCATTCGTCGGGGTATATTCCAATTCTTGCGACGTCACGCCATCGATGGCTACCTTGATACTCATTCTCCTCCTTCCTTCTAGGCGCTCTGGAACACTAAGTTTTTCCTTGCCTTTGCCCTTATCTGAGCCACTGGCATTGTCGAGACGAACCAATCCAGCCTGCCTCCATCTGTAAGCTGCCTCGTCGATACCGCAGAAGATGCAGAGATCTTTAGCCATCTTGTCTATTGGTATATTAGGAACGAAAGGTGCAGACGATGGTCCAGCTTGAGGAGGTACTAGGGCAGGCCTGGCCTCAATCTTCCATTGACCACTTCTCTTCAGGCGCAATAAGTCCGTCCATTCAGATTGAGATTTGTTTGTTGTTCTGTCGAGACGTTTTGAAGCACTTCTTAGAAGATCACTGGCTGTATCTATAGCTTTCGTCTTGGTTGCAAGTGAAAGAGCGGTGTTTCGGAGATGTATAGCATCTGCTGGTGGTGGCAGAGGTGTATGAAGGGTGCTTGAGGACATGCTGCCGGACGGCAAAGCGAGAGCCTCTTCCGGGACGGGCGGCGAAAGAGCATTGAGTGGATTGAGAAGTAATTGCAGGAGATCCAGTGCTGAAGTCACGTCGCTTCGTGCAAGACTGGGTGATGTCAAAAGCATGTCAACACTGACTGCACTTCCGGCTTGATCAAAGTGGAAACAAGCAACACGCACTCTAAGCCTTGGAGAATACCCAATTTGAGCTCCCATAGCTGCTCTTGAGTCATAGATTGCTCCTCTTCCGCTCTCTCTGCTTTACTGTCTTCGCTATCATCGTTCTTCTCTTCTTCGTCATGAGCAGGTTGATCGGCACTCTTCTTTACTTCATCCATCTCTTCTGCTTGAACTTCTTCATCTTCTGCCTTCAGCTTCTCAGTAGACAGCTGTGAGAAGTCACCCCGTTCCTGCCAGAGCCGTTGAAGCCGGGCTGCAAGACTGTGCTGGTCTGGCGCGCTGTCATTGCCCTCAATCCCATGATGGTCTTGCTCGGTCTCGTCCGCAGAAAGAGATGGCAGAGCTTGAAGCAATGGCTCCAGCGACAGAGTAGCAGCCATGTTCTAGTCACTCTCAGTCGTATTTGAGGTTCGATATTTCTAGCATTGTCGGTGTGTCATGTGGTAAGAACGCAAGCTTCCAGATTTCAGAAAGTCAATCTACAAAGACACGTAGAAGAATGTCGGAAGTGCTGGCAGAGACGGCCAGTCAAGCTTGTACAAACGACAATTGAAGCTTCAGTGAATGGATCACTCTCCCGCATGGGCCGCCAAATGCTGCATATCGCGCTGACCGATTGCTCCGCTAACTCCAGGCGGTTCTGACAGAACAAAAGGTTTTGTCCCTTGACTTCTGACTACTGCAAAAGAAAGTAGTACATTGCTGACATGTCCGATAGCGAGGATGAAGATACGCACAAATGGATTGCCCAGCATTCTCTGAACGGCAAGCAATATACCCTGGTATGCAACGTGTATGACAGCGACGAGGCAAGTATTGGGGAGTGCACGTGCCCCGCTAGAACGCGACATTCTATGATCCACGCATGACTAAGACGACCTCTCGTATGCAGACTGGAGCAAGGGCATCCTCTACTATCAGCCTGCGACTGAAAGATGGCGACACTCTTGTAGCGTCTACGTCTGCCTACATCGTCCACAAAGACCGTTTGCGTGGGAGATGGTATGAGGAGATGGATTCTCATACGTAAGTTTGCAAAGGCTTACTCAACGAGCCGAAGCTAATATTTGACCACCTCTGCAGCCAAGAGACTGCTGAATTTGCCTTGGAGCTCTTCAATAACCGTGGCCAACTGAGATCTGACCTTATACAGAAGCCAGTTGTCATGGGCAGTGGAGTATGGGGAGATGAACTGGATCATGGTTCCTTACTCTACATGTGGAATCTCAGCGTGACAGAATCATATCGACGCGCAGGGCTAGCCACGTTCATGGTGAAAGCTCTCTTGTCCGCGAAAGAAGTGAGAAAGTGTTCTTTCGCGTATGGTATGTTTTCTTATTGCCCTCTGCCATGTAAAGGCGCGTTCGCTGACGCACCTGTACGGGGCATGTCTTATAGCCTGGCCTGCAGATACAGAAACGGGTCCTGGCACGGAACTACTCGAGAGGAAAGCTCGCGCGAACATGATCATCAGACTCTTCCGAAACCTTGGATTCAGGCGCGTGGGTAGGACATCTTTCTTTGCGCGAGCATTGCAAGACAAAGATCATCCTTCCTTCAAGTTGAGCGCAGAAGATGATCCAGAAGCTTTAAGTGACTATCCCGAGGTGCGGGAGGTGCTTTCGGACCTCCATGGTCCGGCTACGAGTCAGTATTGCACATCGCCCTCTTTTGGAACGTCGCCTGCAGACTGATGCTGGCTCTGCAACAACCCACTATGCTTGCTCCAGTCCATTTCCCGGTCCACAACGCTATCGTGAACGAGACAGAAAGTGACCTTAAGTCAACACTCCTGCTCGCGCATGCTGCCGACCCTACAAGTCTACGCAAGACCGACACTAAGGGCAATACCCCGCTTCATATCGCTGCAATAGCTATGCAACCCAACATCGTCCGGCTTCTTCTCCAGCTTGGCTGCTTACCTGACCTGCAAGCTCGAAATATCAATTACCGTACACCATTAGAAGCATTATTGGCCATTCTTCGGTCCGGTCGAGATTTCATGCAAACATTCTGTACAGGCTCATTCGAAGGTCACGAAGATTTCGCTCTGCAGACATGGCAGGTCCTGGCCGAAGGTGCAGCAAACGGAAAACCCGTCCAATCGGAAGACCTTGCTCGCGTAAAATGCGGCTGTACCTGTGGAAAGTGCCGTGATGGATGGTTGAGTGAACGAGCTGCGTTCCACCTAGAAGGTTCGTATTCGGTGTCTATCGCATTGCAGGCTCGGGAGCTGACTAGCCTGTGATGTGGAACAGCTACACTTGGCTATCACTACGACATGTCGAGCGTGCCCATCCACCAGACATGGGACGACCTGGATATGCTGTAGGTCCGGAATTTTCCTCCTGCTGGAGACCTCTATCCGAAGCCCGTTTCTGCCAGACGGTTCATGACAAGAATTGATGCCATGCCCGTCTCCCCTTACTACAGTGGCAGCGAATACTACCCGTTGCATCTCCGCCAAAATCGCAAGCCATCCGCACTATACAATGAAATCCGAGCAATTCAAAAGGATATTCTCGACCTGCTAGAACGCGGAGAAGCTCCCACGAACGTAGCTGCTAAGGTTCGATCCATGGTCGATGGAGTATCGCCCAATCACGTTCTCGCGGCCGCGCTACGACACTCAAAAGACACTGGCAGTAGCTACGAAGGCGACGGTACACACTATGAGACCTTCGAAGATGACATCGACGAGATACTAGAATGTGAGAACGATGAAGACTGGGAATTGATGAGGTACATGATAGGTATCTCAAAGGAGCAGTACGAAGGATATGGATACTCGGACGACTAAGCGTTAAGGTATCTCATAGAATATTACCGGGTTCTGAGATGTAGTGTAGCGTTGCAGCGTGTGACAAAAGGCGTGTACACTATACCGACGGAGTGGCAAACAATCGTCCACAATTGAATTTGCTAAACGGCTATATTATAATACCGGATTGTTTATGTCGCGGAATCAGATCGGCCCTGTTTCACGAAGTTGGCTAAGAAATGTCTGTGTGAGCCACATACTACAGCTAGCTGGACTACTGTTCAGGAAGCAATGTCGGTTCACTAGCCATACTCTATCCGCTCACTGTTCTCTTTTACTCAGCTTCCAATGCGTGTCTGCCCTTCTTTGACAATCTGCTCCATGGAGACCTGTTGTACAGCTGTGGCTCTGCCATTTCCGTAATTGCTATCAGAGGCGAAAAGAGCGCTCCGGCCCTAAAGTCTTGCTTTCATGCTGTGGAGCTCATCTTATCGCAGAACTCGCGTACAGCAGCGAATGTATCATCTCGGTCTTTGCGTACTTCAGCTAATTCTGCTTCGAGAGCTGAAGAGATTCGAAACATGTAAGGTCAGCCGCCCATAACATGCGCGAGAACGTGTCCAATATCCTTAGGAACGCAAGTGCCGACTGACCACGATTACGCTGCTGAAGCGCGAGCAATCTTTGTCTGATTGCTTGTTCTTCTCTTTCGAGTGCCCCAATCGATGCTTTCAGTCTGGCATTTTCATTCTTAAGGTCATCTTGCTCATCTTGCTTCTGTCTGAGCTCTTCGCATTGCTGCTTGTAAATTGAATCCATCTCGGCCAACTCACCGCCGATTTCTGCTTCCCGCGTCTTGCTAGCTTTGAGATCTTTCCTGAGTGATGCAATGGTCTCCTTGACTGAATCTAGCTTTTTCTGCTCATCTCGAGATCTTTCACTTTCCTTGGTCAGAAACGTTATGCATTTGTCGAGTTCGTCTTCTGAATCTGATGGTTTGGGTATCTTGACTCGCTTTTGTTCGTCATCTTTGACTGTTCGACTCGGTCTAAAACGTTCTGCTCGGAGAACAGGGGGGTTGTTTGGTAGACCATATCATGTAATTCGGGCAGAAGGATAAGACACAGCGGAGCGGCCACAATTGATGGCAAGCGATGCGATGGAGCCGAGAAGGAAGCAGAAGTAAGAAGATATGAGGAAACACAGAGAATGCCAGACCAGAAAGAAAGACGGAAAAGGACCAATAAGAAAGGTCGGAACACGATGATAGCAAGAATGGTATGGACGAATACAACCTAAGTACTCAGCCTCAACAAGTCTGAGCAGAACGCGGAGAATACGGAAAGGTTGTCAACGGCTGAAATCACATACTGGTACTGGAGGACGAAGACATTGTAGCCTAGCTGCTCGAGGAGTTCTTCAGATCAACATTCAGAGGAGGTAAACCATCTTCCACCTTGCCATTCGTGTCCTGAGAAAGGTTTGGAGCTCTGCAATCCACTATAGGATGTCGGCGCAGCAGGTGGGAGAGTCGAGAACAGGCAGCACAGACAGGGCCGAGGTCTTGCAGTGTGTTCTATTGTATCAATGATCTCAACGCATGTGTCTTCGGATGCTCGAAAACGGTCGGTGTGAGAAGAAGGGCCTTCTGTAGATTGGAAGCGCGTCACGCCCTGCTGCTGCATGCTGCTGCCCGGCGTGGAGCAAGGCTGCAGCTTGATCTTGAAGTGACTGCACACATACCCAATACACCATGAGCGAGTTCCCAGCTGTGAGTGTGACAACGAGACGTGATAGACGCAATGCTGATGTTCCTGCTTTCATTCCCACCTCTGTGCCTACAATCTGTCACGCTTCAACAACGACACAACGACACGGAAACGGTGGATAACAGCTCGATGACTTTGACGACTTCAGTGCTCCAACGGGAGGATCAGGACAGGGAGACTTCCTAGCACGGGAACGAGAACTGCTGGGAGACGAGTTCGGTCCTACACCTACGGATATCCCAAGTACGGGTGACTTTGACGAGAAGCCACGGACCTCGTTCCCATCGCTTGATGGAGGAGACGATAATGACCACAAGAACAATAACAGCAACACAGCTTCAAGACCTAGCAATGATTTCATGTCTTCATTCGAGAGAGATCCAGCTCCTGCTGCTGCTCCCGCTACCTCTTCGATAAGCGCCAAAGTGGAAGACGACGACGACGATGACCATGACGATGCAATGTTGCATGCCGACATCAACAAGTTCCAGACGCAATACCCTGATTTACAGGTATATCCAGCTGTAGATCAGAGTTCACAGCAGCATCAGGTGGGTCTCAGCGCGACCATGTATGCTCTTTGCGTTTGTGACACATGCTCATGAGTCCCTTGTCGTTGCATGTCACGCTTTAGAACGGCTACAACGACGCGCCTTCCCAACCTGTTCAACAATCCTATCCATCGACGCCAGCACCAGCCGAGCCAGAGTCTGATGCAATTCGGTATGCAACCTTTCAGGAAATCACACTCTCTACTTGACTTCAGCTGATGATTTGTCTGTTTTGATGTGTCTCCTAGCGCATGGCGGGAAAAGCAAGCCGAAGAAATAGAAAAGCGCGACGAAGACTCGGCACGACGCAAGTCTGAAATCATAGAAAAAGCCGAGAAATCAATTGATGATTTCTATGCGAATTATAATTCCAAAAAGGAGAAACAAATAGCACAAAATAAAGAAGATGAAGCTGCTTTTGTTCAAGCTAGAGATGATGCTTTAGCTAAAGGAACAACTTGGGAACGTATTGCTGACCTTATTGAGTTACAAGATAGTAGGAGTAAGACCGTTGCGAGAGGAACGAAGGATCTGAGCAGGATGAAAGAGGTCCTCTTGTCGCTTAAGAGGGAGGGTGATACCGCTCCTAACGCTGCTGGATACTAGAGCACACCGTGCCTAAAAGCGGCTCGTTTCGCTGTTCTGTTAGATTATAGCAAGACGATTGGAAGACAGCCATCCTAATTCCTCGTATTCAGTGCAATGTATCAGTCCATGACTCCATATATTATCTGGTTATCTCGTGCTTGCCTCTCTTGCGCTCCGATCAACTGCATCGCAAGCTTGATGCTCCGCCTGCTTCATGCTGCTGCACCTTCAACAACGAGAATAGCCACAGCAATAGCAGCATGGCCTGCGCACCTGAAGACTCGGAGACAGTACTCTTCATCCCCGGATAAGCAAGATGTGCGCTGATGAAGGCAGCAGCTCCTTCGGTTCGCGTAACTGATGCACTCGATCACCTTCGTGTATTATGGACCACGAAACAGACTGCAATATACCATTCTACATCTACGAATCCATGGTTTAATCTAGCTTACGAGGACTGGTGTGTGATTCTCTATACTCATGCCGCTGAGTGTCACCCTGGCTAATCGGGCCAATGCAGGATCTTCCGGAAAACACCAGCTTCTCAGATAGTGCTCTTCATCTACAGAAACTCTCCTTCCGTCATTATTGGGAGAAATCAGGTGCCTTTACGCGATAGAGATCTTCTAATTGGTCGGAAGGCTGATTCTATTGACTTGCTGGCAGAACCCATGGCGTGAAATCAATCTACGCCTCTTGAGGCAGCTTGACATACCTTTTGTACGGCGGCGAAGTGGGGGCGGAACAGTCTATCATGTAAGCTTACAATCCTTGGTTCACTCAATCGATTCCCTTTGACTAAAAGAATCCCTGACCCCTTCCGTAGGACTTGGGCAACTCGAACTACTGCGTGTTGATGCCAAGAACCCAGTTTGAACGCCGCACGAACGCACTTCTCGTTTCGGACGCATTGAATAATTTGGACGTCAATACGTATGTGAATGATAGGAACGACATCTGTATCGATGGATTCAAGATGAGTTCACAAGTCACCTCTGCAATGCCTGGAACGCCCAAGCTTACCTTTAGATCTGTGTTCACGTCTCAGGATCAGCTTTCAAGCTCGTCAACGCCAGGGCGTACCATCACGGTACTATGCTCATCGATGCAAAACTGAAAGATCTCAAAGGAGTCTTGTCAAACGAGAAGGTACGCCGTGTACCACAGCCAGCCACCGTCCATCTACTGAAGCTTCACTCTTTGCAAAGGCATCATCTATGACGTCAAAAGGTGTAGAATCAGTCCCATCTCCAGTTCGCAATCTACGAGAATGGGACCCATATCTAGACCATCAATCTTTCTTCGATGCAGTAGCAGATCAATTTATCCATGTATATGGTGGAGATCGCAAAGAAGTTCATCTAGTTGATGAAGGTGAAGTGAGGACGAATGACTATGTCAAAAATAGCTATGAGGAACTACAGAGTTGGGAATGGCAATGGGGTCAGACTCCCGAATTTACGATACAGATCAAGGGAGATTTCACATGGGGTCATCTGGTGAGTGTACGCAGACGCTTGAGGCTACCTTATTTGCCGTATTCAATGCGAATGCTGAAGCACGAAACATGTCAGACGTTCAATGTCACTGCTCATCACGGTATCGTCACCGAGTGTTCTTTCACGGATGAGGGAAATCTATCAGACGAAGAGAGGCAATCGTGCGAGACGATCTGCGAATCGCTCAGAGGCCAGAAATACGAAGATATCACTGCTGTTGAGAAGCTAGCTGCCGACTGTCGCTCACCTGCACAGAGGCAAGTCTTTGCGGACGCGGCTGCGACCTTGAAGGCTGGAATGTGAAGTCTACACGCGGTACGTTGATGCAAGCTCAGTCGTTCATACATTTTATTCCCCATTGTAAGACGATATTTACTTCATTACGATTGTATGACTGGATTGAAAAGGTGCGGGACGTGGCCTAGGTGCATGGCAGATTCTAGCACACCTACACAAAAGCGGAAGATTACGAATGCGGGAATGTGCGGAGACGAGAAATTGTAACAAAGAGAAATGCCTATTGACACAAGTTGAAAGCTATATTGCAGAGGATCATGCGATGTCTACAGTCTCATCGGGGTCGCCCGACCATTTTGCCTATCATCTTCGGTCTATAGCCCTGCTTCTTATGATTTGCTTGACCGAAGAATCCCTTCGTAGACAGAGGGGTTATCCCGCTACCACTCATTTTCCGCTGATGCTGCTGCAAGACAGACGCAGGGCGTGGCCCTAATGACTGCTTCTGCGGAGGTGACGAAGGTGGTGTCGTACGCATTTGACCAGGCTGTGAGAAGCCGTTCCAGCTTTGTGGGCTTGACTTGTTGTTGCCTTTGGTTGGACTTGAATTTGGCCCGCTCATTGCTGGGTTCGGAACGCCATTAGGCTGTCCACTGGTTTTTACCCGTTGTTGTGGGAAAGATTCCTTCTCATCTTCGTCTCTTTCCTTGCGCTTGCCAGTGGCCGAGCTGGTGGGTGCGCCGTTGACGGTTTGGGCAACGCCGTTGGGGAAAGAGCCTGGAACCTTGAACTTTCCAACGGCGTCACCCAGACGATTGGTGCGCTCGTAAAAGAGGAGATATGCGTTACGTTGATTACAGGCTCCTGAAGCTGGTACTTCATTTGTTGAAGAGTCGTTCATAACGAACCATTTACCGTCTCCAGCGCGCACATTTGCAAAGTAATGACCTGAATGTGGGCCGTGGCCAGAATGGCAAACGACGGCGTAGAGTCGGTACGTTGGATTGTCATCTGTCTCTTCGCTCATATATGGGCCTAGAGATAGTTGTTCAGGATAGCTGATGTGCCCGACAATCTTGCGACCAGTAGGCGTGAATCGCTTCAAGTGGATGTGCAGTATTTGCGGAGCTTTGTTGATTGTGAACTGCTTCCTTGCCGCTACAAGCTTCTTGCATCTGGTGAAGATCGGCAGATCATGTCAGCAAGAGGTGTCCATAAACTTCCGAATGATAGAGCGGCTGCTCACTTTTCGCATTTGTACTTATTCTGCCCTTGAAGTATATCCACCTTGATAAAAGCTTGGAAAGCCTCTCTAACAGAAGAAGCACTAGCGACATCTAATGATAAGTCCATAAAACTATCAAAGGTATCGCTATTAGCTTTACAATTCGAGCAAGTAACTCTAGATCTTAATTTTCCGCCGAATATTCTAGCTAGAAATGTGGATTCTTTCTGTTGTTCTGTCTTTGCTGGTGGTGACATGTTAGCAGCTGCTGATGTTTGCATTGCATCTAGGAAGAAACGAAGAAATTCATGCGCGTCTTCTTGTCTTCCTACTCTCATTCCTTTGGCGAAGGCTGTTGTGCGCGTAGAAAGCAACATCAGTGTGTGCTCATTCGTGGGGGCAGCCATCGCTAATCTGAACCTACTCGATAGTCGCTTAACGATGTTATCGGGCGCCATTGCCGAACTTCGCTGTTTGCTAAAGCATAGCCTTACATGCTTTTGCATTGCACAAAGGAGGCAGAATTTGCTGTTGTTGGTAAGTTTACCTGTTGTGAGGCAGATGCAGAGTTCGAGAGGAAATGTCGTCAGTATATGATGAAGAGTATTTGTGAGTTACATTTGAGCGTGACGTACATGTTCTTGTACTGTGATAGGATTCACCCATGAGGCACGCCACCAGAGGCGCAGTATGTGTAAGAGATTGAAGAACCGAATTAAGGAAGCAAGTATTGCCTAAGTTATGATAGCCAGGACCATGCGGATACGCTTGTGGCCACGAAGTAGGTAGAGGTACAGAGTGTATTGACGCAGGGGCGGTGGAAGCTGTTGTTGCGGAGCTAACAGGCAGCGATGAATTTCCTTTGGAAGAGGTGGAAGCCGAGTTTGGCGAAGAGGGAGCACCGTCTGGTGTATCTGAAGCTGGTCCTTTGCCTTTTCCATTGACCTGGATGGCGAGGAATAACATACATGTGTCAGTCGACTAGCCAATGTACAGGCAGAAGGGGTATCAAGCGGTAAGATGAGTAACAGAACGCGATGAGACATCAAGGGCGTTTCTAGACGCGTGATTATGTACTAAATAGGGAAGCTTGGCTCACCTGAGGGGCAGATTTGACGCTGTCCGCTGTCAGAGGCTCATATGGCAATTTCTTGCTCGCTTCGTCGGCATGCTTTGCCTGGACAAAGACCAGCGGTTCCTTAAGGAGAGAGGCGATGTCCAGATGCCCCGAAGCCCCAGCAGCTGCAATCCTAGCCATGATGGTAGCTCTGTCTGCGGATGTGCCTTCGCCTCTGTCATTGTCATCTTCATCCTCACTTGGGTGGTGGTGATCGCCATTTGCACGCTGTGAGCTTGCAGCGGTGGCACTTTTTGACAGAGTAGTCGTGTCTATCCGCTTTTGAGCGCTCTTCGGCGAGCTAGCCATATTACTGCTACTTGTATGCACGCTCTTGCTACTCTGGTGTTGCTGCTTCATCTTCTTGCTGCCTGGCGACGCGACTGCTGCTGTAGCCATACTTGCACTTGGTCCAGCAAGCCTCGATGCAACACCGCCGAGGGTCCACAAAGTACCGCTGGGGAACTTCAGTATGTGCTACGCGTATTGACGCTTCGACTGGCCAGCTCAGGCGTCACTTTAGGCCTATAGGAGTGCGTATGGCCCTCGTGACAGCCACCTCATAGTCCGTGAAATTTTTCGCAGAGCCCGATCACAGCGCATCACAGCGACCGGGCCAACACCGTACTATACCCACATACATCATAACGAATGCATCGCAGGAACAGAAGCATTTGCCATGAAGCTGGTTTGGTGCAGTGATGCTACAACACACAAGCAGAATCATATTGCAAAGGCTCACGAAAGCTCGCCGGAACAAGGCGCTGGACCATGATACTCAGGCTGAGGCACCTTGCCGCAGAAGGCCTGTCTACAGTCCTTATCTTCAACTTGCTTTATCCTCGGTTGATGATGGTGACTGTATTCTCCACATTGTGCATGATCTCAGGTGCAGAAGCCGTAGTCGACCTTGCCCTCCAGGCTCGACAGTTCCGTGGGATCTTTGCTTGGCGAACACTGGTAGATGAGACAGATAGCGTCAGGCCGGGCATCACTGCTATCGTGCTGAATGGAGCTTACGTGTCTTTCCCCGTGGCATGTGTCATGCCAGACGTAGTAGCCCTTCGAATCGCAAATATAATAGTCTCTCTTGTTATTATCGCAAAGTAGCTTTACCGTATCTGCAGAACTATTGTAACGAGATAGGAAACAAGATTAAGTGGCTTCAGCTTCTCAATTTCACGCAAGCAGATTTTCCTGCTCACTCTGGTAGCTGACAGAGATCATCCGCCCGACCCTCTATGGCCGTGACTCCTTCCGGCGCCTGGCCTTTGACGCATTCGCCTCTGACACAATATTGGCCATCCCCACACAAAGGGCTCGATGGATTATCTTTGATACCAGCGTGTTGCCTGTCTTCATCGGAAATTGACTCAATCCATATGATGCGACTTGGATCCTCAGGGTGTTTTCTGCAAACCAGAGGGCCAAGTCGATCTCCTCTACAGTTGTACAAGTCCCCGTCCGGGCTGTCAAAGGGTCGCGTCAGCAGTGATGCGAGGTCGCCATATCGATGGAGCTGAAGGACTTTAACTCACTCGCACGGTGCGCCGGCTATGATCTCCCATGCAACCACCGTCTCCGCGGCTCCTGCTATAAGAGCAGCAACTGCAAGCTTCATCGTAAAAGGGTGCCGTATGTTCAAAGCGGAGCTGGAGCGTTTTAGATCGCAGGTTTTCGATTCGTCCACGTCACTTATATCTCGCGTGGAAGAGGAATTGGTTTGATTGAGGTGTACTCAGCTAGGCAATGAAGATGGTACGGCGTTGCAGCATAGGCTTTCGATGAGCTTCTACCAGACAGGCGTTCCCTCGTTGAAAGGGAGAAGATGGATGCCTGCCCCACTAATGCCACAGACCCGGATAACAGCTTGACGATCGCTTTCTTTCCGTTGTCGAGCTAGCCAGCCACCATCTAAAACATCTTCTCCAGGGTGTTGGACAGTCGCTTCCTGACTTGATTGAGACACGGTGACCTGCAAGGCTGACATGAGGTTTGAGCGGCTATTCTTATAACGAGGTCGAAAATCCATGCATTGGCGACTTTGTTATCTCGACGTCTAAATCAACCCGACCAGATCATCATCTTGTATGCCACCGTCATCCCATTCGTCATTTTCTTCAGGGTGCTCAAGCTTGACTTTCTTCTGGGGTGGCAGCGCTATGGGTTCTTCAGATTCTACTTGCTCTTTCTTGACTATAACTTGCTTAGTCACAGCTTCGCTTTGGGCTGCATCGTCATTCACAGCAGGAGGCGCAGGACCACTATCCGCTTCCGCCTTCGCTCCCGCCTTCTCGTCGCCATCCGTAGACGCTAGAGCTGCTGCAGGATCTTCCACCTTCTTGTCATCTTCAGGCTTGATTTGACCGCCTGGCTGTCTTCTCAGATCTAGGACTTTGCCCAAATGCAGCTGACCTCTTTCTCCCCATCCGTGCACATCCGGTCGGAACTCTGCATAGAGGTTGAAGCCGAGCTGTACTTTACATTAGCTTCTAGGTTAGCGTACGTGTTTTGACCGAGGGCTGACATACCTTATTCAGATCGTCTGGCTCGATTGTCTCTGCTAGTAGCTTGAAAGCTCCTATCGCGGCAGACATGTGCTGCCGGAAGGAGCGTTGGATCTGTCAAAGCAAGGCAGGATTGTCAGCGTTCGTACCACTTCTGGCGATAACAGAACGACTCACGTAGCCGAAAGCCTGCTCTGGCTCCGCTATGGCACCGTTCGCGATACCGCGCCATTCTCCTGTCTGTAGAGCCAGGACCGGCACCTTTCGGCCCATGAGATCAACGTATCTGCACACAAGAAGGCATTGGTCTCAGCGTGTATCCTCTCACTTGGAATGTCGTAGACTTCTTCTTACGGCTGCGATGGTCCAACGGTTGTGCGTTGCTTGCCTTTCTCGGGCGAGTATATGCCTAGGGAGACTCCCTTAGATGTGGCGTTCATGTTGGTGTACGTGTGAGCTGGACATACTGGTCAGCATCCGCTATAACCGAAGATTAGATATGGCATTCACACACACCTATACTAAGAGCTTCTTGTCGAGAGAATCCCAATCTTTCAGCTACCACTGTAGCCCAGGCGGTCATGACTGGCGCTCTGTTGATGACAAGGCTTCTGTCGTGGAGTAACTGCGGGCGCATGCAACTCGGCTAAGACACCCCTTCTTTCTCGTCGCAGGAATCTACTCACATAGTCTTCCATGACCTCCTCAAAATCCAAGCTTATAGCCTGCTTCTCCTCAGCCTTCACAGGCAGTGGCTTGTCAAGATCGCTTCCCCAAGCTTTGCGCTTCTTTCCAGCAGGTCCGAGACTGCCCGATGCACTCGAGCTTCCTGCCTTTGCTTTTCCAGATCTACCGTATGCTATGAGCTGCTTCCTCGTTTCTGGATCTGTTACACCTGCTGCGACCAGCGCGACATCTGAAATACCCGTAAATGGATTCGCCACATTCGCTTTGTTGTAGCCTGCCTTGATGAGCGGAGAAGCTGTGGCCATGGCTTGAGGAGTGGATAGACCGACACCGCCTGTAGTGAGAAGCTTCAAGAAGGCGGGGAGGGTGAGCTGTTGTGCGGCAGGAAGGAATTTCAATCACGTCAGTTCCAATCGTGTCATACGGAAAAAGGTCAATCGCCACGGCTTCAGCGAGGATGGGCATGTATCGGGGTAAGCTGAACGCAGCGCAGTGGGGCCCTCGCGATGGCGTGGATCCAGCAGCTGTATTGTCAAATGCCGCGTGTAGCTGAGGCACGATAGCAGCCCATCGCCTCCCGATCATCCAACTTGCCGGTCGTCCAGTTATCGAGTCCCGCCTCTTGCCCTTCAGATCCCCAACGACTGCTCTCTATAGTACGTAGACTGACCTTTTCAGAGCTCGAGCTCGCTGTAGGAGCCATCGTGCACGTCCGTTTCGATTGGCTATGGGATGGTCAAGAACAAAGCGTTTCATCAGCGAGACGTGCCGCTCTTACTGCACATCTGCACGAAGTTCGGCCGTGGTATAGACCGCTCAGTACTTTCTGGCTGTTCTATTTGATGCCTTCTGAGACTGGAGGACTGAGAACGGCTGTCTGAGTGTCTTCTAACTTCAATAGCTACTTCTTTATCAAAATCGGCATGGCTGTCCGCGGTTCTTCCCTCGCCGGGCTGAAGCAAGAAGATCACCAAAGCTCTTTGGTCCGGCCCTCTAGCTGCCTCTCAAATTGCCTGAAACGCTGTTGGCACACAGTACAGGTAGTGAGGAGGTGTGTCTACATCACTTTAGCTGCCAGCCCTTGGCTTCATGGCATTGCAGATTGCGGTCATCGCGGCGAACGCGCTTCGATGGCTCTGCACACTGTAATTCCAGTCCACGCTCAGGTGACTTTCTCTCGACGACATGGGGATTTGGAAGACCTCTCTGCCGGAAGACTTGCAATTTGTCTGAAACGGACACAGGACGATTCGCAGAGCTTACCTTCGAAAGCTCCGTGCCACAGTGGTCGGAGATAAACCTCGGAAGTGATCAGCCACGGAAGTGAACCTGCAGGAAACATGTCTCGTAGGCGGTGGCTTATCGGTCGGGCTCTCTCGATAGACTCGTGCATAAAAAGGGTCACGATTAGCGCAGATACTCTTGTATTCGCTACCAAATCATCGTTAACGAAGATCAACAACTCTTACTTTTGCATTTGCATCGATATCAAGCCAACGAGTACCTCTCCACCAGAACACAACGCTTCGACCATGCATAAAGCAGTCGTTTTCGCTGGGCTACTCGCTGTGGCTTGCTCAAAATCAGTATCTGCCCTGACGTGGGAGACTAAGGAAGGAACCGAATGTGAACCGTAAGCGGGCACTCCTTTCACACGCACACGTAGTGAGACTAATGCTCACTACACAATTCGTCTTTTCCGCGATTCACAGCGGTGTGGGCTACAGAGACGGGGTTCGGGCAGAAGTCCGCGGCTGTGGGCGCGACGAAAAGGCACGTTTAATTTGTGATAGGGAGAGTAAGGTTTGGAAGAAAGAAGAAAATGAAACGTATCCTCGGTGCGAGAAGGAGAACGAGTACTGCAAGGAAGGCGACCTTCATCACGACAAGGGAAACCCTGCTGGCCGTGTCCAGAGAGACCCTGTCAAATACCGTGACACCCGCTGCGCTAAGGGAAAGCGAGTTCGGGGCTGGGACAACACTGAGCACGGCTGGAATTGCACTTGGTGGATTTCTCAGAATCCTACTTGGCTTCAAGCGGATCCTGGATCACAAACGAGAGAGATCGAGTAAGTTTGTCTTCTTGAAGAGAGGTGACACAACTCTAATGCAGAAAGATGCGGGATGTTATCGTTTTGTAGCTTATCCACGCGAATTTGCGATGATAATGGGCAACACATCTGGACATGCGTGAATCGCGGCTGAAACACAGCTGATGAACTTAATCGTGAGTTGGGGCAAGCTGCAGCGGTGTTCTGAAGGAGTGAGTCTTTGGTCTTCACTCGCATCTTACGCCACACCTGCTACTTTAGCTATCTGACGAGCATGCGTGCACGCAGTGTGAGAGGACCATCGAACCGATGATATACGAGCAAGTAGACGGCAAAGACACTGACAAGGTATCGTACAAGCCATATGGGGTAGCGCCTTACAATGCATGTAAAGAAGCTATAAGGGGGCACAAAGCTTCGGAAGCTGGAGCGTAGGCAGATGAACAGATCGGCCAGAAAGCTGAGTATTGGTACCGACTTGACGAGCAGTCAGCTACAAGTCTCAAAAGCTCCGGAGCTTGCTGTACCGTAGCTTGGGAGTATCTCTGTGCGTTTAGGTTCTTTGCTTCAATGCTTCAGACAAGGGTCGAGCACACTTGAGCCGTGAAGCCAGGTTGCCCTTGCTCTTTTACAATGACATCTCACAAGAAGGTTCCGTGCACACATGTTTTTTCGAGCTGTGCACGAGTCTGCGAGGTGCGTCGTCGTGGACAAATCCTCTCGAAATGTGCTCTTTTTACCTCGAGGTTATTGATGCATTTTGTCTCCTGAACCTCAAGGGGAGGTGCGCTGCAAGTCCTTGTACATCCATTACATTACATTACATTACATTACATTACATTACATTACATTACATTACATTACATTACATTACATTACATTACATTACAGATAGACAAGCGTCTATGAGCAATTCGGCGAAAGTATATGAATTCAATGGAGCGAACAACCTTGGCTTCAAGTCTTGAGTCAGCTTGGACCGCCTGGATTGCGTACGGAGAGGATCCCATGACCGGCTGGTGCACGCAGGCTCGGGATTTGTGACCTTTCAAGGCGGGATAATCAGGTTATCTCCTCACTGCTTTACACTTAGAAACACAGTCTGCTTTCCTCCCACTCTTCATCTATCTACCACTCTATAACGAGACCAACGTCGGCACCCTTTCAAGCCCAGAGACAAGGCCTAAACACTGTACTTACTAATCTCCTCATCTGAATATCTCGGCAAGCCACAGGACGGTCGTGATGATCATCAAGGAAGTGGTACTGGCAGTAATCATCTCCTCCCTACAGCTCACTCGAGCAACAGGACCTAATTGGGTCGTCAAGGCCGGCACTGGGTGTAACAAATAGGTCGCACGCCATAGTATCGATGTGAGGCTGTCCAGGTGAGGAATCCGCTGACGGCTTGGATGCATAAGCGACTTCTAGAGCCGTAGGGGAGGGCAAGCAAGTTAGAGCTTGTGAAGGCGACTGGCGTACACAGCTCATTTGCGATCCTGAAACTGAGAAGTTCAAGGTAGAGACAGATACCAGGGGCCAGCCAGTTGTCTGCGAGAGCGAGACGCATTGCGTGGAGCAGTCGCGAGTGGAGGAATATTTTGAGAGATCGTCGCCAATTCCTGGCTCGGACATAAAAGCTAGCTACGCAGACGTAATCTGCATCCCGGATGGGCCGCCGCAGGGCTGGGATGACAATTGGGCTTGTGAGCGAAGCGACCCTGCCCAGGCGAAGACTTTCTTGAACGATACTGGCAAAGGCTTTTAGTGAGTGCTCAAGCCGGGTTTGTTGGAAGGACTGGGCATGCAACTAAAGTGCCCAATACCTTCTTGGACGACGTGCAGCGCAGCGACGCCGAAATGCGATCCTACCGGGGATTATCTTTGGAAGTGCCAACCAAACGGCCTGTGGGGCGATGCCGAACACTGCCATGGCAAAGTAAGCTTGCGGTTGTTGACCTTATCTCTTATGGACAATTCTCACGCGCTGTTATGCAACAGTGTACTGATAGCGGGGGGTTATATGGCGGGGACGGATCCGACAGGCCTAAGCGCGCGACATGTCCAAAGTTATACTCGAGACCTGCGTAAGGCAATTAGGATGCTGGCCTGGCTTTATCAGCTCTCCTATGTACTTGTAGAGGACGTAGAGGACCAGCTCGAAACCAGGACGACAAGTGTTCGGCTGTGTAACCGGGCCTTCATTGCTCGTTATATTGGCCCGTGAAAGCCTGCTACAATCGCATCCGCCAGTACAGCAGATAATCCCGCGCATCTATCTACCAGAAGAATTTGGCAGGTCTTGAAGCTAACTTCGGGTCTACGGACTTCTCTGACTGGTCGGGGGTACCCGCTTCCACGGCCCACTTCTTCTCCAACCTTCTGTTTGACCACGCATACTGGATAGTATGCAATGCTACAGAAGTGAGCCAAACAGCAGAGAGGGCGATACACGCGGCGAAAGCAGTTCGATATTGCGGCGCATCTTTCTGGAAAGCCAGAAGCCAGAAGAAAACGGTGAGCTGCTGTCACACAGATCATTGGGAACTTGGGAGCCTTACAGCACGAAAGACCTGAGCACCGTAAGTGGAACCCAAATTCGAGCAACCCACTATACAACCCAAGTTAGCCTCTTGGTAGCTTTCCTTACGACAGATAGCGCCACTTACTATAGACTGCATAGCTAATTGCCCTCTTTTGAGGAGTCTTGGCATTCAAGGATACCCAAGTCACATGAATAGGTTGCCAGGCTCTGTTCATTTCGGCAATCATAGTGAGTTTAGGGATCTTGAAAGTGGGTATTTCTTTTTGACTCACGGGGCTGATAACGTGAAGACATATGCTGCATAGAATGACCAAGAAGCCTCTGAAAGGATAGGCAGATTCTAAAGAAGCAGCTGGAATGTCAGCCTTCTGCGAACACTGCACCGAACGAGGCACCGTCTATTCGCTCACATATAAGGCGACCAGACCAGTGAATGCCCATGTTGATGACAGAAGAACAGCATAGCCGTACTTTCTGTATCTGTCCACGACTGCGGCGACTGGCAGGGTGAGTATCATCCCTAAGATTGAGGGTGGCACGTTGAGCAGATTGGCTCTAATTGCGGTGAAGCCCAAGGACTTGATGATGGTGGCACCCCATGTTCCTAAACTTGCTGTAGCTTGCAGACCGCTCAAGCAGATGATGAGATGTGGCCATAATCGCCAGTCGGTGAGGACGCCTTTGCTGGAAGTCGCATAGATCGGTAAGCTCGGGTCGCCTCCTATGTCAATACACGAGCTCTGTTGAGAATGATGTCAACTTACATATCTGACAAGGTAATCTTCATCGTCGAGGGATGACCTTGAAGTGGATCGTCAAGCACCAATCTAGCCAAGAAGATGTCCGCTTCTCTCTCGGATAGCCACCCTTTTCCACGGAAACGACCGCCTGTATGTCGTGGCGAGGACGGTATGAGCAATAAAGCTAGCAATCCGGCAGCTATGAAGAGACTTCATTAGTCCAGTACCTGCGCGTATGCGCCTTGGCCTGACTCACTTATTGTGCAAACGCCACAGATGATGAAAATCCTGCATCGAGGGAAGACATCGTATTAGTCCTCTATAGAAAGGCCATCTGTGAGGCTTGAGGAACCTACCATTGCCAAGCTTTCACACCTAGGTGATTGTCGATCCTCAAGCAGCCAGCATAGAGGAGTGAACCAAAGGCAGCCGAAAGGGTATTTCCGTAGAAGAAGATGACACTTCGCTTGGCAAGCTCGCCACGCGAATACCATCGCGAAAGAGTGTACAAAGATCCAGGAAGGAAACCACTTTCCAAGACTGAGCAAACATGACAAGGTTCAGCTTTCTTATCTTTGCTTTTCTCCGTCGGAAAGAATGTATACTCACGACCTAGGAACAATCGGGCAGTATAATATCCTCCAACACCTTTGATCTGGGAATGGAGAACCTCCGCCAAACCCCAGAGGATGACCTGGACAGGTATCCACCAATGTGCTCCGATACGGTGTAGGACAACCTGCAGTATTACCTTCGTCAGCAAGTGCCGCACTCGGACCAATTGCCACCAAAGGCAAGAGTCTATGCTTACATTAGAAGGTATCTCTAACAAGACAATACCCAGCCATAGCAGAGATGTACCATTGTTGGCTTGATCCCGTGTCATGTGTGTATCTTTCAAGAAGCTGGTAGTGAGTACTCCGGATATGTTGGAACGATCCAGTCCAAACCAGAAGAACAGGGCCTATAATGTGCAAAGGGTTTCAATGCGGACATGCGAAGGTCTTTTTTGTGAGAGCGTGTTACTTACAGTGAAGATCGGCAAGAACAGAAAGTCTGCCTTCCTGACTGCTTTTCTCTGTTCTTCATGGGTCCAGGTGATTAGGACTTGTTCGCCGCCTTTTTCAATGTACGCATGCAAAAGACCATCGCTGGGAGTTTCGATGTCTTTCTTCTCTTCAACAGGCGTCAATATCTCCTTGAGGCTCTCAGTAGGACTGTCAAGTATCGGTCCTTCGTTCTGCAAGCTCGAATGGGTTGTGGTAGAAACAGGATATGGAACAGCCGCCGCTGTAGTCAGAGGAGGGACCATGACAGTCTTCGTACTGCGGTAGGTACACGAGAATGAGTTATGGAGTAAGGAAAGAAGGCTTTCAGTTCAGTCCACTTCGCCATATTCATACATGTCCCTTGCGCAGTGGAATCTGGACGTTGTGTAGAAGGTGCCATATTGGCGACATGCAGGACGGAAAAGAGCATTGAGCAAGGTTCTATTGGTACCGAAAGCATGATATTCTCATAAGGTGTGGGGTAAAGGGTATCATACCCTTGCAGATAACCTTTTTCCGGGATCAAGCTATATGGTAGAACCGAAATGACGCCTTTTCGAACTCGTAGTCACGCCTTGTCGGGATTCATATTGGTGGTTTCCATTCCCGTAGAGACCCCAGGCACACAACCTACTTATATATAGCGACGGTCAATCTTTTATCGTATCTTGGCATTTAATATTGTGAACATCGCCGGCCGTCATTGTGCCGATATCAATCACTTTGTAAGCGTATCCGGCAGAGGGATCCGCACCGGTCACGCAATTTTGACGCCTTCACGCACTGAAGTTGGTGAGGAGTGCCCGCGAGCGGATGCTGTTGCATGTGCATTGAAAGGTATTGGAAATGGGCAGTGCGAGTTGCGCATCTTGCTCCTTTGCTCTTCCTGTAGAATAGTCAAGATACTGCAACGGGATCATGCCTTCGATTGCAGCCCCAGAGAAGCCACTGCCAGTCTACTATATCGGCCATGCAGGCGTAGGACTGCTGTTCCGAGATGATCCCAACAACAAGATCGTTCAAGATAATCTGCGCCTTGTAGGGGACGAGATCCGCAGTCTGAATCCGCAACCAAAAGCTGTCGTAGTATTCTCGGGACACTTTGAGGCGGGCGAGATACATGGCCCGAACCTTATCGAGGGTAAGTTGCGTTGGCTTGAGTAGGAGAAGTAGGCAGCAGCTCCGTTGCTGATGTCTTCTGCCGTCCGTCGCGTTCTGGTGTTCAGTGAATGTAAAGAAGGGAACCCCCATTCTTGTGAGCCAAGTTCGAGTCCTGCCGAAACCCGATGATCGTGTACAAGATAAGCTGATCCGTTACCTTCCTTCCTTCCGCATGGTCAGCATGACTACGTCAATGACTTCCACGACTCTCATCCACATGTCTACGACTATGACTGGAAACATACCGACGCGCCCGAGCTAGGTCAAGAGATATGGCACTTGCTGAAAGCTGCAGGCATACGGACGAAGCGCGTCGAGAGAGGCATTGATCATGGCGTATGGTGCGTGTTATGACCAAGCTGGTATTCACTGTCGACTGGCGTTCTAAGTATTTGCTTAAACAGGGTGCCATTCAAAATCCTCTTTCCAGAAGACAATCCGCTCGAGATTCCTGTCGTGCTCGTGTCGACGTACCATGGGTCAAACTTAGAGCAGCAAATAGCACTTGGTGAAACCATCTCAAAGCTCAGGTACGCACAATGCAATGCAGCATTCATCGCCGAAGAAACAGAACTGATACCTTTTGCCTTGTGTTTCTCCAGATCCCAAGGCTACCTCATTATCGGATCTGGCATGGCAGTCCACAGCTTCGAGTCAATCGGTGAAATCCATCGGTCAACCGAAGAAGAACGTCAAGCTATTACGGCCAAAGTCCTAGCAGAGTCCAAGACATTCGATGCAGCTCTTCGACAAGCTGTCACGAAGCAGGATCCGCAAGAAAGAAAGCAAGCCTTGCTAAAGCTGCAAGACTTGCCTGAATTCAAGCGCTCCCATCCCACAGTTGAGCACTTTACGCCTCTCCTCGTAGCAGCTGGAGCAGCTGGACATGCCGAAGTCGAGTCTGTCGGTATCAATATCGTAGAACCCGGCATGAGCTACGTAAATTATAGATTCCGCCCGTTGTGAGAACGTGGAATATTGCTATACTGGTAGTGATGTAACGAGCGAGGAATCATGGACGTATGCAAACAGAAACTTCGTTTACAGGCTACGAAGTACCAGTTGACTCACGCCTTGAACGCAGTTATTGAGCTACATAGACCCGCGACCCTCGGTAATAAAGCTATGCGACCTCGCCATTGATACCTCGAGTCTTCTCCTGCTGCTTTGCTTCCTTATATCGCTTGGCAATTTCTTCGGCGGCCCGCACGCTCTTCCCAACCTCGCCCAAGCACGGTGAAACAAACCTGTCAGGAACATCAGTTTCCACGAACGAATGGCGAAGTCTTAAGCGGTGCGACTCACATCTTGCCTTGTATAGCCCGCCGTCCCGTCTCTACAGTGAGGCCAATGCAGATGATCAGGACAACCACTGAGAGTACCGTGCCCAGGACTTTAAAGGCTGTAGAATCCAACTCTGCCCCCAGTGTAGTCGTTGAAACTGCAAAGACGCCAATGGGGAAGGTAAAGCCCCTGTCCGTCCAACATCTTTTCAGCGGGATAGTCTAACAAGCAGGCCAATTCGAGGAGATGACTGACCACCAACCCATATTAAATGGGAATCTTCCCTCTGAGCAGCCAATTTTGATGACTGATCCAACCGCAACGACGAACCAAAAGAGACCCATGCCCCAGATGACCAAAGCGACCGGGATCGAAACTGCGTAGATTGCATCCGCCATCCTTATCTGCATTTCGCGGTCGAACTGTGCGCCATTTCCAAGTCCAATGTCTGTGTCGTATGCGAGTTTGCGCACAACTTGCGAGAATTGCATGAGCGCGAAGCTGCCTTGTCCGCAGGGCCCTAGCGGTAGGAAGACTGACACAATCATAGCTCTTGGAGGCAGATGATGCACAGCTAGACGTTGGAAGTATATCGCCATAACGAGGACAGACACCGGAAAGCCTGCTCCCCAGATGATATAGGAGATGATTACTGTAAGTCTGGCATGGGCAGGCGGCAGATGTTGCGCTACGATACCGCCTGTGGCGGCGGCTACGATGGGAGCCACAATGGGCAATAGCCATGCCCCTGTCATGTCTTCGAGGGTCTGTTCGTGATAGTTGAACATGGTATATGGCACGCCGATGGAGCAGAGAAGCGCTATGACTGCATCAATCCACCAAAGGACCCAGGCGAAAGTAGCAAAGCCTTGTCCGAAATGTGGAACGCCAACAAAGACCACCATGTTGATGATGGTAGCAAATCCCACTGCATGCCCGGAATTTCAGCTGGCCGGTCGCAATACGTCGAGGGATGCCAACGAGGCTCACTTGGGAAAGTACCGAGAAAGAAGGCTTGCGTACTATGCTTCAGCATGAGCGTAAACACTTTGGGCCAAATAGTGTATCGAGCAATTGACAGTGCCAAAAAGATGAGGAAAAGGACGATGTTGTATATCCAGATAACAACAGAAATAGTCTCGAGACCTCTGAATTGGTAAGGAAGGTTGTGAAGGAGGATAGAAGTTACACCAGTTCCCCTGTTTGGCCAGTTGAAATTATTTAGCAGTGTTCTTGACTCCCACTGCGACTTGTTGTGCGTGCTCACATATTGATACTGAACCAGCTTGGTGTAAAGAGCAGAGCTCTTATACCCAGTGGTCCATATTTAGGAATGATGTCGGGGTCATAAGGGAATAGGAGATTTGACTTGCGAGTGCCAGTAGAGCCGGGCCAGGCCTGATAATTGATGTGCTCGCTACTACAGTGATTATGCGTTATAAGCAACCCCGTTATAAGCAATATTCGCTTTAAGCAATGAAAAGCCGAGTTCCCGAGTCGGTGGCGGCATTATAAGCAACAAAAGCCTGATAAGCAACTTTTGCTTCTGCATTGACCGCTTTTGCTTATAGCGAATGGTCACTTTTTTGCCAAATTGATGCGTCAAGCTAACAATCTGTACGAATTTACGCTGAAACGGCTCCGCCGCACCGCCCGCGAGCGTGTACAAGCAAGATTTTTGAACTGACGAGCCTGTACAGGCGCTTTTTCGAGGTTTGGCTGATCTATACGCAGTAGCAATGGCTAAAAGCCCGTCAAGAGCCAAGCGTGCAAGCTATACAATTGCTGACAAACAGTACGCGGTTAAGCAGATCAAGAAGTATAGCAGCCTCAACGATGCAGTCGTCCATCTGCAAAAGCAGAGCAAGTATAAAGCGATAGATGCCGGAATGCTGTCAAGATGGCGCGAGAAGCATGGCAGCTCTGTTCTTATCAGCAAGATGCAAGCCAGAGTCCGCAAGACTCGCAATACCCCATTCCCACGCCTCGAAGCTGCTTGCAATCTCTGGTGCGAGACTCGCGAGGCCAAAGGGCAGCCTATCACGGCCAGAGCACTGTGCAGTCGCGCTTTGCGTCTGAGCAAGGCAATGGGCATCACTGAAGCACAGTTCAAAGCTTCGGAAGGCTGGGCCCAGCGATTCTTAGCTCGGTATGTTGTCTTCACTGCATTTTTGCTTGGTCAATGCTGACCGGCTTTTTGATACAGTAACGAATTCACACACAAGAAAGTGTCTGGTGAAGCCAAGAGTGCTAACATCGCCGATGTTAGTGCGGAACGTGAAAGGTTACAGGCCTTGTTAGCTGGCTGGGATCACTGCAACATCCTAAATGCAGACGAATTCGGCTCTTTCTATCGTCAAGACAACGCATGGACCTACGCCAAAGGCTCTGCTATTGGACGAAAACAAGACAAATCACGTATCACTGTTCTTGCTATCTGTTCTGCTTCTGGTGAGAAGTTCCCCCTCATCTATATCGGTAAGGCTGCAAAGCCTCGATGCTTCAATTCGAGATCCCCGAACGCATTCGGCTATCAATACTACAACAACGCTGCAGCTTGGATGACGCGCAACATCTTCGAGGACATCATGATTCGTCTCAATGCTACGATTAAAGCACAAGATCCTACTCGCAAAGTCCTGCTCCTACTCGACAACTTCAGTGGTCACAAGATCAGCGAGACCTGCCAAGACAAGCTTACGAACATCCAAATTGAGATGTTCGCACCAAACCTCACTGCCTACGTACAGCCATGCGACGCTGGCATCATTAGAGCCACTAAAGCTCACTATCAACGTCTGAAGATGGAACGATCTTTGGACCGAGAAGACGAAGGAAACGAAGACATCTTCCGCATGGAGCTGAGCGATGGCCTCGGCATGCTTAAAGACGCTTGGGCCGAGATCAGCTCTACCACCATCAAGAACTGCTGGCGCCATACCAATATCCTTCCCGGTTCTTTACTTGAGCAAGACATCAGCACTCTAACCCCGGATGCGGCGGTTACACGGGCCGTTGAAGGCGTACAGGCTAGCGTTAGAGACCTCAAGGCTGCTCTGGATAAGCGAAAAGGTGCTCGAGCAAACGCTCCCAAGCCTGCTCTCCCCACCGCCGATGAACTTATGGCGGATATTCCAGATGCCGACATCCCCGACGACATCAGTGACAACGGACTTCTGGCTCTGGTTGACGATGTTCAAGCTATTGACGTAGCTGAGGTTGAGGTAGTGAAGCCAGCTCGTCATCAGCTGCTTGCAGCTGCTCAAACTCTGCTCAAAGCTGCACACCATCCAGACTACGAGCAAGCTTTTGACGACGTTAGACGCGGCCTACGCACCTTGGCTACACTTTTCCGACGTGAAGAAGCTGCAGCCTTGGCCGACACAACACTCGATGCTTTCTTCACAGCTTCTCCTGCTCTCGCGACCGCTACAGCTCCTCAATCTGACAGCATTATGATCTCTGAAGACGAAGAAGACGGTGATTTCAAGCTCCTTAGCTTTCCAGAAACACAGTACGATGGCGCACAGCCTCTCATTAATGCTTCAAACATGTCTATTACATTCAAAGCTGCTATGGCCGAAGCTGCATTGCGTTACATCGAGCCATTCGGCACCTTGAATGCTGCTATCGAAGCTATCGATACATTCAAAGCTCCAGAGGAGCTCAAGCAGGTTGCACATGCTTCTACATACGTAGAAGAGCTTATACAGATGGCTTGGTGCCAGGAAGATGACCTTGAATTCGATGAAAAGGTCCAGGACATCATTAACCGCACCTAGGAAGCTCAATCTGCTTCAGAAACGTCATGTAACGCTTTAGAAACACCCTAGTCTGTCATTACTGCAATACAACTCGATCTATCTACCTTTCTTTACAACCTTTCGCCATAAGCAAATATTCCTTATAAGCAACACCTTTGCTCATTCCCAACCTGTTGCTTATAGCGAGTAATCACTGTAGTAGTTGCGCTGCTCGGGCCCAGCGTCGTAGCACTGTCTTCATTGAATGCATGCTCATCTCGTTTCCAAGCTCGGCGTGCTGTTGAAGCGCTCTGTACATCTGGCACTGCCGTGTCCGGAAGTGCGGGACAGTCTGGTCCATCTGAGATGTGCCCGGCATTCATGTCCACAGCAGTCGACGTGCACGATACAGCATTCTGACCATCTTGCCCTGCGCTGACAGTTGCTTCAGGAAGGGCTGGACAGTCCGGTCCTTCTTCAAGACTTCTCAATCGCATCCTGATTGCTGCGTATGGTGGTTCGTTTTATGGCGGGTGTAGTCAGCCATATGTTCTTGGAAAGTGAGCCATGGCAAAGCGGCTAGAATTGTAAATTGACGGTGAGAGGGTGGGGAGAACCTGGATATCGAATGGAGGAGATAGAGAGCCTGTTAGACAACCGCCTGAAGGTGGTCGCTGTAATACAATTTGTAGATAGTTCAGAACCGGCTTGATGAGAATGATCGAGATCTGTGTCTGAATCACTTGGTGCGTGTAGGATATGGTACATGTTACCCTGCATCCGTCTTGATGCTGCACGATGAGGCGATTGTAGAGAAGCTCATAGCGACGCCCTGTCGTTGCATTAGGCTCCAGCCTTCACTAGACACGTAGGCAGATGGAAGAGTGAAGGCGTTTTGAGCACGTAGCGGAGGATAAGAACTGTACTTATTTTCACTCCGGGCACCTGATTTATTCCTGCTGCTCTAGTTCCAATTCACGAGGTCTTGTACGCGGAAAGATCAGCTTCTCGTTCCACGCTGGCTCGCCAGGGTCCACCGGTAGGTTGATGCCTCTTGCACACAGGGCTTCTTTGGCTTGGCGCAACAGCACTTTGCGAACCCCTGGATATGTATATCTTGCTTCTTCCTGCATGTATATGGTCGGGAACTCCTTCAAGTTGGGTAGGAAAGATGGATCGCATAATTGTCGCAGGAAGGTACTGATGACATTAGCATCGGTAGCCCCGTGCCACCTAAGGTTTTCCAAGCTTTTGGGTAGATGCTCAAATTCATCTGCTTGAAAGTTCCCTCGTATTACTAGCTGCTGCAGTATCGGAAGCGATCTTTCGAAAATTTGATCTATATTCACTTGCCCATTGTCATCTTCGTCGTCTTCATCGTCTTGCGCGTTATCAGGGTCCCTAGCTTCCGGTGCTTTGTCAAAGTACAGCTCGAGCGTCTTGATTTGCTTACCAAAATGGCGAAGTATCCATCCCATTCCGCTATCCTTTGGGTCCTGCAGTACCAAGTGGTTCAAGTTGCGACAGCCAGACAAATTCCAGGGATAGAACTCTGACAGCGCTAATCGTTCCATAGCCATTCGCTTTAGATTCGGTAGATCATGCTGAGGCGATACTCTGATGCCCATTCCACTCAATGTTAAGGTTTCTATCGAAGGTGGTAAAACGTGCTTCAAGGGGAACTTGGAGGAATCGTGACCGAGTCTATCATCGGCGATGAGCAAGGAAAGATGTTGAAGCTTGGGGTTATGCTCTTCTGTTGGTATTATACCGGAACAAAGCAGCCGGGGTGCGCTCCTCGTGTCCACAGTGTATTTACGAAGGTTGGGCAGCAAATATAGGGTGTAATCGAGGATGTCCACTTCGCGGTGAGGGACGCTTGCATGCGAAGGCTCAAGGCGAACTTTCAGGCATGCCGTAGATTGCGCCAGGTCTCTGTTCTTGCCGAGTGTGGTCGAGAGTGCATACAGTTGCTGACTGTTATCGATACAGAGCTTCTGATAGAGGATGCCTTCTGCGAGTCCGTGCCAAAGGCGGCACACTCTCGCGCAGCTTGCCAGGGTCGCTTGCGCACATAGCTCGAGCCCGCTATAGAGCTCCTCTGGAAAATCTGAGTCTACTTCGTTATTGCACTCGTCTTTGATACACTTGATAATGAGCGCGACTACCTCCGCCGGAAGTTGCGAGACCATCTTTCCTGTATGGAACCAGCATTCACGCGTAAATGTCGATGCGACCCTGGGGAACTAGGCTGCTCCGAAGACCGCTAAGCGAGGCCAGACATACAAGCACCGTGTACTCAAACGATGGGATCACGAATCTAGGTCAGGCTCACCTTTGTACACGTGTGCGCATGGTATGGAGACAAGCGTTGGCGATTTTGAGCGCGAAGCACAATCATGCACGTGCACTAGCCAGGTCAAGACGTGCTTTACAGATAGGGAGTCTCCTAGTCATGCATTGTCATCGCAAAGATAATCTAAACAGGCATTTGGGACAAGGCTGAGGATATGTATACATTTGATGCTGATCGCGACACGCTTTCCAAAACTTTTGTCGAGCGATCGTCCGCCCAGTCTGACAGCACGTGCAGCAGTTTCAGCTGCTTCCAAAACTTGACTGACTTCAAGTCAGTCAAGCATTACATGTTCCAAGCATTAAATGTTCGAGCCAGAGCAAGTCGAAGGTGCAAGTAGTGGGCTTCATCTTTGGTCACAGACTAATGAGGGCTAACTCAAGGGATAGATGTGGAAAATCCGTGTCTCCCCCTTACCAATTGCCCCCGAGAATCCGTGTCTCCCCCTTACCAATTGCCCCCGAGAATATGTTTAACATATTCGGTGCCGGATGCGGAGGACAACTCAAGGCGCGACAGGCTTGTTCAACACTCTACTCCAAGTCTCCACTTCATACTTTCGGGTACCGCTGTTCTTAAAAGACTTTCGCACCCGCTCACCCCAGCCGCGGAGTCGCTTCCAAGGTGCCAACCTCTTTCTTTGCTCTATTTCATAAGGCTCGTCTCGCTTATATTCCTTCGTGAACTGCTCCATCCCTCCACCAAAAGTATAGCTGATCTCGTTCCCCTTCCAATCGTATATCTGCGTGACTTTGGATTCATGCTTTGCATCTCTTATCAACGCAACTTGATGCGGCTGAAGGTTCAATGACAGGACATGCTTGGCATCGGCTGTCACCGGACTTCCATCCTCTCTTTCAGCTCTAGTTACTGTGCATTTAGAAGGTAGTCTGTTTTGCCCATGGCTTTCGTCAATTTCTGTGAACGGGCCTGAAGGTCGGGCATCCGTAGGTGAATTGGGCAAACTCCCCAGCTCGGTAAACATAGAGGACGGCTCAAGGGCTTGAATTTGACTGAGCGTTACGGGCTCCAGTGGTGACATGATGGCTTCAAATGGCACGCTAGGTGATTGAACGGTCGGAAATCGGGCATATGCGGGACTTGGAAAGCCATCCTGTCCTCGCGGCGACAATGGCCATGATTCGTGAGAGACCGTGCTGAATGGAGAGTTGGGCAATGTATGCACAAGCCCAGGCGAGTCTGGTCGTAAAGAGGTGAAAGAATCAATTGAAGGATTGTGCTTGTACTTCCAACCCGACTGATTGCGGCGGAGTTTTGGTGTAGACCGACAACCCTGTTTGTAGGAGTAGAGTTCCACTGGCATCTTTGTCCTCACAACGAAGTCAGTCCTGTCGAGGGTGGATTTCTAGTGCAGTGGTTAGCACAATACCGACGTGTCCAGCACCGTAGCCAGCATTGCCAGTTTGTAGGTCTTTCCATTGACTACTCATCGTTAAAAGGAGCCAGCCAAAATCCGGTGTCATGACGGGCCATCATCAACGGGAGAGCTCGTGGTACCAAAGATAAGGGGAGCTTCGAGAGTGTACGGCATTGGCCAGTTGTGTCTGGAGATGCTTCAGATGGACCAGTTGTTCTCGGTAACGGTTGTCGTGCTTGCATCTGCCGGTTGGTGGTTCCCACGACAGCCGAATTTAGTGGCGGAATCGAGGCAGACAGAACTGATAACGCGAAAGTTAGTGCTTCAAATATGATGAATGACCACACATGCGACTGGCTTGAGCACGTTACTGCGGCTAGGATAGCGTTGGACCACTTCTGGACACTCACTAGCTCTAAAGCGTGTGTCAAGTCGTCAGCTGACTTTGCGCAAGGCTAGCTTTGACGCGTAAAGTGTTGTTTTCGAAGAATGAGACGCGTTTCTCCTCCAGATCGAGCATACCTACGATGATCTGCCGAGAGAAAAGCCTGTTTTGGCTGCAGAAAGTCTGCTTGAAACAATGAAGAGGGCAGTTGCTTTTTTATATCGCGCAACGAGAGAATTTGACAGGATGCTCTCACTTGCTTGCGTGATAGGCAGTGTTAAATCCGCTGAGAACGAGGTGTTCCATTCTCAGATGCAGAAAAAGACGATTGAGGCGTCCGAAGAAATGCCAGCATCCGTTTCGGAGCGGTCCGTCAAGCTTGCAGTTGATCCGACTGACAGCAGGCGCAAGTGAATGTCTTGTTTGATCGTCCAAGGCATGCAGGACATCAGAGTCCTCTCTTGAGTGACCTGCGTCAGATTGGAGAGGATTTAAACTTTCTCTAAGACAAGGAGCGGTGGGTTGCGAAGGTGCACCACTGGTACCGCAACCGTACGGTAAATAATAGTCGTGCATCCAGTCAAAGGCGTTGTTGTGACAGGTCTTTTGCTCTTGATTGACACCATCTTGACACCGTCTTGAGCTTCCTCGATATACACACTCTACCATTACCTCGTTTCAGTTGCCTTCTGCCGTTAGAAGACTACGGTGGTCGGGGAGAATTGAAGATCTTTCGACCGGTTCTTCGCAGACGCGACCTTGGAGGACAGCCAGCATAGTAAACATCAGGTCCATCCAACACCAACACCGAGACACTTCCGTACACCTCCCAAGCAGCAGTAGCAGTTCCTTCGTATATCACAGTCTTGCGTGCATCTTCGTACACACTGCAACGGACATTCAGACGGATATTACGTGATAAGCAAAAAAAAGTAAGCGCATTGGCGAGCAAGTTAGGCAGCAGATAACAGAGCAAGAGCTACAACAAGAGCAGGAGGCATACATGGAATAGACAAGAAAGAAGAATCTTCATACGTTCCATCTTCTGTCGCCAAACAAGACATCACGATTCTGCCGGAGTAGCCAGTTCTCGCCGGCAAGCCAAGTCAAGTCGCGAGTCGACCCATCGGCCGTCAATCAGGCCCGGTCAGGTCTGAAGGAAGGCAGCATCCAGCTCAGCACGAGGAGCACATCCTCCACGAAACGCTTCATGGCTCCGAGTGGTGGATCCGTCTCTGCTCCACCGCCAGCAGCCTCGACCTCGACCTCAGGCAGTACCGGCAACAATTTCACGTCTGCTGGCGTCATGTCGTCAAATACACGCGTTCCACTCGCCGGAGGACGACAGCACCTTCAATCACAGCAGTCTGTACCACCTTCAAGGTTTCTGGTTACAGTAATTCCACCAGAACAGCTTCCTCACGATCCTCCTCATCCGCGAACATCCACATTCTGCAGCGGTTATGGTCCGCCCAGCAAGTTTCGGTAAGTAGACCTTGTCTGAAGCACAAATAACGCGTCTTTTCCTATTCTAATCACTTTCCTGTCTGTGTCTGAATCACTTTATGCTTATAGTCGCGGTACTCTTGTCCCGTTACATTCGACACTTGCTGGACAGGCAGCAGCGATCGCCCGAGAATATGGTTTGCCTTCGACAGGTGGCATCGTTTTTTACCTTGTCGAATTGACTCAAGCGCAACAGAATCCACTCGGAGATGCTCTCATCGGAGGACCACGTATCGGAGATGAAGCCTGGCAACTCCTCTGGGGGCAGCTTTTCAACCCTCCAACTCCTCAAGACGACTATGAAGCTTCCTTTTCCGAAGAAGACGAGCCCTACTTTGACCGCTACCCAAGAGAAGGTCACAATACGTCCATCCCTGCGATGCCTCCTCTTCCACCTTCTATGAGGGCGCAAGCGAACATGTATGGTCCTGCAGAATCCTCCATACATGATCAAACTAGCGATCTTCGCCCACAATCACCTAGCGAACACCATTCCGACGTGTCGTCCTTAGCAGACAATAGCTCTGCATTAGCTTCGGAGGACTTGCTTGGCCACCAAAGCACGGTATCGAGCAACACAAGTCACGTCTTCTCGCCCGCTTCTGCGTCTATGCGTCAAACCAAGTCATCGAACACTTCTCACAGCTACCACAACAATCATTCCATTCCTTCCTCGCCGCATACACGTCCGTACTCATCAGCCTCAAGAGGTCGAGCTCGCAACCATCCTCGAGGACAGCCGCGGAGATCGTCGAATGCCAACTCCCGCTCAAACGCCTCGAGACATTCCGTCCGCTCCAATCGCTCGTATTCGCACAGCAATACTAGTGCAGATGAACCTCTGTACGGTGAAGCTGTTGTTGTGGGAAAGATCGAATTTGACATTGATAACCGACGAGGAGCTGGCAAATGGTTCGATGCCTGGGTACAAAGTGCAAACAACCCATCACCAGGCGAATCAACCCCTATGGACTTTGCCCAAAGAACTTCAAGACAGATGATATCACGGCATCAACCCTCCGAATCAGGTAGTCTACTTCGCTCAAGGAATCTAGTCTCGGAGTTCGAACTGCCTACTATATCGAGGTCACCGTCCGCCCAGGAGTCGCTCACGGACGCACGCCCTCCGTCTATCATAACTCGAGAAGAAGCTAGCGACTACGACGCGGACGAGCCCCTCGCGAATAGTGCCAATCGACCATTGTCGCAAGGTTCGATGCTGCAAGCGTCTTCGTCAGCTCGCAGCAGTATCGCAGGCCCAGAAGATCTCGCTGTCGAATTGCAGGACTCAATTGAGTCAACGCCGCAGCAATCACTTCCTCGCTCCATCCAAGCAGAACACCCATTTACAGTCAATCAAGAGGACACAAATGCAGAAGACGCTTTCGACTCCCTAGGCGAAAGCAAACGCACCTCGCAAGCATCGCAATTCTCCATGGTTTCGCCTTCTCCAGCTCCAGAGTTGGAATCGATGGAAAGCAGTCAGGACATCGCGAGCTGGCAGACTCAAGGTGCCGCCTCGAAGCAAGAGGTGCAACACGTTTCAGGAGAGCGTTCGAGCAGCAGCAGCTTTGGCAATGAAGCGAACATTGAAGCTATGAATGCAACACCTCGGGTAAGGGCGCCATCCAAGTTCATTGCAAGAAGCTCTTCTCCATCTATCTCCGCCTCGCCGACAACATCTCCTTTGACTCACAAGAGGAACGCCAGCGAAGTTTCTGTAAA
Source organism: Cystobasidium slooffiae (assembly GCA_019775285.1). NCBI lineage: Eukaryota > Fungi > Basidiomycota > Cystobasidiomycetes > Cystobasidiales > Cystobasidiaceae > Cystobasidium > Cystobasidium slooffiae. Next base: position 1,220,797 of record JACWFZ010000010.1, read on the forward strand.
CAGCAGCGCTGTCCAGTCCACCCATGACGACGACTTCGAGCAGCAAGACGATGCTGAAGGAGATCAATCAGCACTTGAGCAAGAGCCCCCTGCTTCTGACTCCGCACGGAGGAGCATGCCAGACTCTGCCATGTCGACGCGTAGTTCACTACAAGACCCCATCCCTTCCGAAAGCGAACATCGACGAATGTCCGTCGTATCACAGCCGTCAGTAGACGGCGAAGGTATGGATCAAGTCGCCCGGGAATCCTTTGATGGTGCGCGAGCCTCTGGTATCTCCTCGTCGGCATCATCTCGATCCAGAGAATCGTCCTCGTCTTTCGATGCCGTCAGCATCGGTCAACAGGACGGATATCAGGCACTGGACGGTGACGATCTCGCTACAGGCGAACACGACAGCGACCTTCAGGATCAGCCAGCTATCGTCACGACATCGAGCTCGCCCGGTCATGAAGATGAATCGCACTATGAGCCTAGTGAGACGGGTGATGCTGCTTCTGATGGCCCGCAGGATCCAACAGAGTTCGATGGAAGCAAAGGCGACCCTCTGAAGGATATGTTCCCAAGCGATGCAAACACCTGGGCACAGATTAAATACTCGTACGACGGTCAAGACGACAGCGCGACCGACTCTCCCGCTGAAGAGATTGTGCAGACAGCACTAGGGCTAGGTATTTCAAGCTCTTCGATGATGAAAGGACAAGCCATCCCTCCTTCCGCGTCTTCCTCTCTTGATCCTTTCGAGTACGACGACGAAGGCGGCAGTACCTTGAACTCCCCTATTGGTCCACCTGAAGACGATGTAAAAGAAGTAACTGATCTCCTTAAAGCGAACTCGCCGCCGGCTCACATTGGTCTCTCGTCGCCTATCAATCTCGATGAGCCTGCGAAGCGCCTATCTCGACACAGCGAAGAAGCGTCAGTTGAAAACTCCGACGGAGAAGCTGTTATGGAGAAGGCGGTACCTGTGAAGCGAGGCAAAGGACATTCCCGTGCCCCGTCCCAAGCCTCCATGGCTTCTTCGATGAGATTGTCTGCACAAATTTCGCTCTCTCCGGGTCTGAATCCGGCCATGATCGCACTGCCTGAGTCGACCTCGAACCGAACGCTGGCTAGCTTGGCGCCCTCGACGTCTGAGCAGTCATTGGCGTCTATCGCCAGTCAATCGTCTATCTGGGCACCGGAACCGACACTGACAGAAGTTCCCAAGATGACGAACCGAGATGCACGCCTCCCTTTCGACTGGGCAGACCAGCTGTCAGCTATGGGGAACTACCGCTCTCGTGGTAACAGCACGGCTACAGACGCAGACGAGTCAGAGACAGGATTGAGTATGCCCGTTGGTGAATTGCCGCAGTTCGTCAACCGCGTCGGAGATGCCCCCCAAAGCAGAGCATCTCTTGCTAGTCTATATGCACAAAGCGCCCGCAGCAGGTCAAGCAGCGTTGAGATGATGGACAACTTGGATGAGATCGAACGAGCTTTGGCAGAGCTATCTCCCAGAGCATTGAAACCTGTCCTTCAAGGTGATGCGGTACGTCACCTTTCTTTTAGCTGCAAGACTGTTTCCCCCGACGCAATACTGATTGACATGTTCTTGTTCACAGAGACCGCCTCCTAGCTTGGCTGCCTTTCTGCGCAAGACCGAAACCTTGAATTCTGTTCCAGGCTACAACAAGGACTCTTTGCATGAGCAGATGGCTCCAGTAACCCCTAGTGCGACAACATCTGAGGACAGTACCGCCTCTCGAGAATCTCCCACAAATCATACAAAGAGCCTTAGCATAGAAGGATCCGCTGAACAATACGCTACCCATCAAGATCGCGATGAGTCCTCTGTCCGACCATCTCCCTCCCCGCCCCTCTCAGCCAAGTCCACTGCCAGTACATCGGGATACATGGCGCCACCATTGCCGCTGAAGATACGGACCGACAGATCCGCTCCCAGCAGTCCAGCCCCAGTCTCAGACCGCGGCGATCCGACCCCTCTGGCTGCGCATCTTGACTTGCCCTCGGTCGAGACGCCCATCAGACCCATGACGGCGGACGAATCTGTCACATCTCCAGGTGGTGAATCTAGAGCTTCCACCACAATCGCCTACGATATTCCTAGCAATCCAAATTCTCCTCAGCAGCGAGTGACATTCGCTTCTGAGACACAGGAGCATCCTGCTACCCCATCGGCAAAGACCGGCATGTCCGGCAAGTTTGCCGCTGGCTTGAAGTTGAAAGGCTGGTCAGGTAAAAACAGCACTAAGGAGACTGCAAGCACGCCGTCACAGAGTAAGGAAGCGAACTCTCCGTCGCATACCAAAGAGCCCGCAAAGTCGCCACTTCCCGGATTGAAGGGTTTCAAGTGGTGGCAGAAGGACGGTCACCCGCAAACAGATGAGTCTGCACAGAGTGAGTGGCCTTTGTCCGGACTATGACAATGCCTTTCACTGTAGACTGATGTCTTCCTACTCGCAGAACTCGCTGCAGAGATTTCTTTGCCCGCTTCTCCCAGCACGTCCTCGGCGACAGAAGCTCCTGCTTCAATTTTGCAAAAGCCAAACCCACCATTCTCGCAGACAGCCCGGATTCCTCGCAAGTCATCACTAGCCAGTCTAGCTGCTACTGCACGATCCCAAGACTCGCTATCTCCAAACATGCAGAATGCTTACTCGACGCCTTTGCCTGCTCCTTCCCCTTCAAGTATGGCCTCGCCCCAATTCCTGGGGGCATACCCAAGCCCACCAACACATACGTCTCTCCCTTCTCCTCCTCGCCGGCCACTTCCGCTACCATCCTTCATGCCAGCATACCCACCTCAATTCATCGTTGACGAGGATGAGCGTGGGCAACCAACGCCACCTCTCATTCGTAATGACAGCAGTACAACGCAGAGCACGAGCGCCGGTGTGAGCCCGCAAATTTCAGCGCGGACATTGGCTGCATCGTCTTCCCCGATGGTGGCTTCAGCTTCGTTGCCAGTGCTTAGCAACTCAGTCTCCCAGTCAAGCGGCGGATATCATCCACATCTACAGCGTACACCGGAACTGGGTGGCAACTCTCGTGGTACATTCCTAGGACAAGAAGGTCGAAGTGAAGGTCACACTACTTCTGCCCCGGTGACGCCGGTCTACGCTTCGCAGACCTCTCTTGTGTCGTCTTCCGGACGATTCGGCAAGCCTGCTAAAGCCAACCCTGCAAAGAATAACTTCAGGTTGAGCGCCGACGCTGATCTTTCCAAGATGATGCATCACATGCAAGCCATAGAATTTGGCGAGGATGCTGCGCAGGCAGCGGCACCGGAGCAGGGACATGTTCATCCTGCTCGCAATGCTTCCTCTCGGGGCAACTTTGGTCTCGGAGTAAGTTTGGGTCCCCGTATTGCGAAGTTGCAAGGTAGTACTAGTAGCTGACAGTATGTCCGTATAAATTCAGCTCGGTCTCCCTGGCACACGCAAAAATCTTCGTTGACATGTCTTCCAAACCTGTTCGATAATTATACCCTCAGTCCGGAAGAATTGTGCACCCTTTCGGAATGAACAAAGAAGCATTCCATCAATCAATACATAGAAGCAGATCAGTTACATAGTTATACTGTAGTTATACATGCCTGTATTGCGTAAGGCAGTTCAGCCGGGGCGACTTTTTACGGCCGCACCGGTCTTTAGGACTCTGCTTGGCTCCGGATAGTTGGCAAATAGAACACAAGTTGTAGTATAATTCTCTAATATTATGTACTTCGCCAAATAGGTTGAAAGTAGACTCGGTCAGCAATTCTGTAGTACACCAATGTTCCACAAAGCTCTGAGTCGAGACTGGATGTGTGATGCACGGCGCGACTGACTGAATGATGTGGATCAACGAGAGCGAGTTCAGAAGAGACAGGAGCTCAGTTTCAGCACCTATGGACTTGCGATGCACGTACTACACATGATATGCCTATTGCCATACCATGCCGAACTCGAGTAATCATATCTGTTTGCCACCAAATGCAAAGGCAACAAAAAGCTGGAGCCGACCTGCATGCCCTGTGGAGTACGACAACTCGCTTGAAAAGAAGGACAGCATGGCGAAGAAGGACAAGAAGAAGGGCAAGAAGCAGGCTGGTGACTGGTAAGCTGGAGTGACTTGCTTGTGTTGCTGCTTGTCTGGCCTCCCGAATGCCTACCGAGACTGACAGCTGTAAAACTTGTGATTGCATCGTACCGTGGCTGCCCTCTGCAGGTCCGACGATGAACCAGCTACGCCAGCAGCTCCAGTTGTGCCCAATGGCGATGAAGACGAAGACGACTTTGAAGCTCAAAAGTCACCCAGCTCCGCTTCGCGCTTCGCCAATTTCTCATCCTTTGTAGACGACAATGCAGGCGATGATGATGAGGACGACGGAGGCGGCCTCATGGCTACTATTCGTTCAAACGAGAATAAGAAGAAGGCTAAAAAGGACAAGAAGAAGGCCAAAAAGGGTGCTATTGAAGATGAGGATGGTGAAGAGGCTTTGGAAGGAGATGCAGGCATCGAGGAGATCAAGCCTTCGCAGGCCCCGGTCCAGATGACAGCGGAAGAGTTGATGGAGGAGGAATTTGGACCAGTCAAAGCCAAAGGCAAGGGAAAGAAGGGCAAGAAGGGTAAAACGCAATACCAGCCAGGCATGGACGATGACGATGACTTCCTAGATCAGCAAATCAAGAATTTGTCCGTCAAGGAGGACCAGCCAGCCCCAGCTCAAGATCCGAAAGAAGAGCAGGAAAGCGTCCCTGCACCTCCACCTGCGACACCGTCTGCAACTAATGACGAGGCAGTTGGCGATGGCGAGCCAACGGGTGTCCTGTCCAAGAAAGAAAAAGAACGATTGAAGAAAGAGAAAGAAAAGGTGAGGACCAGCAATTCGAGATAATTTCTGGTTGCCAACAGCTAGCTGATCCTTCATGGTGGTCGTACAGGCTAAAAAGAAAGCACAAGCTGCTGCGAAGAAAGCCGTCGCTCCTGGAGGGACAGAAGCAACGGAAGACAAAGCTGCACCTGAAGCCGCTCCTGCTGCCAAGGCAGAGGCTGCTGAAGCAGGTGAAGATGGCGAAGAGGAAGAAGCTGCAACATCATCATCCAAGAATAAGAAGAAAAAGAAAAAAGCTGGTGCCAAAGCAGAAGAGCCGGCTGCTGCAGCAAAGCCTGCTGCAGGCAAGAAGGTCCCTGCCCATATCGCTGCTCTACAGGCAGCAATGGCTAAGCAGAAGGCTGAGCAAGAGGAACTTCGTCGACAGGAAGAAGAGCGTATCAGAAAGATCGAAGAGGAGGAAGCGCGCCTTGCCGAAATTGAGCGCCAGAAGGAGGAAGAGAAGCGCAGAAAGAAGGAGAAAGAGAAGGCCAAGATTGATCAGCTGAAGAAGGAGGGTAAATACATGACACCCAAGCAAAAGGCCGAAGCCGCAGCTGCTAAGGCTCGGAGAGATGCTATGATTGCTAGCGGTCAGATCAAGGTGGAAGGCCTGGAGGCTGATCAGGAGGCAGTCTCCGCGCCGAAAGTCAAGAAGCCAACGTACGGCAAGAAGAAGCCACAAGCCAAGAAAGCTGGTACAGGCGGCCTTGCAGCACCGGACATCATTACTTCCGGAACATCGACTCCTACAGCACCAGAGTCACCAGTAGTCGAGCAGCCAACCATTTCAAGTGATCCTACACGCACAGAAGAACACGAGCCCACCGAAGCCGCTGATGACTGGGATGCACCGAGTGACACAGAAGCGAAAGCTGCCGAGGCTGCACCTGCGGATGAAGCTGAAGAATTGGACGACTGGGATGCTGAAAGTGTGTCTGACAGAGAGGAGGAGGTCAAGAAATCAGTTGAGAAGGCCAAGCCTGCCTCTGCCACCGCTAAGCCAGTCACGAAGCCAGCCGCTAAGAAAGCAGATGAACCGAAGAAGCCTCAAACCAACGGCACCCCGGCAAAGCCTGCGGAAGCACCGGCCAAAAGCAAAGCTGCACCTGCAAAGGCACCGGTCAAAGAGGAGGAGGAATCGTCAGAAGAAGAAGAAGAGGACGATGAGGAAGATGCTAGCGACTCTGACGATGATTCAGACTCTGATGAAGACTCTGATGATGATTCTGGTTCTGACAGCGATAGTGATTCAGAAGAAGAGCGGATATCTGCTGCAAAGCGCCAAGCTGCACAACGTAAAGCACAAGCTGCTGCTCGTCGACAACAGAAGCGCGAAGAAGCCATCGCTGCTGGTTCGAAAGATGATCTTCGAAGTCCTATCTGCTGTATTCTCGGACACGTCGATACCGGAAAGACCAAACTCTTAGACAAGATCAGACAGTCAAACGTTCAAGAGGGTGAAGCTGGAGGTATCACTCAGCAGATTGGTGCCACCTACTTCCCTCGAGAAGTCATTCAAGCCAAGACTGCACCTCTCGGCGAAGCCAACATCAAAGAATACAAACTTCCCGGTCTCCTCGTCATCGATACCCCAGGTCACGAGTCTTTCACCAATCTCCGAACTCGTGGTTCGTCTCTATGTAACATTGCTATTCTCGTCGTCGATATCATGCACGGTCTCGAACCTCAAACAATCGAATCCATCCGTCTACTCAGAACCGGCAAGACACCTTTCATCGTCGCTCTGAACAAGGTAAGCATTGCTCACGCCGCGCATGCTTGGGTCATACTAACGCTGTCCCGCAGATCGATCGTTTATACGGTTGGCAACCTACCCCGGATGGTGGATTCCAAGACTCGCTTGCCAAGCAGTCAAAGGCTGTCAAGAACGAGTTTGAGCGACGTCTTCAGGAAGCCCAAGTCGCATTCGCCGAGCAAGGTCTGAATGCCATTCCATATTACGAAAACAACAATTATGCAAAGAACGTTTCTATCGTACCCACGTCAGCGCACACTGGTGAAGGTATCCCAGATATGCTCATGCTTATCACCAAACTTACTCAAGAACGCATGAGCAGCCAGCTCATGTATATCACCGAACTCGAGTGCACTGTCTTAGAAGTCAAGGTCATCGAAGGTCTCGGCACAACGCTTGACGTCGTGCTTGTCAACGGTGTACTACATGAAGGTGACCGGATAGTCGTGTGTGGTCTGAATGGCCCAATTGTGACACAAATTCGTGCTTTGCTCACACCCCAGCCGCTGAAAGAGCTGCGCGTTAGAGTAAGTGCTCTTTGTTTCTGTGTGATGCTCTTTTCCGCTCCCCGCTCACCGGTGTGCTTTACCAGGGTCAATATGTGCATCATCAAACAATCAAGGCTGCGATGGGTATCAAGATTGTCGCACCTGACCTTGAAAAGGCCATTGCTGGTTCCCGCCTCCTTGTCGTTGGCGAGGATGATGACGAGGAAGATTTGAAAGAGGCGGTCATGGAGGACCTACAGAGTCTGGCATCATCTGTCGACAAGAGCGGAAAAGGTGTATACGTTCAGGCATCGACCCTCGGTTCACTTGAGGCTTTACTAGAGTTCCTAAAACAAAGCAAGATTCCGGTATCGAACATCAACATCGGTCCTGTGCATAAGAAGGATGTGACACGTTGCGCAGCAATGCTCGATAAGACGCCCGAACTAGCTGTTATTCTCGCTTTCGACGTTCCTGTCGATAAAGATGCGGAACGTTTAGCCGAGGAGAACAACATCAAGATCTTCAAGGCGGACATTATTTATCATCTCTTCGACGACTTTACGAAGCATAATGCTGCTATTTTGGAAGCTAAGCGAAAGGATGCAGCACCTACTGCAGTTTGGCCGTGCCGCCTCCGCATTCTCAAGTGTTTCGCCAAGCGAGACCCTATCATTCTTGGCTGTGATGTAAGTGTTCATAATCGAAGTGAGCTTGTTCCTATCATACTGACTTGCTTTTTTGCGGTGCGTAGATCATAGAAGGCAGCACTCTACGAGTTGGCACTCCGCTGGCTGTAGTGAAGACGGATCCAGAGACGAAGAAGAAGACAATCATCAAGCTCGGTAAAGTGTAGGTGTAATCGGCTGTCTCCTATCTTATTCAAAAGAGTGCTGACACCCTATAATGCCACAGAACATCTCTTGAGATCAATCACAAAGCCATGGATGTCGTTAAGAAGTCACAGCAAGGTGCTGGTGTTGCCGTCAAAATTGAGCATGCCGTGTACGAGAGTGCTAAGCTGTTTGGTAGACATTTCAATGGTGAGCATCTGGAGAAAAGGGAAATGCCAGAGCTGCGAGCAGAAATGAAGGCTGACGAATGTGGTTCTCGTTTCCTTACTCTCATTCTACAGAACACGACGAGCTGGTGTCGCTTATTTCACGGCAAAGTATCGATACTCTGAAAGAGCATTTCAAAGAGCAGGTGGACAAGGATGATTGGGTTCTCATCGCTAAGAAGCTCAAGCCTCTGCTGGATATTGCATAATTATGGCTATGTCGTTTAACATTTCAGCAGCGCCGTTGAATGCGCTTTATAGCCAACCGGCGTTACCCGCTAGATCTCTAGTGTTGCATACTTATGTTGTTAATCATTGAAATAACCGCATTCAGTACGTCTCAAACCAATGTCCATTAGATGTACTTTGCTTGTGAAATGCTCGTGTCCAGGATTTGCCACCACGGTGTCCTGTCGGTTCGGGGCAAAAGTTGTTGAACAGAACACAACTTGCACGAGGAGACTGACTGGGGGTTGATTTCGCTTATATCCAGTGCTCACAGATCTACCATTAAGCCATTCGCGTGTGCTTCGCGCAATAGTCTTCAATTCTGTTCCATCCAACGCGTCTGTCAGGCACGCCGCAAGAATGGCGTTACCACAGCATCTAAGAGCGGCCTACGAGCTCTTACAAGTCGAGTGAGTGGATCTCACATGGTCAGGTGGTACTGGTGGCCTAATGCACTTACGTTGGTTGTTCTGTCCAGACCCACTGAAGATCTCCAAGTCGTCAAGGCTTCATACAAGAAGTTGGCGTTGCTCCATCACCCAGACAAGAACAGAGGAGCCGACGAAGAGCAATTCAAAGCCATCTCTGCAGCTTACGAGAGTATCTGCAAGCACGTCAAAGGCCAAGACGAGGTAGACCATGAAGATCCCGACTTCAAGATCATCTTCGAGCTGTTCCACCTCTTCAACTTCCTAGATGCTCAAGAAGTAGCGGCTTCCATGCAGCAGGGATACGCCAGTGGAGGCTCGTCTTGTGAATCCAATGCTGGTGATGACGCGTCTTCACGCACCATGTCTGATCACGCGTAAGTCTTTGTCACGTCTACTTCAATACCAACTGCATCTCTTACGCGCTCCGAGCCATCGCGACACGCAGTGAGGACTACTCCGACGAGGAAGCTGAGGAAGAAGAAGGTACAGACGACCAGGACGTCAGCAGTGACTGGGAACCAGAGACTCCGGGAACCGAGCTAGGAAGAAGCGGCCTGGGTTTCCACCATCACTTCTGCCATTCTGAGCACAATCATGGCAGTGCCATGTGCCGACACAATGTGAATGTTGCTCTTCCCAGGTAAGCGGGCGCCCTGTCGAGGTCTCTATTTGGTTCAAACAGTCCTGAGTTTTTGACATTATTGCACCATGAAAGGCTGTCGAACTGGTCCGGAGCTTCACAGGACATAAAGCCTGAGGATTTGGAAATCTTCAGAAAGCATGAACTGCAGACGAAGCTGGCTGGTGGGAAGAAACGCGTCGAATCCGATGCAGAACGAAAGATCCGCGTAAAGCTTCTTCTGATTGAGCAGGAGATGGCGAAGGAAAGAAGAGAGAATGAAGCTAGAGAAAAGAAAGAAGCTGCTCGATTGGAGAGAGAACAAGGTGAGTGAAAGAAAGAAGTTGCAGCAAGCAGATCGAGTCTGGAAATGGCTGACTTCGGAGGGAAATCCACTCGATTGCTTCTTCTTTCTTGCTTCTTCTCCACGGGCTCAACACTACTTTGGTGTGACAGAGAAGAGAGAAGCTGCAGCTCGAAGAGCCGAGAAAAATGCTAAGAAACGTGCTCACGTCCAGGAGAAGGCCGCCGAAGCTAGAAAGGCTGCACAGCTCAAGCTGCTGGCGTTGCAGGAAGATCGCTCGAAAGTCTTCGATCAGCTGACTGCATGCGCCAAAGTGCACGATGATGCAGAGTATTATACAGCATGCGAGGCTGTCAAGCAGGCCATTGCAGACAAACAAATTGCTGCTCACGGTTGGGAGAGACTTCCGACTGTCGAAGCTGATCACGTGCGAACCGACGGTCGTGACCTTCAGAAGACCACACTTTTACACCTTGCCGTCCAGGCTTCAGATCCCGAGCTGGTAGACTGGTTGGTACGTCATGGTAAGTTTATATTGTTTTCGTTTCTTTTGTCCGACTTTCAAGCTGACCCAAAGGCTGGCAGGTGCACGAGCAGACGAACGCGACTCTACAAACTTCACGCCTCTCCACCGAGCTCTGGAAAACGGAGACAAGAAGATGCTCGACTACTTTTTCGAGACTTTTCCTCCTTATGACAATGACGAAAAAGAAAATCCTGTCAACATGAAGATCTACGAGCCACCCAAGAAAGATGATCCTTCTCTTTCGCTCGTCATGCTAGCTACCTTATCTGGAGATGCGGAAGTGGTAGATTATGTTCTCGACAAAAGCACTATCGAAGAGGTTATGCACTGCTACAGATATGCACAAGGTCAGATCAGACATGCCCGCTTCCACAAGCCCACCATTGCGGCTTGGAGGGCAGTCCAGCAAATGCTCGAGCAAAAGCAAGGCTTCTCGGCACCTCCTGAGCTGGCTGCGCGTCCACACAACCGACCTCACTACAACACTGGCGGCGGAAACAAGTGGAAGCATAGCCGCAATGGCGCTACCAAGGTCCAGAGAGGCAAGGAAGGCCCGAAAATGCTTGCTTGATGTAATACGTCTGCTACCGCGTTTTCTATAATGTGTCAACCCCATAAAAAGTTGGCACTTCGTTTCAGTGAAGCCACCAACTCTCAGAAAATGGATTGGAACAGCTTTCAGACGCATTGTATTTAGGCTGTTGCAGGTTTGCCACTACATGTGCGATGAGAAGGACTGCCGTGCCTACCAACTAGTTGTTCGGACTATGATGTCAGTCTCGTGTTGAAATGGCATAGCCATCGAAAACATAACTCGCGTTGTTACATGAACAGGCTTCAAATGCACTCACGCTCAAGAATGGGAGAAGGAGGCAAAGTCACTCCTTCTCAACACCGCCAGAAAATGATGTTCTTAGATCGCTCATATATTTCAATCCACTATGGCATGTACTGTACAACTTTCGAGAGTTATTTCATGGACGCATTTAACGGTCCGATCAACACAAATAGGATTTGAGAAAGGCGAAAACATAATGTTACGAAAACTTCACTTCGGACATATCCCCTATACTGCAGAAGAAGGCAAATTTACGACCAGTACTCATCGTCTGCAAGTACGTCTCGCTTATCGAGATCATCTTCGCTGATGAGGTTCCGTCTGGCACTAGGAGTGCGCACAGCTCCTGGCAGAATCCAGTCGCGGTAGACAAGCAGCTTGTGTTCCAATCGAGCGACTTCATCCATGTCTCGCTTGGTGCGAGAGCGCAGCAGTGACTGACTATATGCTCGCAGCTGCTCCTCGATCTCTGCCACCTCTTCTTCTGCAGACCGTCGCGGCTTTTGAACCGGTCGAGGAGCCGCCAGCACATCCTCGGCAGAGCGTTTGCTTCCGCGTGATCTAGCCAGTGTGACAGTGGTTGTAGCAGCTAGATTTGCTTTTGTACTACTCGACTGGAAAACGGAAGTGGTTTTCTGCGTGGTAGAAGTTGTCGTAGGCTTTGTAGAAGTAGACGTCGTCTTCACCGTTGTCGAGGTAGTCTTGGCGCTGGTAGATGTAGTTTTGGCAGTAGTCGAACTTGCTTTGGTACTTGTAGATGTGGTCTTTACGCTTGTAGACGTCGACTTCACGCTTGTCGAAGTAGTTTTGGCCGTTGTAGATGTTGTTTTGGACGTTGTAGATGTTGTTTTGGGCGTTGTTGACGTTTTCGCGGTTGAGGAAGTCGAGGTGGTCTTAGGAGTAGTGACAGGAAGTAAGACAACTGCGCTACCGCGACCAAGAGCTAAACCTACGCTGGTGGTGGTTGTTGCCTTTGAAGAGGTCGTAGATGTTGCTTTGCTTGTAGTCGTTGGCTTGCTGGACGTTGTCGAGGTCGTCTTTGAGGTAGTCGTCGGCTTGGAGGTGGTAGTAGTGGATGCCTTGCTGGTAGTGGTGGTGGCTTTAGACGTCGTGGGGCTAGTAGTTGTTGCGGGCTTCGTCGTTGTTGTCGTCGTAGCTTTACTTGTTGTTGAAGTGGATGTGGAAACTTTGCTGGTGGAGCCGGAGGAACCGGTTGTGCTCGATGCTAGGCTGGTAGTTGCGGAACCAGAGCTCAAGGTCGTAGACGAGGTAGGAAGGAAGATGTTGGATGTGCCGGATGATGTGCTACTTGAAGAAGAATTGCTACTGATACCGGATGAGGCTGCGGTAGACGTGCCAGATGTGGTCGAGCGGCTAGTGGTGGAGGAGCTAAGACTTGAGCTTCCGCCAGTAGTTGATAAGCCTGTACTGGTCGATACAACGGAGGTCGTGCCGGTGGTTGAGGTTGTTGTAGTAGTGGCGGTTCCGCTAAGTCCAGTCGAGCTACCAGTCAGTCCTGTCGAGACACTCGTAGTGGTGGCAGTCAAGGTTGTGGATGTTCCGCTGGTGACCGTGGTGGAAAGCTTTGTCGTGGTCGTAGCAGGTGTGCGAATAACAGTACCCGGGACGGTGCTTGTGGACCACGTAGTCGTACTCGCGGTAGTATTGACGGTTTCGACGTTCTTCACGAGGGTCATATTCGTTGCACACTTGGTATCATAGAGACAAGGCATTGTGCACTGGAGATTAAGGGAGATAGTGAGCTTGTGCTCAGGGATGAGCAAGAATATGACATGCACGAGTACGTACAATGAGGAAGTTGAAGTCGACCAAATTAGTAACACCGGGTTGATACGAACCGCCGGAAGTAGTGTATGGATCCCAAATGGAGGCTTGAGGTACGGGTGTTTTCCCATTCTGACAGGCGTACGAGGTGGTACCGCCAAAGAGGGCTTCGTCGTAGTTGTTGCCACCGACCACAGCTCCATTGTTTCCTCCAACAGCGCTGTGAAAAGTCGACATCAGTTTTGACAGTAGCCCCAACTGCTGCCGTTTCACTCACGTTCCGTAGCCGAAGTATCCGGTACCACCTCCGTTAGCGATGAAGGTGTTATCTGTGATTATGCCGCCGGTAGTACGGTAGTCACTGCTGTTGTAGTCACCCCAAGCGAGAAGACCAACAGCGACTCCAATCTTGATCATGGCATTGTCGGCAATGATAGTGTTGCCAGAGACGACAGTGCCAGAGTAGTCACCGTTGAAGGGACCGTGATCGACGAGATTGATTCCACCGAGGAGAGTGTTATCTTTGGCAATGATGCTAAGGAGGAAGAGAGTCTGTCAGCTGTGATGTCTTGTCTCATGTCGCGATTACAGGAGCTTACGTGTTACCAGTGATAGTAGAGCCGGGAGCACCGAACAGTACAATACCACCGCTAGATCCTTATGTCAGCAAGACGTAGTATGTACTATTGGAGGACAATGACTGCTCACTCTGTAGCACCGGTGATGGTGTTGCCAGTGACGGTGCTGTTTCTGCAGGCCAAGGAGATACCATCTGCCCACTGTCCAGGTGCTTGAGTTTGTCTCTTTCGTAATAAACGCTTTGGGGTTGCCATGAACTCTCGAAGCTGTGTCATGACAACGCGGAACTGCTTGGCAGTATTTGGAGAAGTACCGCAAGGGCCAATCTCGTTATTCGTGATGAATTGATTGCTGCACGAATCCTTGTAACCCTCTGTGAGTGGTTGATAAAGGTCAGGATTCACTATAGTAGGCAAGGCGTGCAAGAGTGCAACACTTACCAGCAACGTGAATAGCAGTCCATCCTCGAGGATTGGAGATATCGCAGCCATCGACGACTTGTCCTTTAGCATTACCTCCCATCTCGATGAGACCAGAGTTTCCGTATCTCCCAAGCGTTTGTCGAGCGCCATCCACTGCGATGTTCCGAATGGCAGTGTTCGTGCATCTGTCGCAGTTGTTCCAGATTGCGACTTCTTGGCTGCAAGCAGATTGAATCACGTGATCAGCATGCGAGACAGAATGTGACGGAAGACTGAGCTGGAAGAGACGCTCACTATTGGCCGGTGACAACAATTTTGGCACGTGTATTGTCTGTAGGATAGCCTACTGTGTAGATCTCTTGATTGGCATTGCTGAAGGATATAGGACCGGAGATGTTGATGACCGCACCTGGGCAGAGTGCGATACGAACGTTGTCGCCTCCGTCCCAGAGAAGAGTGTTGATATCATCTTCGTTGGCTGAAGAATCGAGGCATCCACCTTGTCGAGCGTGTAGGACACGAGCCATGCTTCTCTTAGGGAACATCTTAGCACTGGCCGAGTAGTCGCTTCCGGAAGCCGATGCGGATGATCTTCGGAGCTTTTGCTGATGAGGTGCGACTGCCTCTTCGCGTTCCTGTAAGACAGCTGCATCTGGTTGACGTGCTAGTAATGGTGTCTTGGAATCTGTAGAGCCTCTTCGTCCAAATGAGAAGCCTTCAAAGAGTGAACCAGAGGCCGGAGCAGCCGAGGCGATCGGAGCTGTGGCGAGAGCTGCAGCTCCGAGAGCGAAGATGAAGCCTGCGGAAGAACGACGACGACCAGTGTCGAACTTCATTGTGTATGATATGTATGAGAATATGCCTTAGGCACTACTGTAAAGTGGTGCTTGCGAAAAATCTGTGCGCGGAGATGTAGGGAATGTTTACGAAGGCAGAGCCCTCCGAAAGATAGTCTTGCACTTCTGAAACGGACGTGGTAGAAGTGAGCGAGGGTACACACAGATAGACTGCGCTATCCACAGAAAAGATGGGAACAGATTGTTAGAAGAGAAGAGGAAAGAAAGAGGGAGAAAGAGGCAGAGGGTTGTAATTGTTGGAGGAAGAAAAGAGAAAAGTTGCGATGCCGAAGGAGAGACGGGAGCATCTTTCCACGTCGGTGATTCCACCATTATTCAACGTATCAGACTTTATTTCATGTATGATTGCGGGCAATAACTTAAACACTGTTCTTCATTCAGAACTATGAGATTGCCGAGGCAGATGTCACGGGTGAATCTTTGAATTTCATTCCGGGGGGAATTAGTGCGATATGAGCTGCCTGACAATTAGCGACCTTTCAATTGCCCTGCAAATTGAAAATGGATTTGGACAGATGCATGCCTTTGCGACATTGCAAATTGAATGCACAACCCGATCACAAGTATACTGGGCAGCGCTGACGCACAAATGCAGTTATCCAAAATCCATTGATTGTCCAATTAATCTGCCAAAACCGGACGGCGATGGGCGGAGAACAGGTCTTTCATCCAATGGAAGTTGCCTCGTGGCACCCGTAGATCCGATAGATTGCAATCTAGATTCGTGGTGTGGGTCTCAGTGGTGCTCATAGTTGCAGCTGCCGAGCTGTCTGCATTTGGCGATACGGTACGGTATCCGATAGATTGTTTAGATTAAAGGTTGGCCGGATTTGGAAGGCGAATGAAAAGCCAGACTCTGCCGCGTGGGCGAGATAATCTTGCTGAGGTCAGCGGGTGCTTTGCTGCTGAGGAAGCAACGGCACATGGAGGTACCCATAGTAGCAGTAACCTGTTGTTGTGCCTTGTCTTGCGGTTGCTGCTATTGTTGGTCATTCACGGATGCGTGAGAGCGCAAGTGCAGCCTGCGAACGAGGTTCTCGCTTGCATGGACGTGATCGAGGCCGGTCAACAAGATCTCATGAGCAGCAGCGCTTCACCAGGACAGTTGAACCTGATAGACGCCTGTTGTCGTCTTCGTTGTGTTGTTTCAATGCACCCCAGCACCACATGGGCTCTGTCTGTATGTGTGACCTGCTTCAATGTGGCGGCAGCAGCCTGAATACGGCGTGTCAGGCTTCTGAACTGAGAGACGACGGTCATCTTGACGGTCTATCGAACAGCGTACTTGACCAACCATGGCTTCTCGGATGCCAGGACTCTTCTCTCCTAACGCTTTCCTCAATGCACCTCGAATAGTGCGGCATAGAGCCTTCCAGCGATCCTGGCAGAGACGACATCCTACACAGTCGCCAGCTGCCGGCCGGCGTGCATTCACAAGCCAGCAAGAGCAAGGCGCCCGAGGGTCTCGCTATGATGTGACGGGCACGACTGTCGTCTTGACGCTCATTGTGAGCACTGGTTCCACACAGCTGTGCATGAGCTGGGTGCAAAAGCAGCTGACCTGGAAAGTCCTCGCATCCATTCACTGTGTAGCCGATCGTGACCTTTGCATTGGGAACATGGCAGATCAAGAGACTGCAATGGAAGCTCAACCTCATCAATGAGCTCGATGAGAAGCTGGCAAGAGAGCCGTTGCATCTGCCGAACATGGTCGAGTGAGGCTTGCACTTCATCCAGGTGTCACCGTAGACCGCCACTGAACTCTTTGTTACGTTTGCTCAGCACATCTGTGATACCGGAGGTAAGAAAGCCTATAGCAATATTCGTGTAGACTGCTTCTGACAAGTCTTGTGTCTCCCTTCGCAGTTCGCCTACCGGAAAGTCGAGCTCACGGGGCATTTTGACCATTCGAGAGAAATGCTTCTCGGACCACGTACAAGAGACGGTGTTCTAGGCTATCAAGTAGTTACACCTTTGATCCGTGAAGAAGGTGGACCCTCAAGTACAGTCTTGGTGAATCGTGGCCATGTATCAAGAACAATGAAAGATCAAGCATCAAGGCCTGAGTCGCTCGTGAGAGAAGATCCCTTTTCAGTCGCTCACACCTGCCCATGTATTCTGACTTTAGATGATTGCGGTTTCACAGGTCGAAGGCACGCAGCACATTACCGGCATGCTCAGGTCACAAGAAGCTCGCAATTGGTTCACACCGCCCAACAAGCCCGAAAGTCGGGAGTTCCAATTCGCAGACATTGATGAGATGGCGACGGTAGCGCACAGTCAGCCTGTTCTCGTTGACCAGATTTTCGGTGAGTCCGCATTACAAGGTACAACACGATCAAGCTTTCTACTGTCATGTACTGACCCCTCTCCATCGGTGTCGCTGAACAGAGGGCAATGCGGGCGAGATGAAGCAGATGGTCAATCACGGTATTCCACTAGGAAGGGCACCAACAATAGAGCTACGCAATATGCATGCGACGTACGCTGTGACATGGTGAGTTGAATTTTGGCACTGAGCATTGCGTGTCAGCCTCTAAATGTACATATTTGCTTCACTACAGGTATGCTCTGTCGGCGGCTACATCTGTCATGCTGTGGAGACTATTTAGACGCCCTCCTTCGCGCACTAGCAAGTTCACTCGCTTTGAGAACTGATTCTAGCTTTGTAGACATCGTGTATTACATCTTGCACTGCACTTTCATTACTCCTTTAGCTTGATCACTGCAGCTCAAGCCTTTCCTAAGGGTGATAAGAAGCTAAAAGGACGAGCCTCTCAAATCGCCTTCGGATTTTGCGTGACCCATTGAAGAGCTAACGTGGTAGCCATTGACATGCTTCCCCTCGGGTATGGGAACAGTCGATACTCTATAGCCATTTGTGTGTTGCGGGGTTTCGGTCGGCTTCTTGGCTCCAAGGTACTCCTTCACTTCAGACAAGGTTAACTGCAATTACCCAGAGGGAATGTTAGTCAGAGGACCTGAAAGGCACACCGAAAATGGCTGATCAGGCATTCACGAGTATACCCTGCTTGGGAGACGATGTTGCCTTGACATTGGCGATAAGCTTGTAGACGACAACGGCCCCAGCTATTGCGCCCGTGATAGTCAAGCTAGTGCCGATGGTCACAGCGAGGACCGCCGCAAGCACAATTGCTGCAGTGCCGATGATGAAGGCCAACCATCCAGTAAGGAAAACTAGAGTAGTAGCAAGGATGATAGATCCAGCGCAAAGAGCGAAACCGATGAATGCAAGGATCGGGAAGATAGAGAGTATTGCGAAGCAGGCGCAGAAGAGCTGTTCGATGAACACGGCATGATCAGCATGACATCCCGGCGAGAGAGAGTAGGGCAACGCTGCTCACGGTAGTAAGAGGATACTCGGAGGAAGCCTTCTTGAATGCGTCAGAAGCAGGCTGGATAAGCTTGCTGTCGAGTCTGTCGTAGAAACCTGCGTCAATGTTGCCGATCACGCGGGCAGACCATCCTCGGGCTCTGCGAAGGTTGCACAAAGCACTGACTCTGCGGTCTTCGCTTCTACCAGGTCTTTTGCTCGATCCAGGTCTGCGTAGAGCGGCTGCTCGTATGCCGGTGCGCCCATCTTGAAGTGAAGTTGCACGCCTTGTCGTCGCAGTCTTTTGATTGTGACGAGACCAAGAGGTGACACGTGAAAAAGGCACGCCGCAAGCTGCTTCCGCAAAGACTCGCCGATGGTGCTCAGAGCGAGCGCTGAGGCAAGTTGCACAAGTCTCAAGTTCGCCGATCCGATGTTCGATAAGGAGGTGTTGTAGTGCGTTTATTACTATCTACTATGTGTCTGGCTCAAGCAGACCTTGACAACACGCTTCGACGTCAACTATTTCAATGGGACAGTTGGCTGACAGAACTATAGGGTGCTCCTCCGTGACGAGCACTTCGTCTTCCAAGCGGATAGCCATATTCTGATAATGTTTAGGTATCTTGGGATGTTCAGGCATACTGTGAGAGTGGCGGGAAGAAGGTTACGGAACTTAGCATATAGAGTCCAGAGTACTGTGAGCAGACGAAACTTACAAAACACCAGGCTCGACGGTGACGATGTTTCCATGCTCCAACATTGTGCTTCTCTGGAAAGTTGGACAATCATGAAGATCTAATCCAAGTGGATGTCCTACGAAGTGAGGGTATATTTGTCCGAAAACAGCATCGGTATCTTTGAAATCCATGCCCAGCTGTTTCAGCTCTTGAAGCATGACTTTCTTGCTGTTCTCGTGTAGATCATATAGGTTGACACTCTGACTCTCAGAACACATTTTGACGGTAGACTTTAAACTCGCCAGAACAACGCTGTACAGGTCCCTTTCTGGTTCTGTAAACTTGCCCGAAACAGGGAAAGTCCTTGTAATATCAGAGGCATAGCCTCCGTACTCGCAGCCTGCATCGATAAGCACCAAGGAGTTTTGTTCGAGTATTTGCGAGTTCGAAGTGTAGTGGAGATACATTGTATTTGGACCACTCGCACAGACTGGAAGGTATGCCTGTCTCTGCGAGCCTGCTAGGGCGCACTGATATTCGAACTCGGCGACAAGTTCGTGTTCACCTACTCCAGCAGCAGCACGTCGCATCACCTATCATATCTGATTAGCACGTCGCTAGAGGCATGCAGCTAGCTAATAGTCTACTCACTTTGGCGTGAGCATTGGAGCTTATTTCGGCAGCTTTACGCATCAAAGCAATCTCCGCATCACTCTTGACAATCCTCATCTTCTCCAGCTCATCTTTGAGGCTGTGTATTGTTCTTCCACCTGAACTGCCTAGAAGCGAAACGACCAGATCATAGTCGCTCTTCTTCGTTTGCAAAGCGAGGTCGAGGGACGATCTGCGTGCTCCAGATCCTCCGCCTGTCAGGAAGTTGACTATAGACTTGGCTGTACGACTGCCTTTCGGTCCGCCGCTTCGTGTGCCTATCGTATTTGACCCTGGTATATCAACATATATCGGTCCTGCGGTGTTCGTTTGGGTGAGAAGCGTTTTAAGATGTCCCGTCAGCAGACCAATATCCATGGCCTGAAAAATTAACCATCAGTCTGTATCCAAGCCGTGTGAAAGGTTATGAGATGCAAATCAAAGCCTACAATGTCGGCTCCAAAGATGTCCACCGCTCCATTCGGACCATTTCGCGCTCCTTCCCATAATTCCTGGTCGGCATCTCGAGACCGACAGAAGAACGTCATATGGTATCCTTTGGGATTGGTCCGCGACTTCTCTAAATTCGAAAGGAGAAATTGATGAGCATCGGCTCTTTGTCCGTACTGCACGAATTACTGTGACCTACCTAGAATAACAGCCGCATCCTGCTCTAGCCATCCAGTCAAATAGAAGAAGTCTGATATCTGGCGAAACTTGTAGCTACATAGGCAGACATCTTCATTAGCAGCTGTTGAGAGGTTCTATAAAGTCCTACCCACAATATGCTTTGACTGGAATACTGTAGCCTTCCGCCGGCTAGAACGACTATACTGTCATCAGGCAGACTCTCCATGAGTCGCCTTCGCCGGCCTTCGTACTCGGCAAAGGTGATGCCTTCCGTGAGCTCTCCAGGCTTGAGTAAGTGTGGGTGCGTAGATGGCAAAGGTTGACCATATCCCTTGGCTTGTGAAGGTGGAAGCGTTGCTGTGAATGAAGAAGACGTCGATCCGGTCGAAGGGTGTCGGAGCGGCGGAGGCAGAGGTGCCGATGACATGGACCCTGAGGCATCATCAGAAAGATCAGTACGACATTACACGAGGTATCCATGCTTTTGCTTCACTACTCACGAGCAAGCTGCAAGCTGGATCTTGTGTTCTCCAGGTCGTGCCGACGTGCACGAAATCTTGCAGTGTGACTGCATGCTGCACAGAAGGACTGAGCAGCGCGACCGGTGAGCCGGCTTCCAGAGGCAACGGCCTGCATGTATGATCCAACAAGCGATAGTCAAGGACAGCAATTGGCATCGAGCGTAGGTGTGCTCGCTTTGCGGACAAGTCGGCTTTCCTGAACTCGATCATCCTCTGGCGTGCATGCTGCCGTTGACAGCAGTGGCTATGATACAGCATGCATGACCTCCAGCAACATCAAATCCAATACCCAATACAGCAAGTGAGGTGTAGCTGAGCCATGGCTGGCCAGTGGCAGGGCCAGAGTAGCTTGTCAAGCTACAACCTCAGCGCAGAAGGCGGTCGTGCATCTCCGGCACCTGCGAGACCAGCAAGAAGCGTACGGAGACCAGCTCGTGAATCGGATCAAGGTCAAGGTCATGACCCAAGAAGCAGCAACCATGGTCCATCGAGCAGTGTCAGCGCTGGTAGAAGTCAACATCATTCTACAGGAAGACCGGTAAAGGATAGCAGTGCGGCTGCTGCAGGAGCAGGAGGAGGATCACGAGCAGCTAGATTAGCACAGGCGATCCAGCGGGAAGAACGAGCACGCGATGCTGCATACAGACCTGGAAGCAGCTTATCGTACAGATCAGCATCTCCTGATCCAGATGAGGAAGACTTCTTCGGCGGCGAACCTCTGATAGTACCGGTCGCTTCAACCTCCAAAGCTAAACAAGAGACTGATCCATCCCCCGTGCTGGAGAAGGCAATCGCGGCTTTCTCGTCAGCTGGGCAGTCATCAAAGAATAGAGCTCAGCAAAGCGGTTCATCTAGTAGAGATAGATCAGGGACGAACGCCAGTAATGCTTCGGCTGCCGCTGCCGCTGGCGGAGCTGGCAATGGTCGGACACGAAGAGGTGCTGTGGGTGTGCAAGGTGAATCTGCGCGCTTCAGAGCTACAATGCAGCCTCAAGCGGGTCTGCCTTCGACTCCTGCATTCAGAGAGATGGAAAGAGTGCTTGCACAGGTTGCGAATGACTGGCCAGAGCTGTTGCCACCCGGTGTAGACGACGAGACTGGCGAAGAAGCGAATGAAGACAACTTTGACCCTGTCACATTGGCTTTGTCTTTGGTGAACGAGGAAGGATCAACGAGACGGCTAGAATCGTTCTTAGCTACCAAAGAAGCCCTGTCGCAATCCCTCAAGTCGTCGATACATACGCATTACCGAGCGTTTGACGCCTCGGCTTCGTCCTACAATGGCCTCGTACAGAACCTTACACACGCGCAAAAGAACACGACAGAGCTGCGTAAAGTACTGGAAGAAGTCAGAGAGACACTAGGCAAGCGGCGGACGGACCTTGCTGTGCTGGAAGCAAGGCGCACGGAATTAGCAGAGATGGACCGCATATTGGTGACGATAGAGACACTGAAGAGCATACCGGATAGACTGGAGAGCTTGCTCAGTGACAAGCAATTCCTGAAGGCCGCTTCCTTGCTCATGAGAAGTCTGAAGATGATCAATAGGGCAGAAATGCTAGAAGTGACAGCGACAGCAGACCTGCGGTCGTACTTCACATCGCAAGAAGCTGTGCGTGTCCCTTCTACGGAAGATGCGCTAGCAGCGACGTACGCTGACTCTTTTATGTATCACAGCTCATGCTGGAATATTTGACGGAGGAGCTGCACAGTCACTTATACTTGAAGTCCTTATACACCGAATCACGGTGGAAAGCGCACACCCCTCAACAGACAGATCGTAAGCTCGGTTTTGATCTACGCAGCTGCAACACAACTCTTATGTCTTCCACATCTGCAGTGCCAACGGTCTACGTCGAACACACTTCGCGTTCTATATTCGACCTGAATGGTCCTGGTTTCGCAGCCGGTTCAGAAGCGTCTGGCAAGGGACGGCCAACGCGTCTTGCGGCCTACCTGAAACGTCTGGCTCAAAAGCCTGCCTTCACTCGCAATATCGACGAGGCCATAGATGATAGCATCTCCGACGTAGCTCTCGTCAAAGCTCCATCAGATACAGCAGCGGATGCAGCTGGCGGACAGAATATCACGCGAAGCGGCTCTCTGGCGTCCATCAGTAGTGCAAGTGGAGTACCGCCCCCTCAGCAAAGCAAGGCGCCGACGCAGAATGGTCATATAGAATCAACCGACAAGAAGGGAAGCCCCGAACAAGACTCCTTCGCTTACATCGAGAGCATACTGGAATCACTCGCCTATCTTGGCAAGCTCGGAATCGCAATAGATAGCGTACTTCAGCGAAATCCACTGGAAATATACAACCTGGTTGAGAGTACTGCTTTAGAGGTTGACGAACGGTATGTCATGCTGGCACTGCAGCAATTAAGTATACTCGAGTCACGCTGAAACGTTTCTTTTCTCGCCAGAAACGACCCTGTGCGGCGCGATTCGTTGCGCATGGCCGGCTTCAGCAATGCTCCCAAGTTCTTTCTCAATGGCACAATGCCGTCGCACAACAGCACGGCCTACTCCCTCCTTGTCCGCTCATCAGTCACCCCGGGGGCATCTTCTGCTGAAGACGCTTCAAACGATTCAAGTCTACTGCAGATGAACACTGAGATACTGCTCGACTTCTTCTGGACCTTGTTCAGCAAGCTCGACGCTGTTCTGCAAGGCTTCCGAGTCTTCCACGAAGTCGTGCAGCGGATAGTGAAGAGCAGCGACTTTAAAGACAGTGCACTGGTTTCGAAAAGCGGAGGGTTGCTGTTCACGCTGAATGATATATGGCGGCCTATACAAATAGAAGTACATGCCAGATTCTGCTCTCGCATCCAGTAGACGTACACCTGACCCTGTTTTAATTGCGTATTTAGGTCCAAGCCCTTCTACATGACTATTTAATAGACGAACAGAACAATGGCATGACATCAAGGTCCGCTACAGCTTCTATCAATGATGTGCTCCGGCTAGGGAGGGTAGTTCGCGATCCTCAAAAAGCGCTCTTCAAGTTTGGCGATTCCGATGCCAAATCAGCTTCGAGGCGGATACGACCTTTCGAAGATTCTTTAAATAAAGCTTTAAAGTCGTCCGTGCCTGGTCTGGTATCTTCTCTTGCGGAAGGTCGGACTGCTGACATTGGATTAGCAAATCCTGCCATGGGTTTCACTCCAGCATTTGGCGTGCCTACTGGAGAGACAGGACCAGGTGGTGTTGGAAGCAATGTTGTCGGCCGAACACATAGAATGCTGGTTCCTCCGAATTCCTTCAAAGTCGAGACGCTAGCTTTGCCAGCTCTGAAATTCTTGGAGAGGGCGAAGGAAAGCGTGCCGGAGGTCGATACTGCTTCTGCAGCAGCACTTGGAGGAGTCTTGGACTCAGCAACTTCGGACTTAGCGCGTCGATGCTCTGGTCTGATGGATGAGCAGACTCTGGAGAGATTACGGCCCGCTCTAAGCGAGCACCTAAATCTCACTCTTGATAGTTCAAGCGCACGCGTCAATGGCAGTGCGACAAACGGTGGTAGTAATGTTACCGAGACGGCGATGACGACCTAGACGAATCCTTCTTGTTGTCTCCCAATAGTGACGAGTTTATACGTTGTTGTTCGATATATTCCCAAGCCGCTTCGGCTACTTTCCCTCGGGGATCACTATAGAATTCGACCTCTTCCCTTGCACTGGGGCTCAAACACCAATCTGCGATTGACATTTTCGACTTGCGGTTCTTGTCGCTATCGCCATCTGGTCTTCCGATACCCAGTCTGAGATGGTGAAAGGTGCTTGTCTTGAGCTTGCCCTGTATGTCGCGAAGACCATTGTGGCCTTTCGCACTCCCGCCTAGCTGGAATTTATAGGCACATGAAGCAAGCGAGAGCTCATCGTGAGCGACGAAGAGGAGATTGGAAGTGAGGGCTTCTCGTTCTGTACTGCGTTTGAGCAGCTGCTGCAGAGATTGGCCACTCAGATTCATGGGATATTTGCTCTGCAGAATGGAGGGGTTGAGTCAGTACGGTGTCGCACAAAAGGGTAAATATGGTACTCACCTTCATGAAAGTCACCCGAGAACTGCTCAATCCATCTTGAGGTGTCTTGAAGGGTACCATTAGCGTGCATGTCCAGGCGTGGAGAGTCTTGTCCCAGGTGAAATTAGCATGTCCCTGGCCAGCAGCTATGGCGGCTCTTGTAGCGAGTGTCTCTACGAAGACTTGTCCGAGCTGTTGTCCATGGTATGAAATAATTGCAGAATTGATGCAACAATGGAAGACATAGTATTTAGAGTCAGTTAGGTGGGTCGTGATCGCCCTTTCTGCAGGACAAGGAACATACGCTGTGCTTGGTGTTCGGGAACTGATGATTGCCAATACCGTAGACGACAATCGAGGAAGCATCACTCCTGAGAACACTTGTAAGCCTCATCTGCCGTGTTTGCTTGTTGCACTTATCTGGATTGTCGACGAGCGCAAAGCAAACCTGCGTAGCTAGGACTCCGATCAACCCAAGTAACGGCGAACATGACCACTGCTCGCCGGCGGAAGATGGACAACAGCAGGAGGTCACCCAATAGAGTGGTGAAGATGTCAAGATGGCTAGTGATTGGAGTATGCGCTGCTCTGCTCGCTCCCCTCGCCGCCAGCGGAGCTCAGATTGCGATGACGCCGCCATCAACGAGCAAGCAGACAACCCTAGCAGGAGACGGAACAGTAGAGCCATCTTCCACGAACCTGGTCGACCTGCTATCGGCAGACGGAGACCTCTCGCTCTTCATTCGCCTACTGCAGCGTGCTCGTCTCATCCCTACGCTCAACAAGCTGCACAATGCGACACTGTTCGCCCCCACAAACGATGCTGTCAGCTCGGAGTCATGGTTGATGGACATGCTTCCTCCGCTGGATTTAGACGGAGATTACGATGCACCGACAAAGCAAGGCAACGACTCTGATCCTCATGATAACCTGAATTACCGCCTGCGAGAACGACTGTTCTATCACATGCTGAACTACACTTGGACAGCTCCAGAGCAGGCGGCACCCAGTGAAGAAGGCACTAAAGATTATGCATCACCTATAGCATCGTACGAGACTACACTCCTCTTTCCTACAAAGCATGAAGATCATGGGAGGCCCGGTCATGTTCCTTACCCTGAACCGGAAGATACACTTCTCGGTGGCGAAGGGCAGAAACTCGCAGTCGCAATAGAACGCAAGACTAGCTCTAATCGATTCCGTACACAAGACGGACCAGAGCAAGTCACGATTCGTATCGGCGTCGATGAGCTAGCTCAGGGCGGGGCCGCTATCCTGCCAGCTCGCGGTGGCATCGCACGAAATGGCAAGCTTGTCGTTATCGATGCTATCTTACGACCGCCCAAATCGCTTGCACATCAAATTCGGGTAAGAGAAGGCCCAAAGAATGACGAGCCTCTCACAAGTCAACAGAAGAATGCAAACTATGAAGGCCCCCGCTTATCACGCCTGGCAAGCCTCCTTACCGACGAAATGTGGTACAATCTCACAGAAAGACAGCACCTTACTCTATTCGCTCCGAGGGACGAGGCCTTTGATGTCTTAGACCCGCTCGAATGGAAATATCTCACGTCAGGATTTGCAGCAGATGACATTCTGCAAATTGCTTGGAATCATGAAACTACCTTTGACGGTGGTCATAGGCAGAAGGTCGGCTATCTAGATCGTCTACTTGGACGCAAGGATGGTGGGTGGAGCGCATGCCTTCTGAAGTTTAGCATTGCTGACTACATCACCTGCTTCTCTCCGTAGTGGGCCTACTGTCCGGTGATTCCGTTACCATTGCTACAGGAGAAAATGGTCAACCTACTGTCAATGGCTCCGCCATACTTACGCCAAACGTTATAGCCAGTAATGGAGTCATGCATGTGGTGGACAAGCTGCTGCTTCCCCATGGATCTCTTGCTCTTACACCGGAGAAGTACTTGCTAGCACTCAATGCCACGCGCTTCGTTTCGCTCTTTCGGTCAGCAGAGCTGTCATACCTTCTTCAATCATCACCTCATAACCCAGACAACAACGCAACATATACAATCCTAGCAACGAAAGATGACATACTTGAGCGATACGAAAGTCAACCTTGGCAGACACTCCCACCTGAAGGCAGCAAAGAAATGAAAGAAACCCTAAAGTACCATATTTTAGAGGGCAAATGGACGAAGAAACAGCTCAAAGACGGTGCACTCTTGAAGACTATGTTGCAGACCGAAGAATTGGGTGGCAATCACCAACGTATACCTGTTTCTGTTACTAGCAAGAAGGAAGCGCAGGGAGATATCGGATTTGGCAGTGCGAGCGTCATCTCAGAACCCATAGAAGCAGGTGGCTCAATTATCTACCTAGTATCTAGAATTCTCGAACCTCCATCCAGTCTAGTCAGTACTGCCTTGGACCGAGGACTGTCGACTTTCGTAGCTTCAGTCTATGCTTCGGAAATGGACAAGAAACTCAACAAAGCACCCGCTACTACCTTCTTGGCGCCTACAAATGCAGCCTTCGAATATCTTGGTTTAGCTATGAACTACTTCCTACTATCCACTGCGAAAGAAGAGCTCGGACAGCTCATTCAGTATCATGCCATCAAAAACATCGTCTACCTGGACGATGTCACTTATGATAGCGTACATTATCCCACATTGGAAGGATCGGACATCTTCATCGAGCAAACGAAGAAACCATCTCGTGTCAAGGTTCGCGGTCCGAGAATCGGAGGCTTCCCTGCAAATGGTGATAGTAGAGACGCCATCATCACAGAAGGCGATTTGCTCACCTCCACTGGTGTGCTGCACGTGCTAGATCAAGTTGAATTACCACCAACGCTGAATATCACAAGCGAGAAGTTGATGAGAGGGGCGAAGGCTAGTACTTTCTTGGATCTACTTCACCAAGTCAATATGTCCTGGGTTGCTGAAGGTCGGGCCGCTCCAAGCGAGTTCTGGCTTTCGACGCCTTTTGCCGGATTAAAGAAGAAGGACAAAGACAGAATCAGGAAGAGATTTTTCCAGCGGGACAGCTACACGATCCTCGTACCGACGGACAAGGCTTTCACAAGGATGAACCTTACCACGTACTTGGACAATATACCGTATCTCACTGCTTTGGTTCAGCAGCATATCATACCCTCCCCACCACCAAGCAAGGACTCCCTTTCTGACCCAACCCGCTTCCCTTCAGATGGGAAACCGATAGCTTTGGAAGATGACCGAACATTCCCTTCACTGTTGAGTAAGTCAGAAGGTGGAAGCTCAAAGTATGGAGATTTGGCTTTCAGGAGAGCGGGTGAGAGTGACTGGCTAGTTGGCATCAAGGGCGCCCGCGGGACAGACGGAAAACATGATGCTGCACGGATACTTGGCTTTGGGCGGAACACTCCTCGCTTCAGCGACAAAGATGATGATGGAGACGGTGGCGATAGTGACGAATCGGAAGGCGGCAAGAATGGCGACATGCACATACAGCGCACGAAGAGGAGTACCAAGATGGTCTTTGGAGGTGGTATACTACTCATTGATGCCGTGCTTGAGCCGTATGAGCCAGGCTGGTTCCAGAGATGGGGTTGGATCGTCTTGGTGAGTCTAAGGAAGCAGTGCAGTAAGTGTAGCGATGTACTGACCAGTGTCATTCGTCCACAGGTCGTCCTACTCGGAGTAGCTGGTACATCCTGCATCGGTCTTCTAGGGTGGAAGCTACGGGAGCGTAAGAAGCAAGAAACTGCGCATTACGAAGCTCTGCGACAGGAAAGTGAGGAAGATTAGCGAGAATCGAAGGCACCACTCATGCAGTGCTTACACAATGGGATGGGTCGCAGACCGTATGAGATGATAGTATCACTGTGCCGTTTATCGAGGAATGCAATCGGACCTTCGAGTCGTTCGCCAAAACAGCTGTAGCATAATAGTGGATACTTAACACACGATGAAGGGAATTGCAAGTACTGTGTACAATAGATCACATTGCGTAGTGTATCAGATTACTGCTTGTAACTGCTTCGAAAGTTCTTCGCATATTTACTGTTCCGCCGGCCTGACTTGAAAGACTGGTTTCAAATGCAGGCTTAAACGCGTCGCAAGGACAGCCGCCATCTCTCGTTCATCACAACAGCAAGATATTGGAAGAAGGGAGGAGCATACTACAACAGGCCACCTCACACATCACGAAGGCTGGAAAGATCTAGCCACTCGCATCGGTCGCTCTTCTGAGCGTTATCCCGACCTCCGTGGGCGTAACCGCGAAGGAAAGGGAGTGTGTTTACCACGCCAACGAAAGGATGGTCAACTCGAAGAGAAGGCTCGAGGACGATTCAGACAATGAAGAGGAGCTCAAGCAGGAGATCATTGCATCCAGTAATCAGCTCAATGCTGGCTCAAACTCGAAGGTGTGCTTCGACCACTCTCTGATCACACTCATCGTTGCGCGGAGGGAGCTTGGACGTGTGTTGACAGATCTATCCAATTCTCTCGATTACAGCGAACGAAACTGAATGGGACAGCTCCTGAACCTACAAGACTACGTCCTGAAGACTCGGACGATGATGAAGATGTGGATGAGCTAGCTACTCCTGCTCCGCAGTCGGCTTCAACGTCTCGCAACCCCTCAGCCACTGATAACATTCGTCGACGAGTCGTGGACGAGGAGATGCAGGAAGATGACGACGAAGATGAGGAGGAAGACGCTGCCAATAGCGATCAGGACGCCGAGGCTATTAGAAGCAAAGCTCTCGCATCTAACAACAACCAGAAAGGCGTGAGTATCTTCATACATCCACGTAGACAAACGAGCCTACCATTTGAGCATGTCTAACCTATATTGGATTACTGCTGTTACAGAATGTTGCAGAAGCCGGTGTCATCGATACTGTCATGTGAGTGACCGGTGTAGTAGGAAAGCTCCTCGATACCTTCTAATCTGAGATTTCTTACAGCATGAAGAACTTCATGTGTCACCCTCACATGGAAGTCAAGCTAGATCCGCAGATCAACTTTATCATCGGTCATAACGGAAGTAAGCGATGCCATTTCATATGCTACATTGCTACGTGGCGCACGCTCATGCTTCTCTGCTGCCAGGTGGCAAGAGTGTTATTTTGACTGCCATCACGTATGCCTTTGGTGCGAAAGCCTCCGTTAGCGTAAGACGCTTTGTCTCAACGGAATCGAGAATTTCTTTCGTACTGACTAGATGTCGCCTTACTACCCAACAGGCCCGAGGAACTTCGCAAAACAGCTTTATCCGAACAGGCCAAAACTCATGCGAGGTCGTGCTCAGCCTGCGCAACAAGGGCGATGAAGCGTACAGGCCAGAAGTATATGGAAAGACTATCTGGATCACCCGTCGTACGAGCGTAGACGGAAGCAGCTCGTACAGGATCGCCGACCAAAATAAGAAAACAGTCGCGAGCAATAAGAAAGAACTTGCCGCTATCTGTGATCATTTCCAGATTCAGGTAGACAACCCAGTCAACGTGAGTCACTATTAGCATGCATTGTGTCATGAAGGAAGACCTATCTAAGCATTTCACTGCAGATTCTGCACCAAGACATGGCAAAGCTGTTCTTGCATTCGAGCAAAGCAACGGACAAGTATCGTTTCTTCCTCAAGGGTACTCAGCTCGAGCAACTCATGGAAGAGTATACGGTCCTCTTCGATCAGACTCAGGCTCTGCAAGCCATCACAAGGTCAAAGAAAGACAAGTTAGACGAGCTCAAGGAGAACATGAAAGCAGCTCATGCCGCGTGGCAGGAGATAGAGAAGGCGAAGAACGTCGAGACTAATATCCGCAAACTCAAGAATGAGTTAGCTTGGACACACGTCGTCGAGATTGAGAAAGTATGTGGTCTACATTCGTATCTGTGTCAGTAGGTCTCACGCCAGAGGGCTGACATTGATGTTTGCTGTCTCGTAGCAAACCCAAGAAGCAGTCACCAAACAGACTGAAGAAGAAGAGAAGGTGGCTAGGATCGAGCAGAAACTCCAAGCTGCTCAGAAGGAATTCGACGAGGCCGTTGCTAAGCTAGCTGAAGCTGAAGCAGCGCAAAATGAAGATGATGCTGGAGAAGCGCTCACTAATGAGCTGAAGCAAGTTAGCGAGAAGATCAAGCAGATCACGTCTCAGATGTCGGACGCCAGGGTAAGTGTGATGGTGATGCGATCGCTTGTGAGGTACGTGAGACCTCTGACAATATGCGTATTTCACTGTCTGTAGAGCGAACAACGAGAAATGCAAGAGCAGATGAAAATGCTGCGTGAACAGATTGCAGCTCGTGACAAGGAGCTGGAAGAAGTACAGAGCCGAGCAGATGGTCCATTGAGGCGAAGGATGGAGGAGTCCCGTGCCAAGCTTCGACAAGTCGATGAGCGTCGCGAGGAACTCACAGCCAAGGTCGAAGCAGCTCGAGAGAAAGCTGTTGAAATGACCAAACTGTTTGAAGAAGAAAGAAGCAAGTTCGAGCCTGTCAAAATGGAGCAAGGTCAAGCCAAATACGCTCTCGAGCAGGCTGAGACCAGCTTAAGGAACCTTCAGGCTTCCCAGGAGAATTCGCTCAACCGCTTTGGGTCCTTTGCTGCGGCCATCGTGGCAGCTATCGACAGGGAAAGAGGATGGAAGCAGAAGCCAGTGCGTACCCTGGTCAACGGACAGACTAGAGTGCTCAGACTGAAATCGGCCTTGTTCCACGTATCAGATCGGCCCTATCGGCCACTACATCAAGCTCAAAGATCCCCAATGGGCTCGCGTAGCCGAGTCAGTCTGCGGTGACAGAATCAACTCCTTCCTCGTGGGGAACAATGAGGATCGCTTCCGCCTCCTCGCGCTCATTCGCAATTTCAAGGGAGCGTAAGCCGGTTCCAGCTATGTCAGCACATCGCACCACACTGACAACCGCTGTTTGTAGGAGGCACAATGTCTTAACATGCCACTACGATGATAGCGGTAGCTTTGATGCCGGCCTTGAAGCGAATTTACCCGACCGTCAATTCACGACCCTTCTCGACATTCTCTCTTTCGACCATCCATGGGTCCGGCAAGCGTTCGTCAACACGGTGAGCCAGCCGGAAGCCTCGATTCTGGTGCGAGAGCGCCGCACCGGAGACGACATTATGCGCCACAATGATTACAACCAAACCCGAATTGCCAATTGCTACACGATGGATCTATACTCCCTTGGAGGCATGTGAGTCACGTAAAACATCGTGGGGCAGGTGGAGATAAACCTACTGAAGCCATGATGTTCACTGCGCAGCCGTGGTGGCTCTCGCATGATGGCCATGTTCCCGTACAAAGGGCCGCCTCGCTTGAGTAAGGATGTCGAGGCTGACAGGCAGTACGTGGTTTGAATTGCCACTTCACAACAATCGGAACTAATCTCAGTCGAGCAGGCAAGCCCTTCAAGCCCGTGCAGAGGCTGAGGAAAAGCTGCGACGAGCGAACGCGGAAAGGGCGCGACTGGAAAACGTTCTCGCTAATCTCGTTAGCCAAAGAAAGCAAGCTGAGGTAGGGTTCAAGAGCCAATTAGCCATTTAAATGTGATCTGACAGGTTTAAATTATGACACTTGCCTAGGCGGAAGCGGCAATGGCATCGAGACAAATTCGTGATCTCGTGCTACAAGGAGAAAGGCTGCGTGAAGAAGCGGCCGACTACGCGCCACCAGATGTGCAGGCTATCGAGACTGGCAAGCGAGTAAGTTTAGGAAACATGGCCAGCCCCAGTCTGTGACATTACTGACGCCTCCCGAGCAGGAAGCACAAGAAGAGCTGGAGAACATTCGAGCTCAGGGAGCTAACTCCGCAAAGCATGTTGAAGAGTTGCAGCAAAGCTGCAAGCCATATGTGGAACGCAAAGAGCAGATTAAGGGACTTCTCGTGCAGCGCGACCTCATTCGTAAATCGCAGCAGGAAGTGATCGAAGCCTTGACACTCACGCAGACTAGAAAGCGACATGAGGTCGGTGAGTGGACAAAGAAGAAGGAGGCTCATTCCGCAACACTACAGCAATTAGGCGAACAAGTTGAGGCCTGGGCTGAACGAATGCAAGAAGCAATGGACAAAGCCAGCGAAATGTGTCCCCGCGATCAAGTAACATTTCAAGGGAAGAGCGTCAAAAGGCTAGAATCTAACATAGCATCATTAGAAAGAGCTTTGCGCGCACAAGAAGAACGTCTCGGAGGTTCCAGTGAGGAGGTGTACAAACGCTTCGTGCAAGCTAAGAAGACGTATGACGAGAACCACAAAATCATTCAGGATCTCAAGGATTGCTGCACAGTACGTTGCATGGGCCTCTTCAAACCTTGCAGGAGGCAATGTTGCTGATACCCCTCGCGGCTCCTTTAGGCTATGATGGATGCCTGGCAGATCCGCACGTATCGCTGGACTCAGTTCCGACAGCATATTGCTACACATGCACGCATGCTCTTCATCAAGTATCTCGCAGCACGGGGCTGTAAGATCGCACTCGCCTTATGTAACTACTCAAAGCTCTCCCACTAACGCATCTTCCTTACAAATGTCTCAACAGTCTGTGGCGATCTGCGATTCAACCACGAGAGACACTTGCTCGAGTTACGTGTCCAGCCCAATGATGAAGAGAAAGTGCAGAAGCGCAACAAGGATGTCAGCACTTTATCAGGAGGAGAGAAGTCCTTCTCTACTATCTGCTTATTGCTGGCCCTCTGGCACGCGGCCGGCTGCCCGATCCGTGGCCTCGATGAGTACGATGTCTTCATGGATCCGGTCAACAGGAAAATCGCAACAAATATGGTGAGATTGCCAAACTACTTGATGAGCACGTATAGACTTGCTGACATTTTGCATGCTTTTCAGCTTATCGAGGCAGGACATGCAGCGAACCACACCCAGATGATTCTTATCTCACCTCAAGCTATCACTGGTTACAAGAATACGCCAGGTGTCAAAATCATCAGAATCGTAAGTACTTCGAGAGCAGACGCTCGTTCTGCCGTGGCTATTGCTGACCGCTCTGGCCTTTTTGTACAGGCTGATCCCGAACGTGGACAAGGTACTCTGGCAACCAATGCAACTGGCTAAGGGCTGCTGTATATTGTATTGTGACTTTACTTCAAGCTTCTCACTGCGTAGTTTTGGGACCTCTACTATTGTTTGACTTCGCATTACATGTTTGTTTTCCATTTCGACGCGAAGAGAAGTTCCTTTTCGGATGCAAATTGCTATGCAATACAGAGATAATAGTTACAGTGTTATTCTGTGACCGAACGTCCCTCGACTTGCTCCACCTAGATCCCTGACGGCTACAGTGCAAATCGCATGCATTTCTGCTATCATAGCGCCTGTTCACCTCGCGAAAGCCCTTAGTAACGGCTTCGTATTGCACCATCCGACTAACGCGGCAGAACCGCATCGAGGTGGCTAGAGATGACCTCTATCCAGGTCTCCGACACCTACAAAGCATCGAACAGGCAGAGATTCGAGACTGACCTCGAGGTATGTCCGACTTCCTCTTTGAAACTGGCTCGATCATCATCCTCATGCTGAAAGAAAGCATGAACACAGTTTATACAATGTTTAGCGAATCCGTTCTACCTGCAGAGTACGAATAAGTCTAACACTGCGCTAAGAATACAGGTCTGACTATCGCTGTGCCCTTAGCCCTCGCCCAGCAATCGATACTGTCATCCGAAGCCTTCGTCAATTACCTTAAGTATCTATCCTACTTCCGAGAAGCGAAATACGCAAAGTTCATACACTATCCTCAAGCTCTACATCATCTTGAGCTTTTAATTGAGAGTGAAGCCTTTCGTGAAGCTGTCAAGACGGATGAAATCGTAGCGGAACTTGCTCGGACACAGGTGGAATACTGGAAGACATGGCGCGACAGAGAACCTGGTCAAGATGCAGAGATTGTGGTCACTGCAGCTTCGGCAAACGAGAAGTCAAACAGTGAAGCACCGTAATGCCACTCGACAATGGTCTCAATCCATTCCGCACGAGTCCTGCATGCAAGCTGCGAATGCTGCTGTCCCAAGCCTATGAGTCTGCAAACGCATCCGGCGGCATCATACACGCCAGCCTACGACATCAAGCACTCGTTACGCTCTCACAGTATATGCTCTATCAGCGAAGAAGTCGCCTCTTCCAGATCCCGGGGACACCGCCAGAAAGTACATAGGCTGTGATGGGAGAGCTGCACAAGCTGGCACAAGATGTCAAAAATGACGCCAGAGCTAGAAGATATCGGACACGCCCTTCCGTTGAGAGAGAGTCAGGAAGGTCACTGCTGCTTGCAGAAAATAGTAGCTTCAGCTGCTCGACGTCTGTCAACACCTGTTCGAGGTTTACGTACACCGTCAAAGGCATGTACCACTCAACGCAAGGGAAGCATGGTTTGGATGATGAACCTTCATTGTATCTAATGTGGGGATTTGCTTCCAAGAACTACTTTATGATATATACACTACATTCAATCTCACCTTCCAATAATGCTTGAAACTGCTCTGGGCTGCTAACAGCAAACTTGTCACACTAGAATCTTGTATTAAGCGCCCTTAACTCTATCGGCCCACTGTCTAGTTCCCATCTCCGCCAATCTCGACACCGCTCTCGCGAAAGCGAAGATTTCTTCATCGCCCGTGAAGATAGAAGAAGCACCAATAGTGCCAGCATCAAGACCTAGATCGTCCATCATTGCTCTTTGATGAGGTGTATATCCCTCATCTGGATTTTTAGTCTCTACAGCTGATTTATCGCTGAATATCTGCGTTATGGGATCTTGTGAGAGTGTTAAGAGTTTGGTTTTACTGTCGTATGCTGCATCTATGAAGGTAATGAACCGGCGGGCCTGTTTGAAATTCACAAAGACGCAAGATTAGCTGTAAATTCGAGGTAGGCTATGTCCGAAGGATGTACCTTGTCCTTTTCACTTAGGGTCAACCTAGGTAGATCCGTGATGAAGACTGCATCGAAGTTCTTGACAATCTCAAGGTAGTCGGCCGCACTTAGCGGGTCACCACACAGCTCTTCAAAAGTAAACATAGCAACGCTATCTCCAACTTTTGTCGTTTCCTTCCCTTGCCCGGCTGAAGCTGACGAGTCACTGCCACCGTTTTTGCGTACGCCCGTGCTTGTAGGAACGATCAATCTCCTACCCCAAACTTCCAACGTATCATCTTTAACAATCTTCTGCCCGTCCGTGAATCCTTCAAATAACTTGTTGAACTCCAATCTATTTTCAGGCGTTATTGGATCATAGTAGACTTTACTTAGTGCTCTGGGAATTTTGCGGTAGTCTATTTCGGAATCGAGATCTTTTACGTTGAAATGGGATTGTATGAGGGAGATACAGGGTAGGAAAGAACCTCTTTGGATGCCGTTCTTGTAAAGATCTTTCGGTGCGCGACTGTAGAAAAGTTGACGAGGGATAAAAAGGCAGTGTGAACATGGTAGGGTAAGGTCGCAGACAGAACATTGAATGTTTGTTTGTTAGCACTGTGTATTCTGACATTTTAAGACCTTCGAGCGGCAAGAACCGGACCCACTTTGAAGTAATAATGATAATAAATCCATAACCAAGCATACTCTCCATCAATCTCCTCAATATCATAGCATCCGCAATATCCGTAACTTGAAATTCATCAAAGCATAAAACTCTTCCTTCTTTAGCTAATTCACGAGCTACAGGTACTATAGCATCTCCTTTTTTAGAGATTCCTGTACTTTCTGCGTTACTTGATATACGGTGTAATCGTTTATGAACGTCTATCATGAATGCGTGGAAATGGACTCTTCTTTTACCCACTGATTGAGGTAGACATTCGTATAGCTGTGAATTCATAAAGGATAAAGTAGAAAGAAATTGAATGAGCTAAGGTATTCCTGGGTGATGCACGCCCGCACAGTGGAAGTAATGTAAAGCTCACCAAGTCCATCAACATACTCTTCCCACACCCGACATCACCAAACATATACAAACTCTTGGGAACATCATCAGGAATAGGAGGTATAGGCGGGGGTTGTCTTGAGTTGTTCTTCTTTTTACCAAAGAAAGCGCCCCAAAAAGTAGGAGTATTATCTTCTAAATTGGCCAAAATAGTATGACCATCAGCTTGATAACTTGAATTTTCAGAGGATGTCGTCTCTTGTAATGGTTCAGGAACAGGAGGAGGCTTATATGACATTATATCATCGTATGTCTTCTGTAAATCTTCTAGGATGATCAGTTGACGAGGATCTTCCTTGAGTAATCCTTTAGCCACTCGTTCGGCATAGACTTGTTTCGGTCCTTTCGAAGGCTGAGGACTTGATGATGACGATGACGATGAGGTAGAACTAGATGATGAGAATGGACGACTCGCTATCCGGAATGGTGTATGCTTGTTGTTATAGCTTGAAAGTAGGTCGTTATTCCGACTTGTCCCTAATCTCCTGCTAAGAGCGTGCATGAGACGAGCTTGTTGACGAGGTCGCAAGTGAAAGCTTCTTGAAGCGAGAGGACGACATGTCGATGATATTGATGACAGCGATGGCTTTGCTGCTGCTGCTGTTGCTGCTAGACTCGAGCAAGCTCTTGAAGGATGGCGGCATATCACGAGCTCGGCAATGCTCTTTTCAGGCGTCAGGATTGTCCGGTAGTAGTGCGAGCCACAAGCAGGAGCACCAGCAACAAAGCGGAGCATGACTCAGCAGCCAGTAGAGAGTGAGAGTGAGGCAGCAGAGATGTGTCCCTACTTCCTAGATGTGCCGTGTTATAAAGGGAAAGCAAAAAGCCAAAGCAGTCAATCTCCGGTGGTCCTCCATGCTGTGAATACTGAGGAGGGCGATCGAGATAAGGTGCATGCCATGCGTATGGATGGGGAGCATTGGACAAAGGTGTGTTGCAGAATGGCGCATCTGATGGTATGCCTGTGAGTACACCTTGGAACACTTGTTATCACCCGCCATCTAGTCAAGCACCATGACCAACCTCGTCAATGGGCTATCGCAGCCATTCGCGGCGCTGCAGGCCTTACTGCGTGCAGAGGAAGCAGGTGAGTCCGACCCGTGTCAAAAGCATATAACCGTAGCATACTGACTATGTAATCTCACCTGTTATCCTACGGGCATCCAGAAGAGCAGCGCGTCAAGCTGTCCACCGTGTCGTGGTATGCTGATGTAGTCCGCCTGAGCTCGTCTACCATTCCGTGAGTAGCAGTGTACCGTCAGCCTCCACATAGGCTGGAGAAATCGTGCGAAAGCTACCGTAGTCAGTACTGTAGCTAATGGGCCATTCGAACACTTCACAGACGCGTGTGGAAACCTGTCCTGGGCCTCACACTCTGGGCTACCGCCATCGCTGTTCTAGACATAGTGCACGTGCCATTTTCCCTTTTGCTGTCGCCACTATATACAGAGCAAGGCAGCAATATTTACTCCAGTACATTCTGGCTGACATGTCTTTCCTTCTTTCATATGTTTCAATACTCTTTGGCCTTCCTACTACTCACTCGCTCCTGGTTTCAATTTGTCAAGACTCTTCTATGCGGACCGACTTGACCTTTCCCACTTGACTTTGGTACAAACAGCTTCGGAGTAGAGGACATCTATCTCACCAACAACGTCGTCCCTTTACTAAGTGTAGTAGTAGGTCTCCTCCTAGTATTCCGTAATTCCTCCGCATTCGCAAGATGGTTAGAAGGTCGCGAACTGTTTAGCAATATGGCGACAGGAGTAAGAAACTTGGCAAGAGTATGTTGGGTTAAGATTGGTTCAGCAAATTATGATCCTAACAGAGTAAATAATGAAGGTGTCAAAATACCTTGGCAAGTTGAAAATTATGGTTCAAAAGAAAAAGAAGAGAAAATCGCTGCTTTGAGGATGTTGGTTGCTATGGTCGTCGCGGCCAAGCATCATGTCAGAGAGGAATATGAGAGTGATACATATGAAGAGTGAGTTTTTATTTTCAAGCATCTGACAAACCAGTTTCTTGGCTTATAGGCTGACTCGTTATTGTCGACCTTTCTGCTTTCTTTTGCAAGTTTGACGGCTCTATTACCTATGAGCTTCTTGAACCGATTCAAGCGCAAATCATACGGCTATGGATCGATGGAGTGAGCTTGAGTGGATGTCGCCTTCAGAGGGCGAGCCCGAACCCATTTCTCTGTCTTCGACAATGCTGATCCATCGGAATGACTTTTCCACAGTTCGTCAGCTCCATCACTACGCCAGCGTCGTTCCCACCTGAAAAACAAAGCGAGTGCAGCTTCGATCCAAAGTATGATTTCAGTAGCAAACACTACAATGTCAGCCATTGGATCACCGAATGGAGTAGAGGCATCTTCGGATTCAGCTCCTTTATTAGCTCAAGCTAGTCATATTTATCATGATGCCGTCGCCGATCATAAACTTTATGGTAGACCTAGCTTGCCTTTACCTCTGGTTATTGCGCATAGATTACAGCTCTACTTGTCTAGTGAGTCGTTTTCTCTTCCCCGAGAGAGGCTGAGGCCTCTTTTTATAGTGTGCATGGAGCGCGCCGTCGTCGCTAATCCCCATGGCTTCACTTCGCAGAATGCAAGTCAATGGGCTTGCTTGACAATATCGGCGTGGCAGGGTGAGTGAACGAGTCTGGTTTAGTAGCTCAAGAAGACCCAGCTTATGGTTTCTTAACACCTTGCGGCAGTGCAAATGCCATGACGGAGCATGTTTCGGAACTAGTCAAGTACTTCACGGCCATGGAAAGACTCTTGACTCTGCCTCTTCCGACTATTTATGGTGTCCATTTGAAGCAGACAGTCACCCTATACTTGTTTATTCTGCCCTTAACTTTGGTGGAGAGTGAGTCTGGAACGTTTCGATGTTCTAGCCTGAAACCGTACCGGAAGCTGATGGGTGTTTCAAATAGCCATGAGCTGGAAGATGATACCAGGTGCGCGATGCCTTTCACTTCTCTCAAGGTTCACCATACCAGACTTGAGCGGCTCGTCTAACGTTACTCGCGCCTCCCAGCTGTGACCTTGATTGCTTTCACCCTTATCGGTATAGAGGTAAGTGTTCATGGGGACGTCCAAGTCACAGCATCTCCGGCTGACGGATCTGTCGGCTCCCTAGGGCATTGCCAGCGAGATAGAAGCACCATTTGGGTAAGTTCCCAACAGCCTTCCTTATCCTTTGACGTTCCACGCTGAAATGTGAGGCTTGTGCAGCTACGACGCCTCAGACCTCCCGCTGGACTATATCTGCGCCGAATTGAGATGTGAAGTGGAGCAGATGATGTCACGCCTCAAAGAGACGCCGACCGAGAGCTTCATGTTCTAAAGAGATGACCGAAGCGGAAGATAAAAAAGACATTTTTCGTAGTTAGTCTGACTCCATTGTAGAGCCGCGGTCGGGTTGGTCTTATCGACGACTTCAAGCAGGATCATGGAAGATTCCGTCCGAGGTGACCATACTGCATCAAGAATCATCAAAAGTAAAAGTTAAATATCCCCCACGGAGACCAGGAGTAGAATCAGCATTTATCTTTATTTTTAACGAAATGTCTCACGAAGCATCGATTACGCACCATTTAGTACAATGCCCCTGCAATGCATATCACGAACACAATTTAACGTTGAGTATTACTTCGGAGAAGAGATATAAGCAGAAAAGGAACCTTGTATCAATCATTGCATTTCAGTACCCTTCGAGGCAAACGTCGAGTCTACTAATGTAACATTTGGAAATGAGAAACAGACAGGAAAATTCGCGGTCGTGATATATGGTAGTGTGAAAGTCAAAGCCGTGGAGGGCAAGTATATAAGCGGACTGAATATTGTTGGGTTTTGAGGTTCTCTCGCTGTTTCAGCGATTTGCGTGTTTTGAAGGAGGGAGTTTTGCGTGAACGGAAACACTGAAAGTGAACTTCGACGTAGGCGTAGGCGTGTTGGAGTGGACTGCAAGTATGTCTGCATTTTCTTCTTCTATAGTGCATACTTTGAGGATGTCGAAATTTTGATTGTGACGAGGTAACAGATCAAGAGTGGTGGTGGCTTGTTTCACTGAGGTGTACAGAAAGGTGATTGCGCAAGGTAACGACGTAAACGAAAATTGAAATGCAGGAAAGTCGCGGACATTGAACTTATAGCCTCGAAGGTGCTTGAACGATCTCTTCAGTGACTGTCTCGACGGCAGTCTTGGCTGCAGCATGTCCAGGGACATCCTGAGCTCCACCGCGTTGCTTGTTGCCAGCGCCTCTGATGCCTACACCAGGTGAAGAGAAGGACGCGTTGGATGCGTTGCTGCTAGTGCTACTGCTTCTGTTACGACCAAAGCCGAAGAGAGGTCCGAGCCAGTCTCGCGCAAAGATCTCGCCAAAGCCTGAAACAGCAACCCGAAAGTTAATGGCTGTGCGATGAAACGCAGGGAGACCAACTTACCTAACATGACACCGTTGACAAAAGGCAAGAAGAGGTTGATACCTAAACTTGCGAAGATCGAGACGATGAACTGTTTTCTCGGCAGGATGGAGCCTGAGAATATGCTCATGGTGAGCGAAGGAGCTTCGCCTGAATCCACCTTCCTCTCCTTCTTGTCGGGATCCTCTTCCTCTTCGTTGTCGTCTCCCTTGCCTCTCTTTCTCTTCGAGCTGTTCAGCTCCGAGAATCTGCCTGAGAGGTCAAATTTGAACGTGTCTGTGTCTGTCGACTCGCCGATGGTAGAGCCATTTGCAATTGTAC
This sequence comes from Cystobasidium slooffiae, assembly GCA_019775285.1. NCBI lineage: Eukaryota > Fungi > Basidiomycota > Cystobasidiomycetes > Cystobasidiales > Cystobasidiaceae > Cystobasidium > Cystobasidium slooffiae. The sequence goes on from JACWFZ010000010.1 coordinate 1,262,048, forward strand.
CATCGTTCGATGTAGAGGTAGTAGCAGCTAGCATATCTTGGCTCTCTAGCAAAGGCGTCGAAGGCTCAGACCTCAGCTGGCGGACTAGACGAATGGCCTCGTCTTTTTCTGCCTCACTGGCTTGACGATGTGGCTCTGGTCGTTGAGGCTGCCATGTCTTGGAGAGTGGCTTAGGGGAGGACAGCGCGGTAGGTCGAATAGGTGATCCACTTGTGGGCGAGATTGGAGTAGAAGGGGAGATGACTACAGGAGGTGTATGGATAGGAATTGAAAGAGCAGGCACGTCGGGCCTGGTGTGTGCAACTGTGGGCGCGAGCTCTTCCTGCCTAGGCGAAGGCGAAGGAGCGGTTGAGCGGACAAATGATCTCGCTGACTCTATTGACGCCAAAGAATCCAGAGTGGCAGACCTGCTTCCTCTCGTCTCGTCCTCAGTATTGCATTGATCTTCAGATGTGGAGATGATCTGAATATCAGAGCAAGGTCCAAGCCTGACTGTGCTATTGCCCTCGATAGCGACATCGCACACATCCGCTGAAGTGGATATGATCTCCAATGTCGCGTTCTCAGGTTGCGAGCTTGATGTAATTTCGATTTCACTCGAAGTTACTGCACATTGGTCTTCTGACTGCGAGACTATCTCGAATCGAGGTGTTGAAGCAGGGAATGATGATTGTGCGACAGCGTCGATCTCAGCTTGAAGAGCAGGCATGTCTGCCGCCTCTTCAGTAGCATTGGTGAGTTGATGCTCGACCTCGGATGGCGATAGCGAGTATTGAGACATCTCAGGTGCCAACGAGCCTGATGCACTGGTACTCGAGGACTCCTTCGAATGCCGCTCGATGGCAGATTCATCGCTATCTTTCGGTAGATCCAGCTCATCTAAGTTGGAGATAGTGTCTTGCGTAGAAGCGGCCTCTACTCCCGAATTTTCGCCTGCCTGCGCTGTTTCCTCTTCATTTGGAATGTCCAATTCGTCCAGGTTGTCTTTGGTGTGCTGTTCCGACGCTTCTGCTTCTTCGTCTTCTGGTCCGGCGTTATTGGAGGTGAACGCATCGGTGACGGTCTCGCTTACCGATTGAACGGTCTCTTGAACTGTTTCGACTGCATCCTGTGCAGTCTCCTTGACTGAATCAGCCATAGACTGGGCCTTATCAAGTACATCCTCGACGGTGACCGGTGGTAGCAGAGAGAAAGTAGAATGAGGAGGCGATTGAGCATCTTCGCCCTCTTCTTGCACATTTTCTGATGCAGGCTCTTCTTGTTCTTCTTGCTTTTCACCTTCTTCCTTTGTAACTGCAGCTTGCTCGGCAGGAGAAGGGACTGCAGGCACTTCCTTCGATCCTTCATCTTCTTTGTTATCTCCCTGCTCACCCTCCTTCTCAGCTTCAGCAGCAGGCTCTCCTGAGATGAGATCCGAAGCAGCTTCTTTCATGACTTCAACGGTCTCTTCGATTGAAGTTGTGACTTGCTCCACGAGAGTCTGTGGTTCTGAGGATGTCTCGACTTCAGCTTCAGCCTGAGCTCCTTCACCAACCTTGGGCTTTTCTTCAACGTCACTTTGAGTACTATCTTGCTTTGTTTCCTCCTGCCCTGGAAGATCCTCAGGGGTTGCTTTAGGCGTGTCTTCAGCTGCTCCAGCAGCAGCAGAAGCAGCAGCGGCGGAGACAAAGCCATTAGGAGCTTTGACATCTTCGTCTTTTCCAGCGGTAGTTTCAGCGGGTGATGTATGACTTTGAGTGGGAGGTACGAAAGCAGGTGCATCGGCATGTAGTATCGGTGATCTAGGTTTGAACTCTTGAGCGTCGGGACTGAAATGTCTAGGTTGGAAGGAAGGTACATCAGGATGGAAGTGGAAAGAACCATTCGCTCTATTCAACTGAGGTTGTTGTTGTTGTTGTTGAGGCAGTTGCTCTTGTTCTTGTTGATATTGAGCGAATTGAGCTTCGTCGTAGTATTGTGGATCATAATATGGATATTGAGATGCTTGAGGGTCAAATGAACCATATGGACCTCCTTGAGCACCTGGAGCACCAGCTTGTGCATTATTCCATCCATTCATATTCGCTCCACCCAAATTAGGTGATGCGCCACCCGGATGACCAGCTTGATTTCTGTTGTTGTCCTTCTTACCCTTTTTCGATGATCCTTCCTTCTTATTACCTTTAGCATTAGAGGAAGAAGAGGCCGCAACCTGTTGCTGATGATCACTCTCTGGTAACTGTAAAGGAGCATAATATTCCTGTAATGCTTCCAATGACATTCCAGCAGCAGCGTCCTCTGGCAGATTAGGCATTCCTTCAATGGATAGACCATTCGCAGCTAAGAAAGCAATTTGGACTGGTGTAAGACCAGGTTGTGGTTGAGGTGGTGACTGTGGTCCTCCTCCTGGAAGTTGCTGTTCGAATGATCCAGGTAGACCTTGTTGTGATGAGGGATCAAAATAAGGTTGGTCACCTTGCTCGCCTGGCATCATTATATTAAATGCATCCCGAGAGTATCCTTCTGGATACATGACACCTGGACCGCCGTTGTACATGTTGAAATCGTCCTCATGTCCATGAGCCGATGGAACTTGTGATGGTTGGTGCTGTCCTGCATTCGGCCCTTGTTGGTTCGCATTCTGCTGCTGTTGCTGAGCAGCTTGATCTTTACTTGTTCGTTTCTTCTTTTTCTTTCCTGTTGTAGCTGCAGTAGTAGTAGTAGAAGCTTGTCCCGCAGGCTGTCCTTTCGCACCGGCAGCCGAAGCCGAATTTGTTGCTGGAGCATCATTCTCAATTCCCACATTGGGTGATGATGAAGTAGAAGGTGAAGTAGCTCTCGTATTTTCAGATACGCTACTTGGGGTAGATTGCGATGGCGATTGGGAAGAAGTAGTTGATGACGAAAGTGAGGTTGGGGCTTGTGAGGATGAAGAGGACGAAGATGGGGCTTGCTGTTGTTGCTGCTGAGCTGGGTTAGAAGTAGTTGTTGATGATAGAGGAGGTGGAGCGGGAGCTACGACTCTAGCGAAAGAAAGTCCCTTCATGCTCATACTAGGCGATAAAGTAGGCGACGACGATGATGCTGCTGCTGTCGTTGTTGCTTTATCCTCGCCAGTCGCAGTATTCGCAGTTGTAGATGATGATGATGATGATGATAGATTGGCGCTCGACGACGATGAAGTAGGGAGAGATCCTCCTCCTAATGCAGGGAATTCATCGACTGAATCTAATGCCACTGGAGGCCTCGAGGGAGGTGAAGATACTTTTTTAGGTAAATGAGAGGATGATGATGAAGATGTCGACGACGCAGTGTTATTAGTACTGGAATGAGATCCACCTCTTGCACCACCTCTTCCACCACCACGAGTAGAACCTCTTCCACCTGCAAGGAGGACAAGTTGCATTAGCATTCTTACAAGCAGCCATAACCACAGAAGGTCTCAAAAGCATGAAAGAAAAGCCAACTTACGTGTTGATGAACCTCTACCTCTACTACTTGAAGTAGATGACGACGAGTGTCCATTACCAGGTAACGAAGAAGACCTCGAATGATTCAAAGTCGAAGAAGATTGTCCAGCAGTAGCAGCAGCATGTCCATGACCAAATTTACTATTGCTCGTAGAATCAGAAGTATTCGCAGATGTAGATCTAGGAATCTTGCTATTCGTAGCATTGTTACTGCTGCTACTACTTGAAGATGGTGCTCCTACTTCTGAGGATGTCGTTCCTGCTGTCTGACTGACATGACTGTTGTCGTCGTTTGCACCAGCAGCAGCAGCAGCATTCGCAGCTAGAGAGAGCTTCCTCCCTCTTGCAGAAGGGACGAAAGCAGCTGATTCCGCGTTCATGATGTTGAATGTGCTAGTCTGTAGTTGCGATATATGTATCAGTATTGCTTTGCGACTGTTTGATAATGCTCTCTCCCAAGCTCTACCGTCACATACGAACAGAGCGAGGAATTTATTTCGCCCAAGCGTGATTTGCAGTGACTACAATGGAAAGCTGGGAGACTTACGGGGCTATCGAGAGATGGGAGTGCAAAGCAGGATAGTCCTGTCAGAATATACTCTATCCTATCCAATCCACTTGTAACTCTTTATACTCCAACCCTGCTCTTGCTTCCTTCAGGCAGATGGAAGTAGCAGGTAGGTATAGCGAGCTGCCCGGCAGACCCGGGTAGATATGATGGATCTCAAACACGAGCGAGTATGCGGCGATTGAGAGTGTTCAACGATGTAGGGGAGTAAAGAGTGATGGAATGTCGTCTGTCGAGATGTGAAGATGATGATAAGAGCAGATGGCAAAAGCGCTTGACGGAGTTCAGAGAGCAAGAAAGAAGGAAGAAGTAGGAGAATGGCAATCGAGAAAAGTGAAGCTCTTCTTCTTCATTTCAACCATATTTATAACACTCACTACAAGGAACAAGCAACGTTAATCAGAGCACACACACATAGTATAGTCCACAAGAAACCATGGCCACAATCATAGCAGGAACAGCCGCCGTCTTAGGCGCAGGAATAGCCATGAGAACAGGACTACGTTCAGCAGCACGGAATGGAGCGAAGCTGTCACCACTCATGCAAAAGATAGCAGGTCAGACTGGCCCTGCTGGTCCTAGCAGTAGATTCGGTAAAGCACCTAATGGACAGGAATGGGTGATGGGTGGCTTCCAAGCGAGGATGGACAAGCGTGAAGCGAGTCAGATATTGGGTTTGAGGTTAGTCGAGCACGACGATGAAAGAGCCATTCTGGATTCCGGGAGAGTATTAGAGCTGACTGAAGTGCAATAACAGAGAAAGAGACCTCACAAAGAACAAGATCAAAGACGCTCATCGTAAAGTCATGCTTGCCAATCATCCAGATAGAGGCGGTTCTCCCTACCTCTCCTCCAAGATCAACGAAGCAAAGGACATGCTGGATAAGCAAGTTAGATCTTACTCGACCTCGGCGTTCCATTCGCAGGCAAGCAGATGACCTCTACTACTACTGCTCTCACTCCATCTACCACTCGTTGTTGTGCTTGTATTCTCATCGCAATTCCCTCCCCTGCTATACACTACCAGGTAAGCTCGCTTTTCTTTCTGGCTACCTTTGCAATTTTTATGCCGGAGGGCCGCCTACGACGATGGTGGCGTAGCTGCGATACCGGAAGAATGTCAACATGTACAGAATGCTAATCATCTGTGAATCTACTTTCTGTCTATACAGTGTGTTAATATCTCGTATATCACTCCTGAGTCACTGTAATATCCGGTTAATTCTGCCCGCAAATGTCGTTTCAGTTCAGTGCAATGCAATGCAAATCAAACCGCCGCTCTAATACATACAGCTCGAATCCATCTCATAAGATAGCTTTTCGAAGACTGCTTAATGTCATGATTCCGATCTGGGGTGGTTACTACTGTGCATTCGAGTAGGAGAGACGACAAGTTATTTGCTATTGATATTGACAACAACGATTATGACAGTCCATTCCATGTTTAAAGCTTCCCTGTTACACGGGCAGCGCCGCTAGCTAGGTCATTGTGCAGCAGCTAGATCTTCTGCGGCTTTTGCTTTAGAAAGAGTCGAAGATAGTCTCAATAAATCTTCAACTCTTTCCTTCTTTTCCGGTTCACTCAGAACCTCCGATATACTACTAGGCTGGCGACCATCCTTGACTAATTTCGCACTTCTACCAGGAGCTCCACCACCAATAATTTCCTTTCTAGCAATATCAACTTCTTTTCCTTTCCCAATTTTGGATTGTTTCTCCAATGTCTCTCTAATCATTAAAGCTTTCTTTAAAGCATTTCTATATTCATTTAAATATTTTAAAACTAAATAATTACGATTATCTTCTTCTTCTCTTAATCTATGAAAGAGAGAATAAACCATTTGATAAGATAATAAAGGAGGTAATCCAAATAAATTATAATTATTAATCTGTGATTTAGGTAATGAAGTTCTAATTCTTTTACCTCCAGTCATATTTCTAGCTCTTTCACTTAGATTAGAGTCACCCGCGTTCATGGTATAACTATCCATTGTTTCAGGGTATAAGAATGAGCTGAGCTGAACTAAATAACCAGGTCCAGATGTTATCTCTTGCTTTTCAGCCGCTTCAACTATTTTATGAGGTGGAAAACGTTCTCGGAATTCTTCTAGGATTTTCATTCCTTCATCTACTTGTTCAGCTCGAGCATGGACGCCTATTGCATGTGCATAGATCGCTTCGACATGACGAGCGAACCAAGTTCGAGTTGCCGATGGCGCCGACGATGATGACGAAGAAGAAGCAGATTCACTATTTGACCGTGCTTGATAACGTTCTTCATTGATCAATACATTCTTCAACCATTCTTCCCATAGCGCAAAAAGTTCCCTAGTCTGAGAAGCTTTTAAAGCTCTAGCGTGTGTTCTTTCTTCCTTTGTACGTTGCCGAGAAGATGAATCTAGAGATTCAAAGATGATTTCCCAACTTTGATGTGTATATTTAACTCTCAATTCATAGAAAGCCTTTTTGAAGAAGGTTAATGCCAGAGATGAACGACCGTGGGCATTTAATAATGTCATGTATGCATTTAAAATTATGTTGTTAAGTGGAATGTTACGTAGGACTTCTATGGTGCCTTCATCTAGACCTTTACTATAATGAGTAGTATGACGATCTTGGGTATTCATTAGATTCGTACCAGCTGTATTAGAGTCGGCTTGTATGGATGAATCCGAAGTAGGCTGCACTTCAAGAATATCCGTTGGATAGTTGTGTACTTCCAAAAGAGTACCCATGATCTGCTTGAAATCATCAAGAAGTTGATGAGGTGATAACGGGATATCAGGTCTATATAATGGATGTTGAGGCGGTGGATAGGCATCTTCATTCGGTAGACCGGTCTCGGATTGCATGTAAATATCGTGCGCACTTTGAGCAGCGGTGTCTTCTGGTGAAGCAGAGGGAGAATGTTCCATAGTAGAGGAGCTTGCTTCTATATCCGATTCCGCTTGTTCTGCAGATGTGCTTGTGCTTGCTTGACTGGAGATGGCGTCTGATGTATCTTCCTTTGTTTGCTCATGCTCAGCATTGACATTCACACCGTCTTCTTCTGACCGCGCTGCTGTTCCTCCTTGTATTTCTTCGAGCTTAATATCTTTCTTCCGAGGATTAGGAGGTCTATAAGTAGCAGCGGTCAAGAATAAGCTATTGAAAGTTTTATAATCCGGAGCTAAAGGATTTTCTTTTGGATCGAGTAGAGGTAATCTCGATGAAATCTGTAGCATATTAGCCACAATCCATTTAGCTCTACCAATATCACCTCTAGATCTAGCTCCTTCAAGTATACAATTAAAAATATCTTTTTCAGGTTGGAAACCTCTTTCCAATAATTCTTTAAGTAATCTTAAAGCTTCATGATAAAATGGTGATTCTTTATCTTTATCTCTTGCGCATGATCTTATTAATCCTAAATATGTATTGTAAGAAGGTTTGATTCCTGATTCTGTCATTTCGGTGAATAAATCCAACGCTCGCTCGGGGGATGCTCTGTCGTCTAGTGAGCAGCCGTATATCATCGCGTCGAACACTTCGACAGTGGGTGTAGGATGAGCTACCAGCCTCATGTGTCCGTACAGGTTCCATGCTCGACTTCGGATACCGGAACGACTGCGTGAATGGAAAATGTGCGAAATGACAGCGGCGTAGGTCTTGCTTAAGGCTGGTGTGTTGTTCTGCTCCAATGCGCGGAGGTAGCGCTCAGCTTTAGTTGTCGGCGTGCTGGCTGGAGAATTTTGTAAAAGTCCAATAACGACTTCATGATGCGCAGAAGCGGGGATACGAATGCCATCTGTCAGAAAGAGAGGTTTTCGTCAATGTCCAGCATCGTCAATCCATAAAAACAGGGCTAGGCAGACTTACTTTGCTCAAAATATCGTAGCAGAATAGGTATCAGCTTCTGGTCCTTCGATAACAAGCGAATGGAAGCTGCCAGTAGATCCTCAGACACAGCCGCTCCAGCGCGCTGTAGGAATCCAATTGCGTCAAATCAGTATTCAGAGTGCCCACGCTAGCCTATAATCAAATCAGGACTCACCCGCATTAATTCAAAAGTCGTTAAGAGATCAGTCAGATTCCTGTCATTGGAAGCTTCCAAAACCAGAGCTGACCATTCTTGCTTAGTAGCAAGATCAATCTTGACTACATCCGTAGGTTGTTCTCCAATCATCAATTTCTTAGGCTCGGGTTTCGTTCCTGGTGTCGGACGTAGTAATTGACTTAGTGCATGGAAGATCTTACCCCTTTGACGGGCGTGATGTCTTGATACATTACTTTGAGGTCTCGTGGATGATGATGATAGTGACGAGGACGCTGATGTTGATGTTGATTCCGCAATTGTCCACGAGTCTGGTACTCCAGATTGAGATCCCGAAGACTCCGACTCTGTAACCCCGTCTTCACTTGTTGCTGTCTCTAACACAGAAGATAACGTCTTGCTCCTTGACGCAGTACTAGGAGCGGCGGTAGTAGTGGCAGTTGCATCCTCCATTCGCAGCCTCATCAATCTCGAAGCTAAACTACCTTCCCCATCCTCTTCTTTGCCCGGCAGAGGCGTAAGTGGTACTTCTCCCTCTGGGACCCGTCTATTCAACCTCGTCAAGAGTTCAGATAGACGATCTTCAGCTGATCTACTTGCTTCGCGTGTTAGAAGTGGTGTGGATGAAGCTGCTGCTAGTGCGAGTCGGGTTTGTGTAGGCGAAAGAGGCGCTGGATCGTAGGTGAGGAGTTCTTCATATACTTGACGATAATCTTCATCCGTGAGTGGCGGCAGTTCTTTCGCTAGATTCTATAGTACGCAAGGCGAAGGCGCAATCACAATTCGGGATCAGATCGTCCTGCAGATTATATGGGATAGTGGATAAGAAGACTCACGAAAGCAGCATTTATCTTATCGCGAGACTCTATTCTCAATCTTTCTTCATTCGTCGTCCCAGGTGGGAATTTCTGCTTGTCTCTCTGCAGGTGGGCAGGGTATTCGGGCCCTTTCGAAGCTTGCTCGAATACACCGAGACTTTCTCTATCCCTCCGTAGTTGCTTCTTGTATGGATTAGCGGATGGCCGTTCTGAGAGCGTAGAAACAGCGTTAGAGACTAGTTAGTCCTACACGAAAGAGGTGGCAATCGCAAAAGGTCAAGACTGGAACATACCTTCGCTTGCAGGTCTTTCATACTCTCGCGGGCGTCTTTCGTACTCTCTCTGAGGTCGTCTTTGATGCTCAGCTGGACGATGTGAATCTAGAGAAGTGCGTCTTCTAGGGTAGGAAGGTCTAGCATAGTGCTGTCTTCCATCGTCATCTTCTCGGTCGGCGTCATGAGTACGTCTCCGGCGAGATCTCCACGAGTTATAGTCGTCATCATTGGCATGCAGAGCTAATCTTCGTTCTTCTCTCGTTCTCCAACGTGAGATGGCGGACGTATGTATCAGAGCATACTTGTCTGTGGCTATCCTGCAGCGTTCGCAAGTTGCTGGAAGCGGTAGGGATGAAGTTGATGGGGCACCACGCAGCCGGCGGGCGAGTAGCTGTAGCATGCGAGTGGTTCTCGAGCCAATAGCAGCAGTACTAGTGTATATGGTCTTGATGGAAGCGCCTTGAAGAGGCCTACTGCATATATCTGTGCCGATATTCTCGATCATTCGGATTTATGTGGCCAATTTTCGCATTGAAGAAATTGTAAGTTAAAGATTCGACGAGGAGCATTCTTTCGACTTTAGAACGACATCGAAGAACTTGGACAGAGGTGCATCTACTGTGTTAGCCCTCGTATCTCGTCACTCAACTACCAGAGGATATCAACTACTTCAGTCGAAGTACGCATAGATAGTCACATCGAGCCTACCACAATTGGCTACCTCATTCTATTTCACACACACCTTAATTTCCCATCAAAGCAATCATGGCTCCAGCAGGTGTGTACTTCTCAGTATTGTGTATGATAGCGTCATGTTAGGCACATATTGACACCCCTTGTTCCTCCTGCAGTATCCGCATCAAAGGCAAAGCGCATGGCTGAAAAGGTGAGGATTGCCATCATTCAAGGATTGACACGAACCTGCTGGGAGGACTTCTCTCGGTAGGAGAGAAGGGTGGAACTTCATGCTTACTCATCTGAACATACGCAGGCCGCCAAGAAGAGCGCAACAACATCCAGCAAGACATCCGAGAATGGCTCCACAGTGAATACTGGAACGAATACTCCGATGACCTCCTTGAGTGCCAATGGAAGTGTTGAAGATTTGCGAGATGCGATGACAAAGACCAAGCTGGATGTTGATAGATCCGGTTCGGGTGTATTGACATCTGACCCCAAGAGCAGAGATATTCACGTAGACTCTTATACTCTATCTTTCCACGGAAGATTGCTTATTGAAAATGCAAGTTTGGCTCTCAATTATGGTCAGCGATATGGTCTATTGGGAGAGAATGGTTCAGGAAAGGTGAGCTTTCACACAGCTTATTCAAATAGTATATATACAATCATGCTGATATAAAGATGCCTCCCCTCGTACTTCACAGACCACCTTCCTGCGCTCGCTGGCTGAGAGAGACGTCGAAATTCCCGATCACATCGACGTGAGTTGAAAAGGATTTGCAGGAGACGTGATAACTGGGATGCATAAATGTATATACGCGAAGAGGAGCAAGTGATGGCTGACATGTAGTGCTTTTAATGATGTTCCCGCAGATCTACCTCGTTGCAGGAGAAGCGGATCCATCAGACGTCACAGCCATCGATTTCATCATCAACTCTGCTAAAGAAAAAGTAGCAAGACTAGAGAAGGAAATTGAAGACATGTCGATGGCAGATGATGTTGATGAAGTCGGTCTAGAGCTCAAGTACGAAGAGCTCGAAGAGTTAGACCCGAATACATTCGAAGCTAAAGCCGGAGCTATCTTACACGGTCTAGGATTCGACCAAGCGATGATGAAGAAGCCTACAAAAGATATGTCTGGTGGATGGAGAATGAGAGTAGCACTAGCAAGAGCTCTATTCGTCAAACCTCACTTGTTGCTACTTGACGAACCTACAAATCATTTGGATTTGGAAGCTGTCGTTTGGTTGGAAGCTTATCTTGCTACTTATAACCATATCCTCATCATCACTTCTCATTCGCAAGATTTCATGGATACCGTATGCACAAATATCATGGATCTTACCCTTGATAAGAAGCTCGTCTACTATGGTGGTAATTATTCTACATACGTCAGAACAAAGAGCGACAACGAAGTCAATCAACTCAAGGCATACGCCAAACAGCAAGATGGTGAGCAGCCTTTTATCTTTTATTGCATTCTCTTCTTCTCTCTTTGCTAACGATCTGCATGATCTGCTCTTCTCGTCTGCTCCATCTTTCACAGAAATCGCACACATCAAGAAATTCATCGCTTCAGCTGGTACCTATGCCAATTTAGTCAAGCAAGCTAAATCAAAACAAAAAATTATTGATAAGATGGAAGCTGCTGGATTGGTTCAACCTGTTTTAACTCCTCGAGCTGTCAGATTTGACTTTGAGAGTGTTACGAAATTACCTCCTCCTATTATTGCTTTCAACGATGTCGCTTTTGCTTATTCGGGCGAAATGAAGGATGCTCTTTATAAGGATCTGTCGTTGGGTGTCGAGTGAGTCCTCTTTTTTCAAACTCAAGCTCAAAGAGCTTTACTGGTAGAATTATACATTTTACTGACTTGGGTTTGCCGATCATTCCAGCATGGACTCGAGAATTGCCATCGTCGGCGCCAACGGTACAGGAAAATCTACTCTACTCAACTTGATGACTGGACAACTCATGCCTACACGGGGCGATGTAAACCGACATCCAGCATTGAAGCTAGCCAAGTACTCACAGCATTCCGCCGATCAACTGCCATACAACAAGTCACCTCTGGAATACTTCGAAGGTCTATACAAGGCTAAATTCCCAGATAAGGATATTCAATTCTGGAGACAACAATTAGGACGCTTCGGTCTATCAGGAGCCCATCAAACGAGTCCTATCAATCAACTTTCAGATGGATTAAGGAACAGAGTCGTCTTCTCTCAATTATCAATGGAAATGCCTCATATCTTGTTACTTGATGAACCTACAAATCATCTCGATATGAACTCTATTGATGCACTAGCTTCTGCTATCAAGAAATTCGAAGGTGGAGTAGTCGTCGTATCGCACGATTTCAGATTGCTATCACTTATTGCGGAGGAACTGTGGGAGGTTAAAGATAAAAAGATTGTTAACTTGACTAAATTGGGCGTTGATATCAAGGCTTACAAGAAGAGATTGGTGGAGAACTCGCAAAAAGCTATTGAAAAAGCTCAACTGCTAGGAAAGGCCACTACCAAGAATGCTGCATAAACAAGCGAGAAGAAACCGGGGGCATATCATACTGGTAGCAATTCTTCCTTGTTTTTTTCACACGGATATCGGGCGATGAAGAAGTAAAACGAAGAGAAAGACCTAGGATAGGAGGATGGCTTAGACATCATCAATAAATTCACAAAGTGTATCTCGTTCTCCGTTACTTTTTAGCTTCCTTGAAAAGTTCTATCATACCACTTCTGACGAGTGATCAGCACGGTATTCAAACGGTACTTTCATTTTTTCTCTTACTTATCCCGTTTATGTATGTATCATAGCTTCAGATCTTGTTCTCGTATCCTTCCAAATTAGAGAGTCATCCATCTGTTCTTGCATCCATTCTGACAATGCAATTCGCCTCTTGAAATCTGGACTTGCATCAGTCACGTGATCTTTCAGAGTGTTTTCAAAACGGACCTTCACGCGTAAACAAGGTTTCTCAGAACACAACCATCACTGCACAGCAAGAGACAGCCTTTTCAAGAGATTGGAATTGCACGGGCATGATGAACACGCCATCATCGGCTACTGCCTATCGCCAGCCTCTGCAAGCCATTGGCAACCGCAACCTTCTTGCAAAGCAGCTTCAACAACACAACTCGAAGAAGAGCAACAGCAGCAGTGAGCGTTGTAGCACCGTTACAACGGCTGCTCTAAACAGGAGAGCAGAGGATATGCTGACTTGTGTTCATCATCTCTCAGACTCATCATCCTCATCACCAGCCAAGTCGCATGTCAAGCTGGCCTCTTCAATGCTTTCAAGCTCTCCTCCACCTCGTTCTTCCTCGCGACGCTCTTCCTTTGCGTTTACGAGTTCACCAGGAGGAGCACTATCAAGCATAGCTTCATCACCACCTCCATCTACACCGCTTGATTCACCGCATCGTCATCTGGGACTGGCGTTCAATAACAAAGATTTGCTGTCTGTCTCTGCTGCTGCTATTCCGCATATTGAACATGTCAACTTGGAAGCTTCTTCTCAATCAACAACAATAACAATCGGACAAGTAGTACATATAGGTCGCAAATTGAAGAAGCTAGAACAGCAGATTCGCAGCAATGACAACTTTGATGATGATGATGATAATGATGAAGAGTGCTTCAAACTCGTTACAATACCTAAAGCTGCGAAACATGCTTCAAGACACCATTGCTCTTTGAAATTGCATGAATCATCAGACGCCGATGGAATAATGAAACTTGATATTCAAGTACTGGGACAGAATGGAATGCAATTGGAAGGTGTCAAGATTGCTACTGGAAGTAAATCAATCACTGTGTCTGAGGGAGAGACTGTCTTACTGGGCTTCTATACCGACTTTGATGTGAAGGTTATCTGCAAAAGATTCAAGGACAGCCGCCGGGCGAGGCACGTGATTGCAGATACTTCCGCATCAACGAAGAGACGAGAACAAGAACAGCAACAACAACAAGCTGTAGAAGAGCAGTTGCCAGCTGTACCTACCTCTGAAGCTACGCTAGGCTTAGATCTCGAAATGGATCTAGAAGAAGACGATGACGAGGAGGACTATGTAGCAGATGAAGACAAGGCTGTTCCTGTCATTCCTTCAGTCTATAAAAGAGCATCAAGCTCTATACCTCTATCTTCTTCTTCATCAGTAGCTTCTTCCCCTGCTTCCCTATCGCACAAGAAGCGACAGACAAGCAGAGAATCTTCCCATCAGCCTGCTGCTGTGAAGAGAGCGCGACTTAACTCAGAAATTAGATCATCACCATCATCATCATCATCACCTGCGCCCTCACCTTATGCGCATCAGGACGATGATGGCTACCCACCTGAGGACAGCAGTGAGAGTGAAGATGAGGAAGCTATGGAAAGGCGTAAAGAAGGTGAGTGTAATAATGCTCGCTGACATGACAGCTCCGGGCCGGGTGAGTGATGAGAGGAATACTGACTTTCGAGATTATGTTGTTTGTCCAAATCTCTCAGCACAACTGCAAGAAGCGTATACCCGTGTCAAGACAGCAATAAAGACACTCTCACTCGACCTAATTGGTATTCTAGCATCAGGCATAGTATTCCAACCAAGAGCAACATTAACAACGAGTGAATGCATTCAATTACTCCTCGATTCACAACCAAGTCTACAAGAATATGGTAAGATAGAAGAATGGCGTCCTAGTGTTTTAGAAGCATTAAGAAATGGACCATTTGGAGTGATTGAAAATGAAGGATTGAAAGATGCTTCAGGTAAAAAATTGGAACCTGATTGGCATTATAATCCTGATTTAGAACATAAAGATAATCAAGAGAGAAAAATGAGTCTACAACCTTTTGTTAAGAGTATTAGAAGTACCCAGAGACAGAAGAAACAGTACTTCTTCAAGAGACCTAGTGATTTGAAGAGTAGGAGGTGGTAAGAAATCTCTCTCTCACATCACAATCAGGTTGAATGTAGAGTACTGAAGCTTTGTTGTAATTAATGATTTTATCATGAAAGATGCAATACAACTGTGTTAGATAGACCAGCAATCAGTAATAATAATTCAATACAGTCTTGAAAAGCAGTATTTCTCCAAGTCATCGTGCTCGCTCTTAACCCAATTTACGCGTCTTTTCCTCGATCAGTTGCTTTCTCGACGCGTCTCTTTCTTACTTCGATAGACTGTTGCTTCTCACCACTTGATACATCAGATCATACTGCAAGAATGGCAGACGTACCATTGCCTATACTGGCGGATGATCAGATCAAAGGTGGGCTTGTCCTTCAATCGCTGTGTCAGTGTTCCAATTTCATATTCGCTGATAATGTCGTGACTTATCTACCGTGGCCACAGAACGAGCAAGAGGTGCGTGAATGGCAGTAGAGGGGACTACAGAGGGAGAAGAGACGTTCGAGGGTGCTAATGGAATATCGAATACTTCACAGAATTCGTCGAATACCTCGACTTGGACGACAACAATGCCGCTATCAAGCGCATGCTTCGACAAGGCGAACGAAGGCTCGTTGTCAATCTTGACCATTTGCGCGACTACAAGCGAGATCTAGCAGATGGGTAAGAACGCCCATCATATCATTAGAGCAGCTTCTGCGAGGCATTCCCGTTTGACTGACTACTGTTAATGTCCTCTTGCAGCGTCTTGAAACACCCTTTGGACTACTTACCCGCATTTGACCACGCTCTCAAAGAAGTCGTCGTTTCAGTACAAGACCCAGCTAGAGATGGAAACCTCACAGATACTGCCTTTTACGTTGGACTGAGAGGCAGTTTCGGTGATCATCATGTCAATCCACGTACTTTGCGCGCTGCCATGCTTGGAAAGATGATTTCTATCGAGGGTATCGTCACGAGATGTAGGTTCCTTTTCGAAGCCCGTTTTACCGAAAACTAGACAGCCCAGAGAGATGAAACGTTGCAAAGGTCAGGACTGACGTGATATTTTCCACCTTTTACGCGCTTCTACAGGCAGTCTTGTCCGTCCTAAGATCGTCAAGACCATCCATTGGTGTCCCAATACCAAGCTGTTCCATTCACGTCAATATACAGACGCGCTAGCATCATCAAGTACAAGTGGAGCAACTACAAGTTCAGCAACATATCCAAAAGAAGATTCAGAAGGCAATCCATTAGAAACTGAATTTGGTCTATCCACATATATGGATCATCAGAAATTAACTATTCAAGAAATGCCAGAGAGAGCTCCTGCTGGTCAATTGCCTCGCTCAGTCGAAATTGTAATGGACGATGATTTGGTAGATAAATGCAAACCTGGTGATAGAGTCCAGATTGTTGGTGTTTATAGAAGTGTAGGAGGTCAAGCTAATACTGGAAGCGCGTCTTTCAAGTGAGTATCTTCCGCATCATCGTGCCTGCTGCAAGATATCCTGGACAGCATTGACGCGTCTCTTTGTTATGACTCTCTCAGGACTCTCATCACCTCAAACAATATTGTGCTCCTTTCATCGAAAGCTGGAGCGGGCATAGCACAAGCAGTCATCACCGACAATGATATCCGCAACATCAACAAGATCAGCAAGCGAAAGAATGTCTTCAATTTACTTTCTCAATCACTTGCACCATCAATTTACGGACATGATTACATCAAGCAGGCTATTTTACTTTTATTGCTCGGAGGAATGGAGAAGAATCTGACGAATGGAACTCATATTCGTGGTGATATCAATATACTCATGGTTGGAGACCCATCTACTGCCAAAAGTCAAATGCTTCGCTTTGTTTTAAATACTGCTCCATTGGCTATTGCAACTACTGGAAGAGGATCGTCAGGTGTCGGTTTGACAGCTGCCGTCACAACGGATAAGGAGACTGGTGAGCTTACACTTCGCTCTGAAAGACTAATAACCAATTACTAGCATGCTCATGCTCTTTCCGATCACAGGCGAACGTCGGCTCGAAGCAGGAGCTATGGTCCTAGCCGACAGAGGCGTAGTGTGCATCGATGAATTCGACAAAATGTCAGATGTCGATAGAGTTGCTATCCATGAAGTCATGGAGCAGCAGACTGTCACTATCGCCAAGGCTGGTATTCATACATCTCTCAATGCTCGCTGCTCAGTCGTAGCAGCTGCAAATCCAATCTATGGACAAGTGAGCCTTTCTTCCGCCCCTTTTGCTGTATAGTACAAACGCTGACTTAGTATCTTCATAGTACGATGTACACAAAGACCCTCACCGCAACATCGCCCTTCCAGACTCCCTTCTCTCACGTTTCGATCTTCTCTTCGTAGTCACCGACGATGTAGATGAGCAAAGAGACCGAATGATCTCAGAGCATGTTCTACGAATGCATCGCTACCTTCAACCAGGTGTTGAAGAAGGCACACCAGCAGTCGACGTTCTCGAGCAAAACCTGACAGTCGGAGCAGACGCAGCTGAAACTTCAGCTGCACGTCAACAAACTGAGATCTTCGAAAAGTACAATCCTCTACTCCATGGTGGTGTTACCACTACTTCTGGACGCGGTGCAAATAAACGAAAAGAAGTACTGTCTATCGCTTTCATCAAGAAATATATTCAATACTCAAAAAATAGATGCAAACCTACCTTGACGAAGAATGCTGCCGATTATATCGTCTCCGTTTATACAAGTCTGAGGAATGATGATTTGGCTAGCAATCAGAAGAGGGTAAGTTCTGGTACTTCTCTCAAAGTTCCTGAGCATAACTGACTATGTAACATCATAGACATCACCTCTGACTGCTCGTACGCTGGAGACGCTTATCCGTCTCTCCACCGCACACGCAAAGGCCCGCCTGTCGACATCAGTAGATGAGCGCGATGCAATTGCAGCTGAAGAGATCCTACGCTTCGCGCTGTTCAAGGAGGTCTACCGGGCCAAGCGAAAGACGAAGAGCAAGAAGCGTAGATTGAACGGTGCAGCACGGAGTGGATCTCGAGCAGATGGTTCAGAAACAGAAGGTGACGAGACTGAGGAAGATGAGGAAGAAGAAGAGACGGATGAAGAAGAAGAAACAGCTCTTGCCGGGGGAGAGAAGCGAATGCCTATGCCAGCGAGTGCAAGCAAACCCGGTCGAAGAGGGACTTCAGCTCGCGCCAGCTCGGTGGCTACTTCAATGGCTACTGGTACAGGAACAGGCACAGGCACAGGAGGAAATGACGACTCGGGTATCGGCATGAATACTACACTTCGCTCGACAAATGCAGGCACGAGTCCAGCGAGACCTACGCAAGCTTCTTCCACGCAAGGTGATGCTGATATGGATGACGAGACGCAAGAAGAGTCGATACCTGTACCTGGACCAGCTGGTGCGGCACACGATGGGCCAATTGATCCTACTCGGTGAGTGCATTGGGAGTAAGGACTCTCTTACTGCGCTCTTTGCTGACAAATAGCTATCTACCAACAGTGCCAACCTTTTCAAGACGCGTCTGGCTACAGCTATGCGTGAGAAGTTCGCTGAGGAGGAAGCATTCAGCAGGGATGCTCTCCTACCGGAAATCAACGTAGGCTTGCCATTAGAGCAGCTGTTCGGCGTCAGAGAAGCGGACACGATCCTACAAGAGATGCAAGAGAGGAACGAGATCTTCTTTAGTGATGATATTATCTATAAGATTTAATCGGTTGGCCTGGGTTTCATTTGATGTTGTATTCATTTATTATATATCTATCTTGCTGGTACACTAGCTGTAGGCATTTGCCCGTTAAGTCATATCGGAACTTCGTTGCGAGCATGCATTCTCATCCGTATCATAGTACCGTGAAAATAGAAGCTTTGCCGGTTGGAGCAGATGGAAGCCGACCCGGGCGTTCACTTACTTGCCCTCCATATTCTCGAGCTCGATTGCCTTTGGTGCATGTTGACTTCCATCACACATCACAGCAAGGCATACGACAACGATGGACAGCACAGGCAGTCGAGCGTCGCGGCACCCGAGTTCAGCAAGACCCTACTATGTAGCTCCCTCTCCTGAAGACTTCATCATCGGCAGCGGTGGTGGTGCCACGTCTCATGCTGCTGCCGGAGCAAGCAGCGCCGCATCATCATCAACAGCAAGTGCAACGACAGCAGCCGGCATGGCGTCGGATCTTCCAGCACCTTCACTACCTTCACGCTATGCAGCAGTACACGACCTCATTGACGATACCGAGTTCAACGATGTTCCTCGTTCAGTGCCTGGCTTTATACGATACTGGGCGAGTGCTTCAGTTCTAGGGTATGCTTCTACAGCGTGTGTCATGCCATTCGAAGTAGGCAAGATACTGCTTCAGATCCAGTGGATACCCAAAGCAGATGTGCAGATATTGAACGAGGATAGTGAGACTGAAGATGAGGGAGTCATTGAAGATGTCATTTACGATGTCGAGGAGCTATCCGACGAGGACGATGCTCAGGCCTACTTTCACGACTTGAACAACACCTCACGCGGCGAGGGCAGGAATGGACAAGAGAGACGGCGACGACAAGGCGCACGCAACAGTGGAGGCAGCTACACATCTCATCAAAAGAACAGCAGACGCAGAAGAGGCCGTGGATCAGGTCGCTCGTCTCCACCTGATAATGATGATGATGCCGAAGAACATGGGCAGCATCATCCAGTCAGACCGCCACTTGGAGCACCTAGCTTGTCAGTGACAGCAGTACGCGATTCCTCAGGCTACATAATCAGGAAATCCATCTTTGAATCCGCAACAAAGCCAGAATGGATTCTACCTTTCACTGTCACTGGGGGAGTATGGGAAATGATGAAAGCAATTGGAAGATGGAAGGGCGAAGGATGGTGGAGTTTATGGAAGGGTCAACTTACGACTCTCGTCATGGAAACCCTCTCTTCTGCAATTCAACCTTTCCTCTATTCATGTCTTGCCGCTGCTCTCCTTCGAGATTCTCCTTTTATCACTCTTCCACTTGTCCACATACCTTCACCTACGAAAGCATTCGCAGTCACTGTACTTTCACATGTAGTGACAGGATACCTTCTTTCACCTCTTGATTTAGTACGCACTCGGCTCGTTGCTCAATCAGCACAACAGCGTCATAAGAAATACACGGGTCCACTCGATGCTCTACAGCAAATTCAAGAAGAAGAAGGTGGGCTACGGAACATTTACTTCCATTCAGCACTTTGGGTACCTGCTATCCTAGATAGTACCTTCCGCTCCTTCTTCCATCTTGGGATACCGCTATTCATAGAGCGCCGTCTGCGGATTACTCCAGACTCGAATTCCATCATCTACGGCTTGGCAGAATTCACCTTCTCGACTGTTTCGCTCCTTTTCACGCTGCCAATCGAGACTGTACGAAGAAGATTGCAAGTCCAGACTAGATCGCAAGTCACTGGTCATGTCGCTGGGAAGAAATCATTCAAGACATGCGTAGAAACGAGGCCTACACCATATTATGGTGTTCTCGAAGCAGTCTATCGCATATTGACGGAAGAAACTGGTAAATTACATGAGTATAACGTGGAGCAGAAACCACGACGACCTTCAATGAGTAGAAGAGCATCTACAACTTCAGCAGCGGCCAACAATGGAGGAACATCATCAGGTGCAGGATCCAGGAGGGGAAGTTACAGAGCAGAAGCAATGCCATCGAACACCAATAACGGTGCTACTTCCGGTAGTGCGAACTTGTCGGCTGATAATATTGTACATCTTCAAGATATGCCGGGAGCTATGCCGGAGAAAGAAGCGGAAGCACTACCGTTTTATACTGGTATCACTCAGCTTTATAGAGGCTTCTCAATGAGCTTATCTGCGAATTTGATTGTTTTGGTGCTGGGACTAGTAGCTGGACAGGAGGGTGGAAATACCGGCTGGACGGAGCTTTGATTAGGGCGAGTATGCAATAAGGTGTAACGATGATTATGTAGTGTTGAAGGGTCAAGGGTTTATATAGGTTTAATTACAATCATTGTTTAGCGCAATACCTTTCTCAGATTCTCGCTGGCTTGAATATCCGCTAACCATCGAGTCTAACAGTGTCTGATTAAGTGAACAGACTGTAACTACTTGTAATGAAGTAAGCCGCTGTGACATTGTACTTCATCCTTCAATGCAAAGCTGCGGAGATGCTGAAAGAATAAAAACACGTGCTTGGATGACTCTCAGCTGTGCGATGACACGCATTACTTGACAATCCACCCATTAGTCAAGGATGGAGAACACGAAGATTACGAACAACATCCAGTCTCCAAGTACTGGGAATGGCTCGGCGTCGGCCTCTGTACCCATGGCTTCGACTGGCAGCAAAGGCCGCTCGGGAGGCAGCAAGTTCAAGAACCTGCTCGCGAAACTGAGTGGAGGCCATCATGGCAGCAAGAGTTCGAAGGTGGGTGGTGAGATAATGTATCTGATTCTTGCTGTGTCCTCTAACTTATAGTATGTCTCCATCGTTCGGTGTGCTTTTGCTGTGCTCAGCCCGTTACAGGCTCATCGCATGCAGGACATGTGGACGTGCCAACGTCCAGCAGTAATGGCAAGAATAGAACGCCGAATACGAGCAAGACGGAGACTCATTCGAGTAAGAATAGCTCCTCGACTACGGTTAAGCATGCTTCCAAGCAGACTGGCTCTCAACGCGTCACTGCTGCTTCCACCTCCGGCACCGGCAAGATGACCACCTCTAAGCAGGACAACAAGGGCAAAGGTGCAGCGTCCCAAGTAGCAGGCATAAACAGCCAAGCGCAAGGTATACAACAGTCCCACAATACCGTCGCCATTGTGAACGTTCATCCCGATGCTGGCTTGCCACCTGTCTCTACGCAAGATACTAGTATGTATCCAGTCGACTACTTCGGCTTGAAAGGTGTACTTCCACAAGATCCATCAACGGATGCCGACAATAATCTAGACACACGATATAATGGAGATTACGTCGACGGGGACGATGACGATGAAATAGATGGAGCAGATGCAGATGCTTCCATTCGCCCTATAACACCTTCTTCTATCGACGCTTCATCCTCCTTTACTGGCTCTACAAGTCTACATTCGCTAGCTCCGACAAGTAGGACATTCAAGTCCTTCAGGACGGGTCATTCGAAGACTAGTGCTTCTACTAAACCTACCCTTCTCGGCGGTGGCACGGGTACAAGCATCACAGCACCCTCGGCTGTCAATGCCAATACAACAGCTTCTATACCCTCGCCTTCAAGTCACACTGCACCAGGCTTGAATGACATCTCCACATCCCCACCTAATTCAGTACATTCCTTGAATCAACAACAACATAGAAAAGATGGCTCAATAAGTCAGTCTCTGACCCTTCAATCTGATAAACAGAAAGAGAAGGAGAAAGCTATAGAAGCTACTATAGATGTCACCTCGCCTACTACTGGAGGATCAAGTCTCGGCATGGTAGATATGCATGATCCAGAAGCAAATAGGATAGCTACAAGTCTACATGGAGCAGAGGGTGTCATATCATCATCAAGTCCTCGGTCTGTCCGCACTTCTGCTGAACTACCTCCAGGAATGACCCTACAGTCTGCAGCCTTACAGGCCGCCAGACACGGTCCGAAAGCTAGTCCATTGCGTAATAGCTTTGTTGGAGCCGTATCCAATTTGGCCACTGCTCCTGCATTAAGTGCAGCAGAGGAAGAAAGTGAATCAGGAAGTCAATTCGCACAGCAGAGCACGCCGCGCGATTCTGAATGGGCTGAAAAACCAGAGGAGGACGAGGAGGACGAGGAGCAAAATCGGGATGAACAAGGTAGACCTGAAAGTTTGCACATGCCAGAAGCTCATCGCACAGAGTCGTCCATTACAAATCCTCATCTTATGCGTTCATCCGCTTCCATCACTTTCTCGAAACTTCCGCCCGCGACACCATCGTCTATCTCATCGGCTCAGTTATACAGTGCACCTGGCTCACCCGGCCGCCTGAGCTCATATACCCGTCATACGAATTTAGATCGTGAAGATGATGATAACAGTCTGAGAGAAAGGCATAACAACAATCACGATAGTGGCGAAGGTATCTATCATTATCCAAGATACTCGGCACCTGATCCAAGCAATAATCCCCGTGCTTCTTCGCCGCCTCCTGATAATGCCTCCATGCTCACTTTGGCTTCGTCAACTGGTGGAAGGGCGCCTTCTGTATACACTGCCGCTTCAAGGTATAGGGACGGTATAGCAGGAGGCGGGGGAAGTATAGGAGGAGCACCTTCCATAGTAGATACCGCTGGTAATCGCTATCGGTCAACTGCAAATGAAGATGCGAGTATAAGAGCTATAGCACCATCAAGAAGGGAAAGTACAGATTCGATAGGAAGCAAATGGTCAGCTGCTATTCTAAGCCAGAAGGAGGGTAGCTACCATGCTCCGACGAGTGGTACGAGTGGACCTGGGCTTGGCGATACCACGACCTCGGACAATGCTAGCTTCAAGAGGAAGACTCCGAGCTTGAGGACCGTTGCTACCAGCAGTAGCTATTATGCTGCTCCTAGTATACCTACTACCGAATTGAAAGCGTAAGTTTGAATTCAGGTGGAGAATATTGGTCGGACGTACAAGACATTAAGGCTGTCTCAGCTCAAGCCATACCCATGATCAAGGAAGCGTTCTCAGCTTTCTTACTTGTATCCTATCATTGGTGCCTTTATGCCATTTTCCTGTACCGTATATCACAAACCATCATATGAAAACTTGGGAAGCATTATGCCCATCTGCCGGAAATGCATCCAGCGGAGGCTCAACAAAGTAAAATGTCCTTTACATGCTTTGAGATACGGCAAAAGAACTGACAAAGCTCATACATAACATTTTGCACATTGCCATGTAACGTCGTCATTCGATCATGCATCTCTACCTACACCTTCTCGAACCTTTGCATCTCTGAAGTATACCACAACAACAGCAATCCATCCAACTCACCTCACAAGCATCCCTCCCATCTCCTAGTACACCACAATGAGCGAGACTGCAGCACCTACAACGGCTGCTCCTCCTGCTTCGAGCACTCCTCCTGCAGCTGCTACCACTGCCGGTCAAGAGGCACCGCAGTCTGTCAATGCAGCCACAGCAGGCGAGCAGGGCAAGACAGAGACACCACCTCCGAGCAAGACAACAGTAGCTGGAATCAAGGAAAACAAAGAGACCACCAAAGACACAGCTGCTAAGCCCTCCGTCATCGAGCAAGTCAAGCGCTACATCCCCGGTCTAGGCAGCAAAGATGAGCCCGCAAAGAGCAGCAAGCGAAAGAAGAGCGGCAAGAAGACTGGCACTACTACAGCTGGCGATGTAGCTCATGCTAAAGATCCTGCATTGGCTACTGCTACCCTCGAGACTGCTCCAAGCAGAGAAGAGTTGCCTAAAGAGCTCCAAGCTGCTGGCAATGGAAATGGCAGTGCTAGTAGACCTCGAATTGCAGGATTGAATGGAACACCTGTTGAAGAAGAGCCAGACACCAAGAAGTTCAGTGCTGCTGCTTACGTTCAGAAGAGACTCAGAACCAACAACAAGAAAATTGTGAGTTGTTCGACCATTGTCATTTGTCACTTCAGCTCGTCGTCATGCGGGGCGAACATCACGGGCGCGAAGTGAAACGAAGGCATCCGCATTCATAGCATTTCCTATCCATACAGTGCATCATATTGACACCCTCACTTTCTATACTATCCGTGACTGTCAAAACAGCAAAAACTCCAGTCTTACCAGGACCAAACAACCCCACTCAACGAAGATCAGAAGAAGTCCTTGCAGCAAAAGCCAATTCTTGAAGCCATTCAGCGGGAGCTTGGCGAGATTTCAAAGGCTTTTGAGGTGTGTATCATTCTCTATATGAGTTGTGGTGTATCGTGGGTGATATTTGCATACTGACGAGGCTCCTGCGCAAACAGACTGAAGAAGCGGACGAAGCCAAGCGAGCCGAAAAGCAAAAGAAGTCTGAAGAGCACAGAGTACAACAAAAGGTCGCCGCCGCTGTCTCAGATGCAAAGGTGTGTGGTACATATGCATTTGTGATACATGCCTCAATGTAGATTTGTCACTAAACTTTGGCTTTTGACGTTCCAGCTTAACAACCAGAACGAGCTTGCCCTCCTCCTTCAATTCCTCCATCTATACTCCCTCTTCAACCCCGGCCAAGCTACTCAATACAACCAAAGTGCGGTCCCACCTGTAGTCGCCAACGCAACGGCACTTCAACACCGTGCGGTTCACGAGCTATTCCAAAACCTAGCAAACGGACCTCTCGTCGGTAGTGGTGATGATGCCGTTTCTCACATTGAGAACCTCCGAACTGGATCATCGAAATCTGTCATTGAAGGCGTCACATTCGCTGAAGTCAAGCAGATGATCTTGGACCTTACTGCTGGACCTGCTGAGATGGGACATGAACTCCCAGCTTCTGAAGTACCTACTTCATCCGAACACACTGCTGTCCCACCCACTATCACTGGAACAGAACATGAATCATCCACCGCCGGAGCCGCTGCACCTGCCGCTTCAGGACTCAACTTCATGCAAGCCTCGGAGATTGAAAGTGGCTCTGCCGTTCAGTCCCTTTCTCTAGGTGTCCCAGTACACCCCGTCGAAAGCAACGAGATCGGATCCAACGCCGCTACTCCTGGATTTGGCAACACTCCATCTATCGAAAAGACTGAGGCTGCTGCTACTCACAACAACTGGGATGGACCTGCTCCTTCCAACGTACTCAGCCCAGAGACACTGCCTAAAATCGTTCCTAGCGGATGGGAAGAGGTTAGTGACCGTTCAACTAGTAATACCAAATTCTATTGGACATCAAACTGATTACTTTCTTGCACCTTACAGCCAACCGATCCAGTAAAGAGCTGGGCCGACGATGTCGAAGAAAACAATCAAGCAAACCCATTCACAGCCACACCTGACCTGCCAGCCGATACACAAGAGCTGCAAGCCACCAATGGACCCATCGTTGATGCTGATGGATTCACTCAAGGGCCTCGTGGACGAGGACGTGGACGCGGAGAAGGACGAGGCGGCGGAAGAGGCCGTGGTGAAGGCAGAGGCCGTGGAAGTGGAAGAGGAGGTAGAGGTGGTGCTTCGGGCGAATGGACCCGTCGCGAGCCACGTGAGCCCAGGGCCGAAGGGGAGAGCGGAGAAAGACGCGGAAGCTTCAGAGGTAGAGGTCGCGGCGAAGGACGTCCGAGGGGTGATATCAGAGGTGCAAGAGGTGGGGAGCGCCGACCTCAGAGCGGAAATGTCCCTACTGTCGCTACTACCCAGGAAGCATAATTTCCCTTCGAAGCCTACGTGGCCTGAAACTGCCGAAGAATCCGTTCCCCCATTCATCAAGCTTTCTCCCTGAATTGCTGTCGCTAAAATTAGGGAGAGGAAAAGAAAGTGCACCTTGACTATTCGTTGCAGGATACCCTCTTGCCGAGCTCAGCCGCTCTTGTTTCGTTGTAAGCTGAGTTAGTAATGAAAAGGTTGACAAACGAGAAAAAAGCTCGCAGCGAGCGCAGAGTAGTGGTCGTTGCGGTAAAGTCTGCGATGTACACGTTGCTGCCGCATGAGGCCGGTCTTCTTAGACGCAATCTGCAGGCGTCATCGTTAGACTACCGGATTGTCAACCCAGCCGCGGCGGATGTAACCTGCGGGGCCGCTTCGTGAAGGTCGTCACACGCGCTCGTCTGGCGCTGCTTTTTCAATACACGAGCCGGCTGGCCGTAATTCTAAGCTTACAACCGCGAATCTGGCCTCGAGACTCTAGACTTCCGTACGCATACTACTGCAAGGCAAGTCCTTCGCTTGCAACAATGCTCATGAAATGGGAAGACAGCTCCTGAGGTACCGCCTGAATTAATGGTTGCAGCTGCGAAAGAAGAGGTTAGTTGGCCTACTAAGAGGGAACTAGCCAAGTTCAGCTTACCTGTCCAGGATGTGACTGACTGCATTCGGCGAGCGATTTTGCCATAAATACACCTGGATCCGCTACATCGGCGACAGGATCCCTTCTGGCAGGTTCGGAGGCGCCGAGCTTGGAGAAAGATGCCTGGTAGCCAGACTCTTCCAGGTCCAGCACCGTGACTTCTTCCTCGTCTGCGGCGCCTGACTGCAAAGGTCTGGGCAGGAGTAAGAGGCGCAAGAAGCCTTCAAACGTTGCTGGCCTGCACTCAAAAACGTCTTAGCTACCATCGTAATTAAGCTAGGCACGCAAAGCAAGCGCACCATGCATTGACGCTTGGCTGTTGGAGCATCCTTTCGCTCTTGGTCAGCAGAACGGCCAGGCCGACCAGGACAGTCTTGCGATCTTTGACAGGCGCCTTCTGTACTTCCGGCAAAATACGTTCTAGCATTTTCACGAAAATCCTGATGAAACAGGGATCAGTCAGCTAATGCAGCCAGCTTCAATAGCGCGTGTACTCACCCTTGTTGCAATGACTCAACATGTTGATACAGCTCATCAGGGCCAAGTCCCGGTTTCCTGATCGCTAATGGAATCAAGAAGGCTCGAATGAAAGCCTGCATGTAACGCTCTGACTTGGCAGATGTTAATCGGGTGAATAGAAGTACGAAGATTTCCTTAATGTAAGGTGCCAACGCTTCGCTACAAGGCGGCAAGGAGCATTTATCAGCATTCATAGTGTAGAGACGAAATGCTCTACTCACGTGGGGATTGATTGGAATAGGGCTTCAACAATTTCCGCGCCATAAGCATCGTTGGCTTTTGAGTCGAGTAAAAACCGAGTGATATCGCGAATAGCAGGTAGATGATTGCCTTGAACGATAGCGTTCGGTCCCTTCTCTAGCACTGCTCGGAGCAGACGAGTCAAAGCTGGGATGTTGCCTCTTTGCATCCACAGCGGTGCCATCAAGATGGGCTGTAATAAGGCCTGGTAGGCATCTGGCAAGCCATCGGAGTGGAGCTCTAAGAGCTGTGACAGAATCTGGAAGACGAAAGGTGAGAATTCTATGCGGAGAACAGCAGCGTCAGATATGCAAGGGAGCACAAGTTACGCCATGGTCAATGCTTACCTGCAACATCCTGCGCTAGGATATACTGGAACGGAGGGAAAAGGGTATTTTCGAATTCGGGTAGCGTGGCTGGTGTACCAGCAGTGACGAATCGAACGAGGGCGGACATGCTCTCAAAGGTATAATGATTGAACTTAGGATTGCTTGGATTTTTACTGATTTCACCCATGATCTTGGTGAGGTGCTCGAGGACAATACCGTAGATCGGTGTCATGGCTTGTCGAGCGGTGATGATCACTCTCATAACGCCTGTAAGGGGGACCATTAGATCAAGTTCAGCAGCACCTCTAGCATCAAGCTTACACTTCATCAGATGATCGTTCTTTGCGATTTCTTCTGGTGTCGAGCCTCGCTCTATGGTGTTGAAGAGTGCGACAAGCAGGCCTTCCGCGTACGGCCTAATGTCAGCTTGGGTGAAGCTACGATGGGGGAACGGATCAGCTTATAAGGTCATGACTTGAAGCCAGCGACGACCTACATGAGAAGATTGTTTTGCTTGATGAAGAGTATGCGCTCGATAGTCATAGCAGCATAGGTGTGAATGACGAAAGATTCGCTTTGCAAATGAGGGCTGAGCATGGGAATAACAGAGACGAGCTGCTCTTTCGTAAGTTGACTTCTGAAGGTGTACAAGAATTTGATAGCGTCTGCAACGATGATAGGGTGTGGTGCGCCACTTGCGCCGTTCGCTTGTCCCGAAGCAGGTTGTAGATCTTGCACAACATGATCCGAGAAGAATTGCACGACGTCGATGAGAGAGTTTGTGCTTGTGACACCGTGGTGAGCTGTAGATCCACGTGCAGCAATTGAGGTAAGAAGGAAAACGGCTGTGTCTTTCGACTTCCAGTTCGCTTGCGGATTTGTCGCGTATTCAGCTAGATAGCCTTGAATATATCGACTGATGATTTCGGTGACGCGCGACTCGAATTGTTCCATCAAAGCTCTTGTGAAGTCTGACGCCGACTGTCTCCGTGTTTCGGCATCGGCTAGAGAGAATTTCGTTTTGGCTCACGCTGCATGTAATCGGCTCTCGAAGGACTATAGACTCACCTCCAGCAGTTTCCAGCAAGTCACGTCGAACATATTCAAACGCATCATCTTCGAACATTTCCTCCTCGAACGCTATACAGACGACCATCAGCCTTTGCTTGACAATATTGTCATTATCCGGTTTGACTTACTCCGTAGAACCATGTTAGGTAGGATGATACGCTCGCAGAAGCTCTCGAGGATACCAGGACCTTCGAACATGTGCTTTTTCCCTGGCATTCTGACAGACACGGAGAGGAAGCTCATAGCTTTGCTGACGAGCTGCAACTCCCCAAGCGGGTCCATCAGCACCCAGGATCGCGCAATCAAGCAGCCTTGACAGTGTCAGAGAGACTTACAATATCATATTTTGTCGAGCTTCCGAGTCCAGTAACCAAGGTCCAGGTCGTTTCTACGAATTGTTCCATCATAGGGAAGACTTCCAGATACCTCTGAGTATAAAGTTCTGCAATTTCACAGATACTAGCTCTTATCTTCTCCAAAGGACCCGCTTCACCTTCTTCATCATCTTCACTATCTTGCGAGACAAGTTCAGGCCTTGACCAAGTTAGGTATTTATGTAGTAAAGCCATGCATGCTTCGACGTTATCTTCGAAGAATTCAGGTATATCTTGTGAATTGAGGTCGTAGAAGATCTGGAGGAGGAGAAGTAGTGTTCGGGCTAGTGTTTGTGGATCTGCTGGTGAAGGAAGAGCAGTGGGTGACGAGAGAAGTTCGTCTGTGCGCTGAAGGTGAATCGTTCTATTAGCCTGGCTGGATGGTAGCAAGTTGCTAAAGGGTAGTTGTAACGCCATACCTTGAACAAAGACATATAAGGCTCGCAGAAGGTGTCCAGAACATGCTTGATCTCAGTGAAGAGCTCGTCGGAACGGAACTGAGAACGCCACCTGAAGATAGCACCGAGAATTGGGAACATTCAGCATGTTGGTTCTGGCATAGACAGAGACAGAAGCCGACCCACCGTCTGAAGATAGCGTGAGCAGTCTGCAGTACTGCATTGTTGACGACGAAGTTGTCAGTCGAGAAGTTGGAGATGAGTTGCTGTGCAATTGTACGCAATCGGTCAGCTATGATACATACGAAAGTGCACGAAGGAGGTGTAGAGGACATACATTGACTAGATCTCCCCATTGCAGAGGGAAGTCCCACTCTGCCATTACTGCAATAGCTTCACCAACTTGTACTTGAATATTGGGTGCATTGGATAACTGGATCATAACTTGGACAATTCCAGCTTTGAGAGCTGATCTATCGCCCTCAGGAACTGGGAATTCAGGTGGGTTTTCATCGTCCTGGAGTGATATACAGCATGTCAGCTTTGATGGTAATGCTGACTATGGATCCTGCTACGCCATTGTCGACCCTGTTCCTCGCAAACTTCTGGTCTTTCAGGCTGCAGCAACAGATCATGCGTGCATGCAAAACAATCGCGTGTGCAGTGATTCAAATGAAAAAACACATACAAGAGCCCAACCATAACGGATATAGTTCTTGAAGAGCAGAGCAGCAGCCTGCCTGATAGGCTGAGGAGCAGGAGTACCATCCTCGTACTTGTCGCTCTGAGCCAGCTGCAGTGCCAACTGGCTGAATCCAGGCTGACGCTTGAAGTCGTCAAGTGCACGCTCTGCCTGTCGTCGCTCTGCAGGATTGGGCGACAGTGACTGCTGCAGGGCGAGTCCGAGGCTCTTGATGGGCGTGCCTGATGCCATGCTGTTGGGTGTGCTATCGATGTTGTCGGTGCAAGTCAAGATGTATGTGCCTATATAAGTGGCTGTCATGACCTCCAGCAGCAATTAATGATGAAAGAACATACAGCCACAAATGTGTACATTTCAAAGCTTCGACATCGACCAACTCGAATCAGCTACTACAACAAGCAAGCAAACAGTCATGGTCAAGAAGGAGGCGTTCATCGATTCGGATCCAGAGGGCGATGAAGTGAACAACGACGATGAAGCTGCTTATAACGACGACAACGGAGCAAGCAGTGACAGCGAAGACAAGAAGCCGGCAAAAGAAACGAAGAGCAAGGACAAGAAGCCGAATGACAGTAAAGCAAAGTCCAAGACCGAAGAAGAGAGCAAACCTGCTCCTAAGGTCAGCTCTTGATCCTTTGCTCTAGCTCGCCATCATGATGTTCTGACGCGTGAACGTTGATCACATCTCTCTTGTCGTGTCACAGAAACGTAAGGTGTCGGACGATGAAGAAGGAAAGCCAGGAGATAGCAAAGGTAAGACCAACCCACCAAATAGCGCCTCCTTACCATTACTAGCTAACGTCGTTTTGACTGACTTCCTCACTGATCACACTCGCTGCTCAAACACATCTTGTATCGACACGCGATTGCGACCTGCCCAATGCTATATCTAACAGGCTCGTCATCTACACCGAACGTACAGACGAACGCAGACGGAGAGCGCTACGTCGAAGTAAGTCCCTAGGAATCTCCGATGAATAGCTTTCGTTTCTTTCCATAATTTGGAGCACGTGCTCATCCGTGCCTGCTTGTTACACAGCTTAACGAATACAAACGCGTAACGGTCAGGCAATACAACGGGAAAACTCTAGTCGATATCCGAGATTTCTACAAAGATAAGAAAACAGGTGAGAAAAAACCTGGTGCAAAAGGAATTTCATTATCTCCTGAAATGTGGCAAGCTTTGAAGGCTTCAATCTCTGCAGTGAGTTGTTATGCTCATGTTCATTCGGTAAATTGGCCTGAATGGAACTGCTCAGCTGATGCTATATCGTGCTTCCTTAGGTGGACGAAGAGGTCGAACGTATCGAGAGCAAGTAGTGGACGTTCGACTCCCTAATTCTGCTCGATACTCCAATGCTGGAATACCCAACAACGGCCACGAAGGGGAAAAGCGCATTCTTTTAGGTATGCACATATGTATTGATACAGTAATCTTGCTTCGTGTATCTAGGCAAAGACACCTCATATCGGGTGAAAATACCAATCTTCTAATCTACAGGTGCCCTTGTATATGTCTTGGACTGAATGCCATAGCGCATATTTGGGGCCATTCTCAGTATGGCACTATCTTCATGAAAACGCTTTTCTTTATTGCGTGAGCCCAGATAGTGCGCTCGTCCACGCACCGGAAAAGCTGCGATCAGAGCCTGGCACCCTATTATTGAAGACACCCTGAACGACCGCCTGCTGAACGGAAGCAGCTTCTCCTGATGACACCTGCCTATTTAAAGCGTGTGTCAAATACGCCTGCACGAATTCAGGGGAGTTCCAGAGTGAACGCAGTCTGTATGCAAGCCAAGTCCTCACTTCTTGATCAGACACATTATGGCGAATAGATTCGGATGCTTGGAGCCCCACTACAAAAGTATTCGGATTGACGAGTTCCGCATAAGAATTCAACATCCTCCTGATACTTTCGGAGTTGTCGCGCACTGTTTTGAAAAGAAGCGTACGACATGTACCTACAAGAGCTGCCTGCTCCAGGGCATCCATAGCACCCGTGGAAACACTTGGAGGAGCTTTAGCACCTTCAAGGTACATCACTCGGCTAGCGAGGTGATTTAGAAGTTTAATCTCCTCTCGCAGACTCGGTGCTTGATTGTGTCGATTCTGCGGAGCTGGATGTGTAGGCATGCTCATGCTGGTAGAGTAGTAGAGGTAATTGACAAAGGTGAGGAGGAGTAAAGAGATTGTGTGACCAAAAGGAGAAGAAGCGTGGACTTCACAGGTCGCCTGGCCTTTTGATCATGTCCAGAGCCTCGCACGGGCGAGACCAGCACGGCCAATGCCGTACATTCGTTGACCGAGCGATACAGCTTCGGGCGGCATAGGTGTGTACACAGTCATATTTTCGCCCCAGTCGGCCGTGTGCTATGTAAGAATGCGGTGTATTCGATTGTTCGGACAACAGGGGGGAAGGACCTGTTGGGAGAGCTCAATGTCTCGTCTACATTGATCATCTTGATAGCTGATGTTATAGCTTCTCCTCGAAGCAAATAATGTAGAAGCGGCTTTCGGCGGTCTTCTTTTCCTGTTTGGAGGCCGGCGTAGACAGAGTGACGGTGTAAATGGCAGCTAGGTGTGTAACGGACGACCCTTTGATCTCTAGCTTTGCATCATCCTGAGCTGTTCATTTTCGGCCATGACAAGCTTCAGCTTCTCTTTGACCTGTGCCAGTTCTGCTTGGATCTCTTTCTCCCTCTTTTCATGATAGATTGCCTTCTGTTTCATAGCCTTCAGCTGTCGTTCTGCGCTTTCACTCTGTTTCGCGAGGGTCTCTAAGTCGTTCAAAAGCATATTTGAGAATCGATTGACATGTTCCGAGGCTTGACGAGCTGATTTGGAAGGCGAGGTCATGTCTGCTGGAAGCAGTGTCCTCGATGGCGTTTCATAAGGCACTTGAGCTGGCTGATCTGCTTGTATAGCTGGATCAGATGCATCACGAGCAATCAAGCTTGCCGTACTAGCTGACTGAGGTGAGACATTGTCATCTACGTCACTCTTCAATAGAGCATTCGCACGAGCGTGGAACGGTGATGATGGGTCTTCTCGTATCTGCTGCCATTTACTGATTCCATGAGGTGTTATTGAGCGATTCTTCGAGCTTTGTGCTGTGTCAGGTGTCACTGGTAGACCTGGAGCGAGCTGCCTTGTCGGAGTAGAAGGTATACGTGCTGTATGTTTGCTAAGTGGCGAGGTAGGCGGCCCAGCGAAAGAGGTAAATTTTCGATTCGGAGTTGCCGGATCTCCTACTTTGGGCTTCTTGCCTGTCCCTCCAGCTACGAAATCATCGAAATCTTCTATATCTTCATCCCAATTCTCCTCTATTGCCTCCTCGACAGTCTGAGATTGTGAATGCACACTTGGCTGAGATAAAGGCATGGAAGAAGAGCTAGCGGTTGGTCTTGACTGTCTCAATGGATGTGAAGAGTAGATGTCGTCGTCGCCTTGCGTCTGGGTATATTGCGTGGCTTCGTCGTCGTCATCGTTGCGCCGTCGCTTGCCCGGCGAAGAAGGTGGCGCAGGAGTGGCTCGCTGGATTGTGGAAGAAGATGATGCTTGTGATTGCGATTGATACAATGGTGCATTCAGACTTTGTCCTTGACCTTTAAATGGGTCGCTTGCAGAACTTGACGACGAAGGGGCGGTAGCTCCCGCTTGGACAGGACCGCCAGCGTCGTTCCAGCGGAAGAAGCGACATTTGTCGCTAACTATCGGCCGATTGCACTTCCAGAAGAAGCGACCTCTGCAACAAGATAGATGTAACGGACAGATTCTCCATCAGCTCCTAGTGATTTGAGGGCCAATAGCCACAGCTTCGGAGCGATCGCCATGTGTCTTACCTGTTCTGACCGTTCTTGCATTCTAGAAGGATAGCAGGCTCATTGTGCTGGCATACAGGTGGATCCGAGTCGCCAGCTGTGCTTGAGGATACCGATGAAACGACTCTGCTGCTGCTGCGCCCACCTCTACCTCGAGTAGCCATCTTGATGAAGTTCGAAGCGTGGCGTTCTGGACTGTCTTGATAGTTACCGGTATGTCAGAGACACTTCGCTTCTATCCTATATTTGCGTTGGGGGAATAGAACCACTTCTTTCCAAGTCGTGTCAAGGAGTGTGCGTTGGTATACTTTTAAGTTCCGCGGATGGAAATAGCTGCCTTGCATGTTGGACAGTTTTGACGGTGATCTCGACAAGGGCATCAGCGCGTCACGTTTCTTCTTCCGCAGGGAAGCCATCCAGCGTGAGTCAGATAAAACAACTACGACGT
The DNA here is from genome assembly GCA_019775285.1 of Cystobasidium slooffiae. Classification (NCBI taxonomy): domain Eukaryota; kingdom Fungi; phylum Basidiomycota; class Cystobasidiomycetes; order Cystobasidiales; family Cystobasidiaceae; genus Cystobasidium; species Cystobasidium slooffiae. The sequence goes on from JACWFZ010000010.1 coordinate 1,296,627, forward strand.
AGGACTTCACACACATTGACGATGACGAATATCGACGACCGTAATGGAGAGCAGTCCTTTGTGCAATCACCTCCGCTACTCGAATTTCCACAGATTGCATTAACATGTCAGTGGCTGCGGTGAAGGAAAAGTCTGGTGGACATCATCGCAGCCTCTCGCTCTGTTGCTCGAGACCGCGTTGACAAGCGTGCGTCCTCAAGCGCGTCCTTCACATTGACTCTGATTCAAGTGGCAATGTCGGTCTACCGGACTGACTGACTGTCGGTACCGGTGCGGGACCGGCTCGAATGGCCACGATAAACATTGACGGATGTGTGAAAGTGGGAAATGTTTGTATTGCGAAGACGGACGGGACGGATGTGTGCGTATGCGAGCCGTACGACACCATAGCAAATATGCTACTAATTGACTGAGAATTTGGGCAGTCTTGGTCTGTATCAGCCATGCTACTCACTTACATGTTTTTGAGCGATGGTATCTTAGATGTGGCACGGTTTTTGTAGAAGATTTCGTCTTGATGAACTGCCTCTCGCTCCTGGGCAGCGGCAACCGCTGCTGCTGCATCCGCTTTCTTCTTGTCCACCTTGCCAGCCACAGCGTTGCTAATCATAGGATTTGCTTTGCTCGCCTCCGCTTTCAACGCATCCTTCTTAGGCACCGTCGAGTACTTCGGTTTCTTGCCCACATTTGACGCTTCAGCGGAAGCTTTAGCGTTCACCTGCTCTGGTTTCGCTGCCGGGGCTTTGGCAGGGCTCGACTGATTTATGAGACACCGACGATTTTAGCGAATGCACCGAGCCGCAAGAGGGAACAAGCTCACTCCTTGAGCGACGACTTGTCGACCGCTCACTGGTAGACCGCCCATTTTGAAGACGATCTTCCTGTAAGTATTTTGTTAGGCTCGTCTGTACATCTCTGGGTTCGTCTGCCGTTTTTGGACCACTCACTTTGAAGGTTGACCGGAGGACATGTTTACTGAGCGCTCTGAATGGCTAAGAGGTGAGGTACTTGAGGATGAATCAAGCTGTGGAGGTGATCTCTTGATGCAGTGAAAGGAAAGAAGAGAGAGAGAGACGAAGAAATGTGTTGACTCTTTTATAGGTGCTTCATTGTGCGATGGTTGCCACCTCGGGCTCTTGCATCACGGACTTGGCACAGCTCTGACTGCAAAGTGCTTCATATCCAAGTGCTATGCATGCATCAAATGGCAATGCTCTATCGTCGCACAGCAGGTACGATTCTTTTGCTACCAATTTTAATTGCTGTATGATTATATATTCAGGCGGGCAGGCCGAGCGAGTGGCGCAAACATACATTGTCGGGGATCTACTTGAGGTAGCCGACGGTGTACTTCGCTGAAGATCTACTCCAGGGGACTTCCGACGTGCTGCAGCTCAACTTTACCGGGCATGAAATTCTGGCTCCGATCTCTTTCACTTGTTATATGAACAAGTAGAGTGCATTTGCCCAAGCACCGGTCAGAGGGGTGCATATATATCCCGAATTAAATCTAGAGTCATGCAGAATAATTCAGGGCGTGTGCCCGAGTAGGCAGAATTCGTTCAAGGCCGAGCTCTTCCGCTCGTGAGGAAAGCAGGTGCGCTAGCAAATGAAGTTATTATCGGTGCAGGTGATGTCCTGAAGATCTTCTCTGAGCTTATGCTTGATTCAACGCCCTCTTCTTCCAGCGTCAAGCTTGCAGTAGGTATGACAGGTCCAGGAGCAGTCTCAAATGGACTATCGCACGTCGCCGGGCAGGAAGTAGGTGTCCCGCTTGTATCGAAGCATTGAGTTGTTATGCTTCGTGTACGTTGTATAGTAGATGAAGCGGATTGACTTGTCGATATAGGGCTGGGAGTGATTGTACAGTCTGAATCAATGCACGCAGTAGTCACGCTAGACGATGTTGTGCTTAATGATGGAGAGCTTGAGCTTGAGCAGCTGATAGTACTGCCTGCACCATCGAAACAGTCTGCAATAGTCGTTAACGTGGTTGGGCTATCTGAGGTTGCTGAAGTTGTTGAGATAGGTGTAGGAGTGAGTGTGATGTTGGTTGGGCATGTAACATAGTTTGCGTCTTCGTCTAGGCAGTTTAAAGCATATGTAGCGGATTGGTATGTAGTCGTCTTCTCCGCACAAGGATAGGTGCGGACGGTGGTGCTTGTAGTTAGGTTCGCAGTGGACGTACTTGATGTATTTGAAGAGGCAGTCGGCAGTAGATTAGGAGTCTCTATATAGGTAATCGTTGAGAAGCATAATCCACTAGGTATGCGTGTAGGTGCGGGGCAAAAGACAGGCTCTTCCTCCCCACTTTGCGTTGATGTAGGGCAGAGAAACGTGGATCCATTGGAGGAGCATTGACGTGATGGTGTTGATGAAGTTGACGTTGACGAAATTGATGGCATACTCGTTTGAATTGTGAAGATGGGCTCTTCGGAGGTAGATGGAATCTGGCAGGCGGGGAACAGCCATAGCAATGTGCGTTCAACAGAGCATCTATCAACGGTAAGCTAGCTAAGACTCACTGAAGTTCTTTGTATTGATGCTCTTCCTGTGGACCATGCAAGCGTGCATAGTGACAGCTTGAGAAGGCTGGTTCTGGATAGCAACATGATCGAATGTTGCAACGAGTATGAGAGGGGTGTTGAGTGAGAATGTGGAGCTAGAGTTGGTGAACCATATAGAGTGGTACTTGAAGAGCTGTACTGTCGATGCAAAGTCAGAAGAACAGCGGTGTTTTCAAACCCACAACGAGTGCCGGTGGTGTGGTGAGAATCAAGAATTGCCATTTCCAGCGTGCGCGCGTTTCCAGCCAAGTGCGCCCACTGATTACGGAAGCCGGCATCGCGCATGCAACGACTGACAGGGCGCACTGGAGCACAGCAACGCAGTCCCTAGCTTCGTTCATGGACTGATGTGCTTGCATTACGTGGACGCTACATTCTTGCTGTTCTTCCATAACCTACTCACTTCATCTTGCCATGAAACTTGTGTAACTTATGTAGGCGATCGTGAATTCGAACAAGAGGGCCGAAGCTGCGACAAGCTGTGGAGTGCACAGTATTCCTGCGCAGCAAGGCAGTAGGAGCCATTCAATGTAGCTTGTCAGAGTGCCTTGTTCTGGACGACGTGGGATGTTCACACCGTGCATGCTGGACATGTTATTGATTGAAAGCTGATCAGAGCTCAAAGACGCGCTCCTTGCGAAATGCGAATAATTGAAACAGCCTTTATTCCGACCAACATCAAGCATTATCTGACAGCACAAGCATCGAAAGGCAGACCAGCTACAGCTATGAGCTCCATCACAGCTCCAGCATGGCTGCAGTCCATTCCAAGAGGGACAAGAATTGCAGCGGGCGGTACTATCGGCATGTCCATCATCCTGGCTCTTTCGCGCTCAAATCAGAACAGAACAGTCCCTGGACTAGGTGCTGTATTCGGTGCAAGTGGTGATGGAACAGTTGCTTTCCCTTGGTTGGTGGTCGTACCTGGCTCTGTCATGTGGTTGTGAGTTTCATGCATAGTTCCTTGCTCTTTCGGTCTTGCTTATTTGACCGAATTATGCTGACCGTGATCCATTGCTTTCTTGCTTTGTTCGCAGCCCATGGACACTCTTGACCGCTGCTTTCTGTGAAGCAAGTCTATTAGAGGTGCGTTACTCTGTTTACTGTCTAACCCCCTCTTGCTAAGATCTTCCCGTTTCTTTCATACTCCCATATTCAAACCTGCTCTCGCTGTTTTTGTCTTTCAACGCGCGTCTCATCAATCTCGCACTATTACTACCACTACGGATACCAATACTACAACCTATCATGATCAACAACAGTTCATCTTCTCACTGGCAACACTCATCATGTCTGGAAAGTACCTCGAGCGCGTATGGGGACAGAATGGCTTCCTTCTCTTCGTGGCTGTCGTTGTGGTAGCTTCGAACATTATCGCCGTAGGAACGAATGTATTGGAGCACTTTGTCTTCCAAGATTCAGGTTTATTGCTGTGCGTTCTTCCCACCTGCTTCCCTCCACTCTCCGTTATGCTTCCAGCTGACATGTCTTTATTCCTCTTCTTTGCTTCATTACCTTTCTCCAGCTTCGGACAATCATACCACGGCATGATGGCTCTCCAAGCCGGTTTCCTAGTAGCATTCACGCAAATCATTCCAGAGCATCAAGTCCAATTATTAGGAGGAATGCTAAAACTACGAGTCAAGCAAATACCAATGCTATACGTTACATTCTCATCAGTCATGGTCTTATTAGGATATCAGAGTCCGTTTTTGCTCATTCAATACGGATGGCTTACTGCGTGGTTCTACCTGAGATTCATCAAACAAAATGAAGGAATGGACTTCAGAGGTGATAGAAGTGAAACTTTTGCTTTCTCATCTTGGTTCCCTCCTTTTATCCAGTAAGTAGTCTGCCATTATGTCTTCTGCATCCCAAGCCAATATAACCACAGTGCTTCACGAAACTAGGAGCTGACACACTTTAATCTTTTTTTGCGCAGACCATATGTATCGCGCATTTCGAAGATCGTCTTCGACCTGGCTGTCAAGCTCAACCTTGTCCGAGCATGGGGTCCATCAAATGATGTCGAAAGCGGTCACGTCAATACACGCGCCGAAGCTGAGCGTAGGAGGTAAGCTATACACTTAGCCAACTCTCATTGCACTAGTGACTGACTGTGTACGTACGCACTATTCTAATCTACAGAGCACTAGCACTCAAAGCACTAGATCAGAGATTAGCCAACAAGCCAGCATCGACAACACGAGCGAGTGGATCAGGCCCATCACTGACAGGCGGAGCGGGAGGTTCAATCTCATCACCTACAGCTGGATCATCGAATTTAGCTGCGGGTGGTTCATCATCGGGAGGAGATGTCATGTTTGACGCTGGAGACGAAGCTGCTACTTCTACTCCTTTACCTAAAGAAAGAGATTAGATGATGCAACTATTTCGGTGCAGCTCTTTCTTATCCTTCAAATGTCTATTGTTAGCAAACGTAAAATTGCCTTGAACGAGTCAATCATATGGTCTTATTGAGGAATTCTAGCGTCGCCCGATATACTCTAACAAGCTAACAGTGTTGGAAAGCATTTCCACTGTTCTGTTGTTATTGACCTGTAGCTTTCCAGAACTCTGTGAAACAGCATCGACTGCTACACTATACTAGGCTACATGATGTTGAGGGGCTAATGTTTTGCTACTGCTCTGTACAGATTTTACTTTCCTTGATCCATTTCGCAGGATCAACAGTTTACATCTTCCTCAGTCATCATCGCCTACTTCACCCTTTTCATACAATTCAAACCAATCTCTTCTCTGTCTAGTAGGTATACCTCTACAACCCGTCAAATTAACGATTCTCAACTTTGGACACCCTTGCATTATTATTTTCATTCCTTCAACTGTTATTTTAGCTTGTTCCAAATGTAATTCTTCTAGGTTCTTCAAAGTTGAAATTGCTAATGCTACTTCATCCCCTACGTGCGTATTGTCTAGCAGTAGCACTTCCAGACGTGATGAAGGTGGTTCGTCGACTTCGAAAGATTCATAGTCGTCCAAGAGGGCTTCGGATAGTGTTCGGCCTGAGACAGGCACGTAAGACAGGTCTAGGTGCTGAACAGATAAGGCGATTGTCGGCATCAGCGTTTCTCCGCTTCAAATGCAACAAGGCTCTGGTAGAGGTGCTTACTCGACATTTTCTTCCTACTCCGTGTAAGAAGTGCCGCACACCAGATCCAGTACCAGTAGCAAGCGTCCTGTTGCTATGCAGCGAGACCTTTTCCAAATTTTCAAACTTTTCCAAATATCCCGATAGCTTCAACAGTTGTGCATCCAATAATCCCAGGTTACCTAGTTTGAGCGTCTTCAGGCGTATTCGTCTAGCTACCACGGCGACGCTGACATATTTTGTGAAGAATTTGGTCAAGATAGTCTCTGAGCGCAGCGCTAGTCCTGATAATACTAATTTTTCGTAAGCTGATTCTGGATATTCGACCAGATGTTCAGAGAGCATGTCCAGTGAGCGGACTTGAGTGAAGGAGATGTCGAGGGATGTGAGAGAAGGGCAGAGCGCTAAGAAAGCTCGCAGACCTGAGTCGCCGATTTTCGTCGAGCGTAACTTGAGAGTCCGCAGGTTCGCCAAAGGTTGGACTTTCCAGTCTTGTGGGATATATTTCGATGGGTCTAGTAGTACTAGAACGGCTGCATCGACCTGTCCCAGATGAGATTAGCACCACCAACTCCTAAGGCTATTGACGAGACATACTTACTAGACCGTTCATACTAGCCAATTTCAGAACTTCTAGAGTCTTACATCTGCTGAACAGGCCTTTTAGGCCTTTGACAGTCACAGCTGTATAGTTCAAGTTGAAAACACGAAGTTTCCCGTTTAGTCCAGCATGTCTCGCTAGCTGGACTACCATTTCATCTCCTACTTCCGTACATCCTTTGAAGTTTACCTCTTCCAGATTTGGCAATTCCTTGACCAAATTTGCAGCTATAGCGTCTTGTAGCTTCAACTGGCCACTAAGATTGAGCGACTTTAAGGAAGTACATTGTGACAGCGATGCTAGTAGATTTGCCCGATCTCTACTCGCCCGCCCGAGTGCTCTGTCGCCTGCACTTTGCGTACGAGCATTCTTGTTCTTTCCAAGGAAGAGTTGAGGGCCAGCAAGCTCATTCTCAGGGTCGAAATCGTCTTCTAATCGATTACCGGGGTCATATTGCGGCTGAGCGGCACGGAAGAAATCTGGTGGTAAAGAGAATGAAGTGAGATTCTTCGATTTGAGGAAGAGCTCGGTGAGAGCTGATACTGTTATACGAGGAGGTGCACGCGAAGAAGATGATGTAGATGGTGCATTATCGGTGTTGTGGGAGGTTGACTGAAGAAGCTGGGAAAGTAGGCGATTACACAGCTTAGGCGACAGCAATCTTAGCCAGGCAATGGCATTTCGAGCTTCGTCATCTTGATGTCGTACTCTACCAGAGTCATCAAGGAAGAGCTTGCTGAAACTGTTTACGATAACTTGAAGAGATAGACTTGCAAGTGACGGAAAACGATCCCCTGGCTGTAGGAGGAGATAGCCATCTGAAGTGGAAGAAGCTGATCTTCGAATGGATAGGTAAGCTGAAGCTGACGATGTTGATTGTTCAGCTAGTATTGCAGCTGTGGACAGGCGACCAGTATCGTCAAGTACTCGGTGTGTCTTTCTTGCCCGCGGTGGCGTGCCTGCTGCAGACGAAGAAGCTTTCCGCTTGCCGAGGTTCGAGCTCATGCCAGGTCCTAGAGAGGTCAGCTAGACACCCGTAATATCATCGTTGTTATGTCCTATGTCTCAACGGGTCGGGTCGGCTTAAGAAGGAAGAAGCTTTGATCTTCGCCATGGTGTAAGAGGGTGATCGAAGATTGTGTAAGAATGGACTGCATTGCGGAGTCACACAGCTTGGCTCACAGCACACCCTGCTTATCTACTTCAAGCATGATCATCCATAGTACACGGTAGCATACACACACTCGCAGGCCGGAAGCTCAAATCCGCACGCCATGGTGCAGGCTCCATCAGCTCTGCTCTGGCCTCGTAGCAAGAAGCCGGCCGGTAATGGCCATGACACCTGTGACAATGGGGAGAGTGATGGCACACGAAGCAGAAGCAGACTGGCAGGCAGTCTGACAAGCAATGCCGTTGAAGATGCTCTCATGAATGTCATGTCTATGAGCGGTTCTGCTCCCAGTTCTTCCAGTTCTGATGCCATGCACAAAGGTGAGTCAGTCGGTTGCGTGATCAATCATGCATGCATGGCATTCCTCGCTTTATCAGATCAAGATTGTAGGAAGACGTACTGATTCTTCCGTCTCCGTCTTTTACATACATCACATCAAACAGCAAACCTTCACTTCACATCGTCCCCACTGACTCAGCGTCCGCTATCGCCATCCGCCACAAGCGACGACGGATCCGATAGCTCTACCGTGACGGCAATTGACATTCCAACCAAGCGAAGCTTGCCTTTGCCAGTCAATTATCCCGGCGGTCCTTCGTTAGGAATGTCGTTCCTGCCTCCGAGCCAGTCGCAATCTCGTTCCTTCAGCTCCGGATCACCCTCGCCGTCCTCTTCGTTCTCTCACCGCCGGCGGATATCCAGTAGTCTCGTTTTTGCTGAGACTATTCACGAATCTTCCTCGGAGGACGACCTTGACGGTCAGTATTACTCTGGAAGACAGGATCGGGAACGTGAACGGCATTCTGCATTCGACACATTGCCCTCAGGCAGTCCCGTATCGTATTCAGCTAGTACATCTTTCATGAACACTTCATCACCCAAGTACCCATCTGGATTAGGTATTTCGGACTCGAGACGACCTCATCACCAAAGACGGTCTCTCCCACCATCTACATCTACTTCTCCAATGCAGCAACAAAGACTCTCGCCCGGTCCGTCGTCATCGAGTTTTTCACCTTCCGCCATCCAAAAAGGATTTCGGCGGCGTTCAAGTGGCAATCATTCGCCTTTTGCAATGGGTGGCGGACAAAATCCACTCTCAACATCACCGGCGTCACCTTCACCTTCATTATTCAGCTCCTCATTCGTAGGATCGTACGAGCAGTCATTGCTTTCTGGAAGAATGGCAAATAAACCTTCGAATGCCAGCACGCCACTTCCTTTTACTGCTTCAATTGGAGTACTAGGACTAGGCAGGAATACACCAAGAGCACTTAAATGCCCTGATCATGTAGCTATCCCTTTTGGAGCCTACTTTTGGGACATGGATAGCTCAGACAAGAAAGGGAAAGGCAGTCCGTACGTAGGCACGTTAGATCTGACTGAGCACTACCTGTCTCTGCTGGAGGGCAGGCCATCAGAAGCCCTGTCAGCTTCCCTATCCGAAGCTCGAGGTAAGGAAGAAGCAAATACTGCTCTTCCCAAATTTCCTGGCTACCGGATACCGCCAAAAGGGCAAATTCAAGTAGTGATCAAGAATGCCAACCAGACAGCGGTCAAACTCTTTCTAGTGCCATATGACTTGTCGGACATGCCGCCCGGTAGCAAGACGTTCATTCGACAGAAGAGTTACGACATTGATCCGAATGCTGTCAACACCTCACCCGAGCTGCCACCGAACGCGACTACGAAGGCGAAGGAGACTTTACGCTATGCTATTCATTTACAATTTTGCGCTTTGCCTGCAAAAGACAAAGAAAGAGGACGGAAGAAGTCAAGTCATGCTACTAGAAGAGCTCCTGGACTGCATCATGGTCATCAACAGCATCCAACACATACACATCATCATTCGCTCCAGCCTTATCACCAAGAACATCATCATCACCATAACCCGCTTGACAGCCATCGGCATGTCGACGAACCACGGACATTATCACCTAGAAGACAAAGAGACACCGAATCGCCAGCTAGACCTGATTCTCCTAATGCAGAACCTCGCATTAGGAGGTCAAGAAGCGACACGGCCAATGCATCGCATATCTATCTGTATAAATCCATAAGAGTAGCGTTCACATCAAGAGCTTTAGATCTTAGCGAGAAATTGAAGACCGTACATGAAGGTCCGACGGGTTTGCAAGCTGCGCCATCTAGTAAAGATCCGCCTGCAGCCAATGCAGACGGTCCATTGGACAAGGACAAATACTCTAGCTATACTGGACCTGGTGAAGAATGGGAAGAAGCCAGAAGAGCCCGCATAGAAGCTGATAAAGCGCACGAGAAGCATGTGGAGCAGATGCAGAAGTTGCAGTTGCATTTCGATGATCCTGTTCCGTTCGATCCTAATGGCGAAAGCATCTCAGCTAGCAACGCAAGCGCTGCAAGAGGCAGCTTTGTTCCGGAGCACCCTTCAAACGCTGCAACATATCATCACAATGGCTTCACTCTGCTGAACACGCCTCCAATCGATGCAACCGTGCGAAGCTTGGAAATACCGGTATCAAGTAGGGGTCTGAGCACCAGTACTGGAGACAGTGCGCTCATGGAAGCAGCGTATGTGCCAGAGCCACTCGTCTTCCAGCGATCGCCAGTCAGCAAGAATGTATCCCTGCCTAGTCTCACAGAATCAGGTCTTGCCATCTCCAGACCCGGCTCTCGCACTCGCAACCACACTACTTCGCCCGACAAAGCCTCTTTCAACCCTCTTCCTGCCAAAGAGGCTTTTCGGTGATCCCAGAAATCCACAATGGAAGAAGACTGTCATGACGCAAGCTTGACCGACTCCAAAACTCTTTCGGTCACAGTGAAGGCTATCACTCCGATGGCCTCACAACAATCTTTCTCGCTCATGACGATCTTTCTCGCAAGTATTGACTATGTAGACTATGACGATCCACTCCTTACAACGAGACTTAACTTTCGAATGTCATCTACTTCGATGTGTAGCATTAATGTCATTGCACGTGTCCTGTGTGAGCACTATGAAATCGAGTTTTGAGCCGGCTTCATACGCGGCGCGTCTGTCTTCGTGCCCAAGTCACTCCGTTGTCCATTCGACTCTGCCCATCGCTTCTCTTCGTCCACTATATGTCCATCAAGTTCTATACATTCAAGACATGACTCGCCATCATCGCATGTCCATATATGACAGTGCATTGCGTACCATAAGGAACCAAGAAGAGCAACCTCAGGCAGGTACCAGCACGTAAATAAGACCAGTTCTGTACCCAAATATGAATGGGCGGTTGGGAAAGTCTCCAATACTTGCAGGAACATCACTGGCATTGAGGCCAGCGTGACCTGGTACTGAGTCAGCACAAAATCGCTCGAAATGCTTGGTGGCTGTGTGTTACTCACCAGCAGCACCACGACAACCAGCAAAGACACGTCCTTTCTCGAGGGCGAGAACACAGCACTGCACAACGCTGTAGCCATAAAAGCTATCACAGAGAGTCGATATATCTATAGAATACAGTTCAGGCGGCCTGAACATGCTGGGAGGCTCAAGAACGCACCTTATCCGGGTCTACTGTCGAAGCGACATGTGGTATTGCAATTTGTCGCATGACGCAGCCGACCAGAGCGGCAGCAAGACAGGTGTACGCGACTAGCCGATAACGATGCCGTCTGATCACAACATCAACCTCGCGTGCCTCGCTTAGCATTGTCCTGGCTTACCTGTCTAAGTGAACCATGGAGGTTATAGGTCCAACCATATTGGCCAGTAAGACCAGGTACGTAAACAGCGTAAGAGCTTCTGGGCTTGTGTGTGAAACTAGGAGATTGGGCGTTCAGTAGCTTTTTTCACTGACAATAATTCTGAGACATACGTGTCACGGGAGCGCAACAGCGGTGAACGAATGTGCATATCCGCAGAGCTACGAAGACACTCGATGCTGGAAGCTTGCCATAAGCCCGAGTATATAGCAGGCATATAGCTATGATGTGATATGCGGATAAAGCAGCAATGTTACTGAAAACATGTCAGCCTCGAGCTGATCGGCTGGCCTCTGACTATGCACTCACAGCGTTACGTTATGTGGAGCCGGTATGAGGCCATAATAATCAACATTCGTCGACATCTTTTCAACAGGATTGAACAAAGCTGAAGTATAAAGCGATATCTCACGTTACAGATGATGGTTTTAGAAAGCTCCGATTCCTTTGTCGAATTCTGTATGGTGCCCGCTCTGAACCGGTTGCGAGCCCAAGCCTTTGGCATACACACGCAGCGGATCCACCATGTCAGTCCCGCGACCATCTCCTTAGCAACTAAGTAACTTGGTCTTGTAAAGCTGCAGTTGAGGCGGCTTGACCGTGCCTTGCAACAGACTTCCCTTCCCCTGATGCTTGTTGCCTGTAAGAGCAGCAGTCTAACTCTGCAGATCGACTATGTCGAGGCTAGCTTGTTTTCAGCCATACTACGCTCTGATGCCTCTTTCGAACTCAATTCTGCGTTACCGTAGATCTGTA